>CAHIKZ030003021.1:1640000-1927500 GCA_903632075.3 Acanthosepion pharaonis | reverse complement strand
GAATGGGAAATTGGCAAAAACGGAAAAAGAATTATCAACATTTTTTTTTTTAAATTAAGAAAACAAGAGATTGGTCGATAAAAATGTTCCTCTTGCAAAAGACATTTTTTTTTAAATTTTCTAATGAAAAAAAAAAACAGAATGATGCAGAAAGACAAAAATGATGAAAAGGAAGAAGGGATAATAAAGACGACTTAATCGAAGAAACATCTTTACAAAAAAAAAAATAACTAACTTGAATAAAAAAAAATGCTGCAAAAGTTTGATGACATGCGATTGCCGTTATGTTGTAATAGGGTAGGGGGCGTAACACTTTAAGGCCGGGTTTATTTTAACTTTTTCGGATCTTTTCTTTCTCCATCTCCATTCAACACATAAAAAAAAATATCTGATTTCTTTTTACGGCAAGTTTTTCTTTCATTTTCTTTTTCTTTTCAGCTTTATTTGAATTTTAACACTGTTTATTTCTTTCACTTATTGATGCATTGTTAGCACCCTCCCAACGACAAGGCATGGAGACACAAACCTGATAATAGAATATCCCTATCTATCTATCTATCTATCTATCTATCTATCTATCTATCTATCTATCTATCTTAGCCTGTTTCTATCTATCTATCTATCTATCTATCTATCTATCTATCTATCTATCTATCTATCTATGTTAGCCTGTTTCTATCTATCTATCTATCTATCTATCTATCTATCTATCTATCTATCTATGTTAGCCTGTTCCTATCTATCTATGTTAGCCTGTTTCTATCTATCTATCTATGTTAGTCTGTTTCTATCTATCTATCTATCTTAGTTTGTTTCTATCTATCTATCTATCTATCTATCTATCTATGTTAGCCTGTTTCTATCTATCTATCTATCTATGTTAGTCTGTTTCTATCTATCTATCTATGTTAGCCTGTTTCTATCTATCGATCTATCTATGTTAGCCTGTTTCTATCTATCTATCTATCTATCTATGTTAGTCTGTTTCTATCTAGCTATCTATGTATCTATCTATCTATGTTGGCCTGTTTCTATCTATCTATCTATCTATCTATCTATCTATCTATCTATCTATCTATGTTAGCCTGTTTCTATCTATCTATCTATGTTAGCCTGTTTCTATCTATCTATCTATCTATCTATCTATCTATCTATCTATCTATCTATCTATCTATGTTAGTCTGTTTCTTTCTATCTATCTATCTATCTATGTTAGCCTGTTTCTATCTATCTATCTATCTATGTTGGCCTGTTTCTATCTATCTATCTATCTATCTATCTATCTATCTATCTATCTATCTATCTATGTTAGCCTGTTTCTATCTGTCTATCTATGTTAGCCTGTTTCTATCTGTCTATCTATCTATCTATCTATGTTAGCCTGTTTCTTTCTATCTATCTATCTATCTATCTATGTTAGCCTGTTTCTATCTATCTATCTATCTATGTTAGCCTGTTTCTTTCTATCTATCTATCTATGTTAGCCTGTTTCTATCTATCTATCTATCTATCTATGTTAGCCTGTTTCTATCTATCTATCTATCTATCTATCTATGTTAGCCTGTTCCTATCTATCTATGTTAGCCTGTTTCTATCTATCTATCTATGTTAGTCTGTTTCTATCTATCTATCTATCTTAGTTTGTTTCTATCTATCTATCTATCTATCTATCTATCTATCTATCTATCTATCTATGTTAGCCTGTTTCTATCTATCTATCTATCTATGTTAGTCTGTTTCTATCTATCTATCTATGTTAGCCTGTTTCTATCTATCGATCTATCTATGTTAGCCTGTTTCTATCTATCTATCTATCTATGTTAGTCTGTTTCTATCTAGCTATCTATGTATCTATCTATCTATGTTGGCCTGTTTCTATCTATCTATCTATCTATCTATCTATCTATCTATCTATCTATCTATCTATGTTAGCCTGTTTCTATCTATCTATCTATGTTAGCCTGTTTCTATCTATCTATCTATCTATGTTAGTCTGTTTCTTTCTATCTATCTATCTATGTTAGTCTGTTTCTATCTATCTATCACAATCTGTTCATATCTATTTATTTGTCTGTTTATCGCAATCTATATCTATCTGACTGTCTGCCCATCTGTCTTACAGTCTATATCTATCTATCGCAGTTTCTCTCTCTTATTTTATCAATCTAAATATCCATCACAATATGTTCATATCACTTCTATCACTCTATCTATCTATCTATCTATCTATCTATCTATCTATCTATCTATCTTCTGATTGTCTGTCTGTATGTCTGTCTGTATGTCTGTCTAATGCAGTCTATATATATATCTATATTTTTACAGTCAGTAAAAAAAACAGATGAAATCTTTTTTGGTGCATAATGAGAAAAGTAGGCGTGGCGAATTTAACACACAAAGGGCATGTGTAAATTAAGAGAAGCTGGGATAAAAGCACGTAACCGATTTGACAAGCTTAAGTAAACGAGTACCAAAACAAGAACTACAAAGACGAAAGGGGTTGTTAAAGTGATAAGAGTTACTCAGAGAAATAAAAAGGGAAGTTGTGGAGAGTCTACGCCTTGAAAGTCATTTCACATTGAAAATGAGATAGAGATATAGTCGGATTAAGGTGATTGACTATCGAGTTTAACATTATTTTGCGTTAATCTTTCAAGTGGAGTAAGGCCTTCAAAATTCTGGCTTTGATACCGACCACTGGTGACAATGGGAAATATACAATCTCAGAGTTGAAGCAGACCTGAATAGTTACTGGAGTTCCAATCCAGCAGCAGAACCTCCCTCCGTTGTCCTTAGCCCAGAAATACGAATGTGGGCACTTCACGTGAAACTGACCACGTCTCACATCCTACGGCCAAGTGGGTGGGGAGTAGGCAAATACCAACATCAGTATTAATTGTAGATTGACATTTGAGAAGCGTAGCTTAGTTTGGGACAGAGTTGCAAGTATTTGGTACCCAATGAGGATCGATATTCATTAAAAAGACCTGTTTGCTAATTATTACGTGGTGCCCTTTTTTCTAAGGTTAACTGAGTTTAGCGCAAGGCCAGAATATGGGGCACCCAGTTACGATCGAACTCTCTATTTAGTAATGGTAAATCAGACTCCGAGGGTCTCTTTTTTCAGAAGCTTAGCTAAGTCTGGCACAAGGCCAAAAATAAACGGCACGAAGTCAAACCTGAACTCACTGCTTAATAGTAGTGATCAAAAAGAACATTATCCTAGCCATTACTCTATGTTCACTAAGTTGCTTCTTTTTTCTTGGTTCAGCTGTGTTTGACACAAGGTCACAAGTAAGGAACACCCAATGAAGATTGGACCATATACTTAGTAGTTATAGTCAAAAAGACTAATCCGCTAGCCCATTACCCAATGCTGATATACCCTTCTTTTCTAAGTTTAGCTGAGTTCGGCACAAGGTCACAAGTAAAGAGCACCCAGTGAAGATTGGACTCCATACTTTGTAGTTATAGTCAAAAAGACTAATCCAACGCTGATATACCCTTCTCTTCTAAGCTTAGCCGAGTTCGGCACAAGGCTACATATATGAGGCACACAGTGAGGATCGAACTCCCTACTTATTAGTAATGGTCAACTAGACTCGCTCGTTAGCCATTACCCCAGTCCGAGATTTTCGAGACTAGTAGTAGCTGTTACTGAACTTAGTAACAGTGCAGCGTCAGATAAAAATAGGGACAGGAAGATTGTGTTGCAGCAATCTTCCCGGTGAAGGACGATTTGATTGCCTTGGGAATCAGCAAATAAAGATTCTGGTTTAGATACCAAAAACCTCCACGAGTAGTGAGAAATACGTAACCGCAGGGCAGACCCCATATCTTGACAGAGTCCATTATTTATAGGTACTTAATACAAAGGCGAGGTCTTAATAATCGGGAGTGGAAGATAATTCTTCTTAATATCCAATCATAACAGCGAGTATCATTCGTCCGATAACTGTCTTCACTGAAAGCGCAAAGATCGAATTTTCATTTCGTCGAATACTTCAACGAAAAATCAAAATTTGAAAAATCAAAAGACAATAACAATGATATCTAAATGGTGCTTTTCTTAAACTTGTCATTTAAACATTCTGTTGTTTATTTAAGATAAAGAACACCTTTTTCTTTCATAAAGTCCTGGGTATGATGATAAACTACATCCGGCAGCAAGCCGGTTTTGAGCAGAGTGGAATCACCTCTTAATTATTGTTGTTCTAACATCCACCTTGACCCGGGGTGGTAGCACCTGTTAGGGCCGCATCTATGGGCAAATAGGGAGCCCCTAAACAAAATACTATGAAAATGTAAAAATACATTTTTTAGTAAAAATACCAACAATACATTTTTATATAAAAATAACCAACAATAGATTTTAATAACCAGTAATACATTTTGTAGTAAAATTACCTGCAATACATTTTATCTGTAGTTGATGGTATGCAATAGCGTTCAAATTATATTTAGATGAAGCCATAAAATTGTGTTCAGATTATTTAGATTTCGGCATTAAATAACCCATATAGATGATGATATGCCGCCAAACAAAATCAACAAACCAATCAACCAACCATGAAAGAACTCCTTCATGACATTAATCCATATAATATCCTACAATTTCTTAAAGAAATCAAACTGTATTCCAAAATACATCAACAAATCTGCAACGTAAAACACACATATCACCGCCTCTAGTAATTATGTCTACACAAACATGTATATGCACAAAAGCTGAGAATTATCTACCATGTATTCAATTGTGAAAGCAGAATAACATATAACACATTTTTATTACTTCAAACCTCCCAAAGAAATTAAATTTCGGCATTAAATGACCCATAAGAAGTTGATGTGCCTTTAAACGAACAAATCAATCAATCAATCTCTATAAATTCATCATTGAAGTCTTCAATCACATAATAATGTTGCTTAATATTTTGAGGTTTATTTTCGGAATATTTAAAAACGCATTTAAATATTTGTCCTATCCAAAATACATGCGTAAATAAATTAAATATTTTGATTGATTTGTTTTCTACGGTTTATCACCCCTTTGCAGGTTATTTAAAGCCAGAAAATATTTTTAGACTGTAAGAATTGTTTTTTGTTTGTTTGGTCTTTTAGATAATACTGGTTTAGTGATACAAGTATTACTAATTAACCCATAGATGGGGAGAGAAGAGATAGAATCATAACTTTTCCAAAGAGTATTTGTAACGGACCCAGCTCGAATTGGAACTTGACTCTGCGATTAAAAATTTCGGAGCCATTATCCACTACATCCCCTACACATCCAAGCTTACAGCACCTGGTATTCCCAAGTGGTCACCCATCTAGATACTGACCAGGCTTGATGTTGCTTACCATCGGTAATCGTACGGGAACCGGTGTAAACAACATGTTGATGCCTTAAGTCCGGACGAAATGGTTTTTTTTTTTATTTCGAATGTACTCTTTTTATTTTCAACTATAGAATTAATGAACAGAGAAGTTAGTAAAAAGAATTTTAAAAAAACACACCTTGGTGTGGAGTCATGGTTACCAAGGCTAATCTATTGATTTTTTTAATCATTTCACCCCAAGCAAGGCAATAAAGCTACTAGGACGCAAGAAGTTCCTGATGGTTAGAGAATATGAGAAAAAAAAACTACTATTAAGGAGAGAAGACAATAAAAGAATAAGAATTAAAAAAAACAGCAGATAACGATTAACATTGAATTTAGATTTTTGAAGATCAAAGTTGACTGGAAAGCAAGAAGCCGGAAGAGAGTTCCACAAGCAAGAAGTGCGATAAAAGAAACTGTTAGAAATTATGCTTACATCAGACAAACGTCATTGTTATGAAGCAGGGGGTGATTCTTAATAAAAGGCGGATCAGGAAATTACTTAAAGGGTTAAAAAGTGAGAATTTAATAAACGGGTGATCTTAATAGACTCGGGAAAGTCAGAAATCCACCCCCTTCACTGTCCATACGGTACCTCAAAATACCTTCCTGGATTTTCATCAATAACAAAAAGCAATCCTCTTCAAAGGTAGGACGTTCATTAAATATTCAAGTAAATAACAAATACATTAGCTGACGATGGCACCAGACCGTTAACTGACATTTCTCTGCATAATTAATCTATTACGTCCGTCTGCAGACGATAAAAATTAGATTGTCGTGAAATAATTATACTTACATGTCTAGTTCCCGTCCTCCAAAGGGTAACAGTCTGGCCAAATTAGACAGGCACGTGCGCACACTTAATGAAACGTGTGATTTAATTACTAATTTATATATAATTGGATGTATAAGAGATAGCGTCAAGGTTATTGACACAAAAAACGGAAATGCCGAACAAGGTTCGAGTTGAAGTCCAGACCGCCTGCGTCCACTTTAGCACTATTGTCCTTAGAAAAAAAAACATGAATCTGCTACTTTCATTTCATGGAAAATCAGGCTACTCTAAAAAAAAAAAAAAAAAAATGAGGGAAAAGGAGAGAGGGAGGGGAGAGAGAGAGAGAGAGAGAGAGAGCTAAGCTTAAAAAAAAAAGGAAAACCAAATCAGGGTAGCGGGTAAGAGACAGAAGTTGCGGTGATAAGTCCACCCCGTTAAAAAGAAGAATTCACAAGAGCACCTCTTTGCGATTGCTTGGTCTCACACTGTCCACTGACCTGAGATGGAACAATTACATTGAATCAATAGCTTCATCCACCGCAAGGAAAGTTGGTTCCCTGTGTCGCGCCAGAAAGTTTTTTCTCGCCCGAGTCCATCCTTCAAATCTATAAATCAACCATTCGCCCTTGCATGGAATACTGCTGCCATATATGGTCTACTGCCCCCGCTGTTCGTCTTAGGTCCTCGACAAAATCCACATATGCAATGTGATTAACCCTGATCTGTCATCTCGTCTACAGTCGCTCTCTCACAGACATACCGTCGCCTCCCTCTATCTTTTCTACAAATACTTTCATGGTAACTGCCCCGACGAGCTAGTATCGCTAGTTCACAGACTGCATGAATTTAAGCATGCTACTAAGCTGGCATCTCGATCCCATTCTTTCACTGTCGAAATTGTTAAATGTAGCCGTCTCTTCTACTCCAATAGCTTCATGTCTCACACCTCCCATCTGTGGAATTCCCCTCCTATTACTTGTTTCCCTGATAGCTATAATCTCCAACTATTCAAATGTAATGTCAATCGACATCTCTAGATGCCTTGATCTATTTCCTGGCCTTCTCCTCATCTTTTCCTCCATCACACCTCTTTACTCTCGCTCCCACTGTCCGTAACCCCTTGCGTGCTTGCTTGGGGGTGAAATGCATAAAAAAATTGCTACTGAATCCGCATAAGCGATCTTATGCTCTATCTTTTAGGAAAAAATAAAAGGAAAAGAGAGAAATTGTGATATGGCGATCTGTAACTACAAAAAGCATGAAAAACTAAACGGGCTAATTTAAAACTTCGAGTTACGCCCACTTAAAAAGGAGGCATGAATCAATTTCTCCCTGTACTCCCCTTCTCATCACAAAATATCTAGACTAATATCTAGACAAAATATCTCGTCACTGGCATGCCACGACAGCTGATGAAGTATATGACCGAGTGATCACTTGCAAAAACCTCTCCACCATAACTAGTGAGGCAGTAGCAGCAAAAACGCAATCCTCATAGTCAATGGGGACAAGAAATATTTCCTTGATTAAATTTACATTAGTCTGGTCGAAGAATAACACATGACCCAGTGGATAAAGACGTTGATTGGATCCAGTGACTAGACCAAAAGAGTTGTGAGTTCAATACCAGGCAGTGGTGAACCAAAAAACTTGGAGAGTTGAATTAAAGGGAAATAACTGAGACGTCCGGAAGGGGCATGGCACGTGGAACTAGAACAATCTACCCTGATGGACGAAATAAAGGGTTCGGTTCGAAATTCCAATCACCCGAAGAAGGCCGCAGCGTACAACGGCCGAACCGTTGTGAATATGGGAATGAAGATGAAGATAACAGTTCGAATAATGTAAATAATGTAAATAAAAGGGACTACTTAAAATAAAAATCACAAACAGACAGTTGAAATTTCTGAGATATATGATGAGGAAAGAGGGCTTGGAGAATATAACACTCTCGGAATATATTTATTGAATATTTCTTGAGGTGGCACGAATGTTTTTGACGGTTCTCGGGAGATGGTAAAAAAATATTTTAATACCTTAGATATTTACTAAACTTTGACGGGCACAGAACAAAGCTGATGTGAAAACTGTTGCGTCGGTCTTCTAAGTGGGTAGGTCTTTTCTTTGGCAAGCTAAAAATCAGTTTCCTATATTTCAATTATTATCACCCAGTCTAGTCTCCTTCCCTCGTCACTCCTCAATATTCCAGCACCCTCCTCATTAATCTATCGATATTATTTTGTACGCGTTCAGTTTTCAGTAGTAACTATCGTATATCCTTGCGTATCTATTTGAAGATCTAATTTTGAAGCTAATTTTAAGGAGGTCGCATAATACAAGATATATAAAATTAGCGGCTGGCTCTGGCTACGCCAGTGACCAATCGATATATCCATTTACTGTAGTCAAATAGGCTATACAGTGTAACCCGGATATAAGAGACCCGGATATAAGAGAAACCCGGATATAAGAGAGATTTTCTCTGGTCCCAAATTAGAGCCTGTGTTAATGTATATAAAATAGACCAAACCCGGATATAAGAGAAACCCGGATATAAGAGACTTCTCCGGTCCCGACAACTCTCTTATATCCGGGTTACATTGTACTATATAAATCCTTATAGATAATCAACGGAAGGAGTGGTAAAAAGTGGGGGATCAGTTTTGTATCGTTATTTGGTATTAAACACATCTCCCATTTCTTGGCCATAGTAAATTCATAGATGAAATTCCAAAACATCTTTATTGGTAATCAAATGAAAGGACAATAGAAAGTGAGGGATCAGTTTTATATTGTTCTTTAGTATTAAACCCATCCCCATTTTTTACCCACTGTATATGCATTTCTATAATCTAGACAGGATTTAAGTAACTTCCAAATAATATTCTTATAAGTTAGTTTGTTACCGTATATACTCGCGTATCATGCGAATTTTGAAGATCTAATTTTGAAGCTAATTTTAAGGAGGTCGCATTATACAAGAGATATAAAATTAGCCTATGTACTGCTGACCCTGGCTACGCCGTTGACCAAGTTATATATCCATTTTTACTGTAGTCAAAAAGTACAGCTGTATTTAAAATAAACATGATTTTGATAAAACTGATGTTCTACTTAACTGTATCCGATAATAATTCATGTAATATTCACATATTTCCATCGTATTATAAAATACAGACATAGCGAATATGTATATTTTCCAATGTTTACGTTTATAACATGTTTAGCTGTTTCTCGTTCGGTTGTTTATGGCTGTACGCGTTTACGCAACGAGTATAGCGTTACTAACGATGCTTTTATCATTCTCTTTTATTTTATTTTTTTTAACTTATTTAACAAGAAGATGAGATAAAGAGATAGAGGAAAAGAGGTTAGTCTATTGTAATTTGGTCTCTCAATAAAGGAACTCGCATGATACACGAGATATATGATAAAATCATTTTTTATAAGTGGGGGTCGCACGAAACGCGTTTCAGGAGTATATAAGGTACATCTTTTCACTGAAAAACATCTGACAGAATTGTTATTATTATTATTATTATTATTGTTTTTATTTTCTTTGATTTCTGGCGTGTACACATTTCTTTGCGGGTCCCGCCCAGGGACCTAAGGTTAGAAATGGCATCATGACACTTTCCACTGATAAAAAAAAAAAAAATTACATAGATAAAGCCCTTCATAAAGTGTGGGCTGTACTTGTCAGAACAATTTTTTGTATCTCCTTGAGGCATGGACTTCCAGGAATCCCTTCAATTAGTCTACTGCAATCTTTTCCAACCAGTCCTAGGGCTCCAACTACAACAGGGATTGTTGATGTTCCCATATGCCACATTTTCGAGATTTCTATTTCAAGGTCCTTGTATTTTGACAGCTTTTTGAATATATTCAAAGATATATTCCAGTCAGCAGGGACTGCCATATCAATAAGGAGGCACCGTTTTTGTTTGTGGTCTTTAATAACAATATCTGGGCGGTTGGCCTTGATTGTTCTGTCAGTGTGTATTGTGTAGTCCCATAGAATTGTAACAGGTCCTATCTCCGTAACCGGGTCTGGGTGGTGTTCATACCAGTTTCTTTCAGTTTCCTTCCCGTAAAAGTTGCAGATTTTCCAGTGCAGATATTGGCCCACTCTGTCATGTCGTGTTTTATATTCAGTGGGTGCCAACATCGTGCAACCTGATACAAGATGATCAATCGTTTCTGGATATTTATCACAGAATCTGCATTTTGGGCTGACACAATATTTTAGTATACGTGCTTGATAATTCCTACTTAGCAAGCATTGGTCCTGCGCATTGTACTCCCCTTTTTTCAGCAGATTTTTCTGCAATTTCAGCGTATAGTAAACCCACAATATGGCTTTTGACTCACGCCACTGTTGTTACTGTTAAAATGCATTGCCCAACACCTGACTGTGTTCACATTCATAGCTTGGTCTCCATAAACAATCCAATCAACAAATGTCAATGAATGTCAATCGGTGATAGTGTATCAATGACCTGCGAATCCCGGCTGCTGATCCTGACACTACAGCGAAACGCCCTAAAATTTAAATTACTGAGCTAGTGAATCCCAGGAAATAACTGATTCCTTCTTCGATGATTTATCTTTACAGGCGTCAGGTTAGACCAAAATTGGAGTATCGCTGATATATATTTGGGCTGGAGCTGCTTAATTCACACTTTCCAGCCATTATAGTCCAAAATCTTTTACGCGGACTTATGGGTGATGACTTATTCTCCACAGTAAAGCCTCTTTTCCACAGACGCAACGCCGCAAGCCTATCGCTATTCCGACGGCAAATGTTCAAATGAGCGCTCCATTCTTTAGTACCATCAGTTCCTGACGACTAGGAGGATACGCCATGCTACTTTCACGGACTCGAATTACCCATTTTGCCCCCGTATTCCAAATACAAGATGAAAGTTCCAGTCAGATAGATATTCTACCAAGTGATGTCACTTTGTAGAACGCAATACTGCGTGGTTGCTTTCCTGAACACTAGAATCACCATCTATTCAAAATAAAAGCAAATCGTTATCTATACTCATAATCTTTACTTCATAGCACTCCATCTTTCAAAGATATCACGCACTACATTCATTATAAGAATTTTTACAGTAAACCTCGATCTTGAGTGGCCCTCGAGCCTTTGTATTGGGTTAAATTTATAATAAAAGATCATTATATTTGCTAAGTTTGGCACAAGTGGGGGACCTAGTAGAAATCGAACTCACTACCAATTAGTAATAAGGATCCACAAGATAAGTTTGTTAACCATTAAGCTACGCTGGGGCACCCGGCCTGAGATAGTAATTGTGAAGATATAACCCGAGTAAAATAAAATGTTTTGAAAGTAATTAAAAAGAAAAAGAAAAAAAAAAACAGGCCTTATTTCATCAGCAAAGACGATGACAGGATCGGGTTGTATCTGTTCCAGATAGGAATCTCTGTTATAATTTCAGATAAAACGGCTTGGTTTTATCATCTGCGACCATCTTAACTGAAGAGGCAACTGCGTGAATTCACCCTACAGTCACATCATTAAATGTTCGCAGATTTAATTTTTCTTTCTCCCGACATTTTTGTTCCATTTCTCACTCATTGCTTCATTCACACCGGTATTAACTTGTGGCTTACCCTGGAGATTAAGTGACAGCAAGTCTCACGAATACTCCAGGATTCTCTTCGGTATTAGAACTTATTTTAGTAATTCTTTTGTTTAGAAGTTTTCTTACCAGATTTATTTAAATACAGCGAGATGAACTTAAGGTAAATCGGCGACCCACCAGAATTTATTATAAGCAAAGATAACCTTAACAGCATAAAATATACATCTGAGATTCTGAAAATGGCAGATTCAGAAAGAAAACTAAAAGATCTATCAGATAAAGTAGTCGAGAAAAGCATGAAGAAAGGAATAACTATTAGGTTGAGTCATAAGTAATTTCCGTTTTTCTGACCCAATTGTAATGACGAATGTATCATCCTAGCTACTAATAATACGTGGCAGTTAAATGGAGTAGACTAACTAATAGATAGATAGATAGATAGATAGATAGATAGATAGATAGATAGATAGATAAGTAATTTCCGTTTCGGGAACCAGTTGTAACGACGAAGTTATTATCCTAACTACTAATAACAAATAGTAGTGAAGAATAAATTTGGAAAACACTAATATACCCTAGTTTTTGCGCGGCAATGACCGCGTACATAGTGAATTCAAAAAAAAATATCTTTACCCCATTAATGAAGAAAGTGAAAGTGCATTTACGTCACATAATATTATGGAAATTCAAGCAAAGGAATCACGCTAGACAGACATCTAGAAAGGATTTATAGCCAAGCAGTCATAACTCTGTGACAAATGGAACTGCGACGTGATCCAATGGTTAGCACATTTGTCTCGCTAGAAAGAATTCTAACTGACTAGTGAGTTCGCGCCTTACTGTTTGCTCCACACTTTTGGCCTTGTGCTTAGAAAATCACCATAACTGACCGGCAAGTCGGAATTTTAGTTAGCAAAGTTTCATTTTGGAGAAACGTCGCTGGAATATGAACCCAAATCGAGACGTTCATGTGACTTTGGCGATGAAGCTCTAATTCAGCATTTCTTTTTGCCCTTGTGCCACACTTGGAATAGTTTTCAGATCTCAGAGAAACCCTGCATAAAAATTATTATATACCATTATTAATATCTTTATCTCTTATATTTCTATTGTATTTCACGTGGTAAACATAATATATCGAAACTGTGCAAGCGTCCTGTACTTAAGTGAGTCACTCATTGATACACGAATCCGCTGTGTACAAGTCATGTCTACCAACCAGTGAAGGCGGTTTCACACTGACGCCATATAAACATCACTAAGTACATTCCCTCTAATTATTATAATTTTAAATAATATAATTGGTCGAAGCCTTTATTATAATAACCAAGGACTTTCCAACAATATGCCGTATGTATATAGTAAAATTACAAATATAAAATTAAACAAAAATGTCACAAAAATTCATTAGGCTATTTATCACTGTTTCTTCCCGAACCCCTAGTGATCTAGGAGAAATACTGGATTCAGATTGATGATTAAAAATGGCTTCAAGTGAGTCAACCCTGTAGGTCTTATGGAGGATCATCCTTCTTCAAACCTCGTGGACTGACAAGACAGAATCACAAAAAAAAGTATCAAATTTAGTCAAAAAAAATTATTACAATCTAAAAATATTTTCTGGCTTTATAAAAACCTGTAAAGTGTTAATATGTCATAGAAAATGAACCTATCTATCTTTTTTATATTTTTATCACAGTTCACATGGTAAACATAATATATGGACACCGTGCATGTGTTCTGTACTCGAGCAAGTTACTCAGTGATACACACATCTGGCACGTACAGGTCCTGTCCACTAACCAGTGAAGGCGGTTTCACACTGATGCTATATAGACATAGCTAAGTACATTCTCTAGGATTATTATAATTTTAAATAATATAACTGGTCAAAGCCTTTATTATAATAACCAAGGACTTCCCAACAATATGCCATATGTATATAGTAAAATTATGAATATAAAATTAAACAAAAATGACTCAAAAATTCATTAGCCTATTTATCATTGTTTCTCAAGGAACCCCAAACGACCTTTTGCGGAACCCTAGGGTCCCAGGGAACACCGGCTGAAAAGCACGGCTCTAAAGTCATTAGTGGAAAGTCATCCATGGAAAAGTACTCGGGAATTAACAAAGATATTAAACAAATCGCAATCTACCATATGCCGGCACTTAAAAAAAAGATAATGTAAAATCAACAAGCCGGGTGTCCTTAGCGAAAAGAACAACGTGGATTGTTGATCTATAACGTCAAGTCTCCTTTCACAACAGAAAAATATCCCGCTCCTTAAATATGTCATAGCTGGTGATGAATAGTGGGTTACATACAACAATGTTCAGCACAAAAGGTAGTAGATTAACAAAGATAAATCTACACAAACGATCACAACAATTGTGTCGGAGTCATCGTGTTATTCATTTAAAGTTCTTAAAACGCAGTGAATCGCTAAATGCACATTTATAAGACCATCAAATAAAATTTTGGTCGAAAAGCGCCCTGTAGACGTCGTCGGTAGGAAAAAGATTCTTCTTTTCGATGACAACGCAAAGCTGCATACAGGAAGAATAACACAGGAAAAAAATTGTCACGCGATTGGTCTGTTCTACTCGACCCACCATACAGTGGACTAGGTTATGTTTTTAGCCACCTTTGATTGCAGTAATTTTGGCTTGTTTAATAACGTCTCTTTTTTTTCAGACAAGCTACTCTCGTCTATAAACAATAGTTGAATTATCTATTTGACTTATATATATATATATATATATATATATATATATATATATATATATATATGCAGGAGAAATAAACGATTTTCAGAGACTGACGAGCTTAATTTCAAAACCTTCAAAGTCGTTCGCCTGCAAGTTCCTAATATAATCTATATTTTAATACAATAGTATATATATATATATATATATATATATATATATATATATATATATATTAAAAATGTATATATATATATATATATATATATATATATATATATATATATTTGGGAAAATGTAAGATAAAGTGGAAAAAGTTTTCTTGTAGTCCGTTTCGTCTTTTAGGACTCCATCGAACGAATAGACAAAAAGCGTAACTTTGTCATAAATTTTTACCCAATATTGTTCATAATATATAAAAATATATATCTTTATCTCATAAATATATATATATATATATATATATATATATATATATATATATATATATATATAGTGTACACGATCTTTCCAAATACACACACGTACTAGTACTCACACACACACACATAGGCACACACATACACACATACGCGCGCACACACACGTAAAGAAACAAACACACACATATGTAATTGTTTAATTTTTTTTATATTTATGGAGGAAGAATGCTCAATATCGGTTTTTTTTTTGTTTGTTTTTGCTTCACATTTAAAAACTCAAAATAAAACGAGAACAAGACACAGTGAAGATGGATCCTTTAGTGCCAAATACGATTTTTCAATTAGTCTGACTTGAATGCAAACGCTTATTCACGAAAACGCCACCCCACATACACATATATAATCTGATGATTGCATAATGGCGTGAAACTTCCACATATCATACATGTTGATTTGCATGTTCATACTTATCTATCTATCTATCTATCTATCTATCTCTCTCTCTCTCTCTCTCTCTCTCTCTCTCTCTCTCTCTCTCTCTCTCTATATATATATATATGGAAAAACCTTGAGTATTTCGGCTTGTAGTAGAACAAACCAGTACCCAGGGAAAAATGTGGAATAAAAAAAGAAAGAAAAACAATCGTCCAGAGTTCAAGCTCAGAGTCCAAAGAAAAAAAACTCTAAAACGAGTAAAAGGCAGCTACGTAAAGTGCTCAATACACGAAGTAGAGCAAACCTAATATAAACCTAAAGATCCAGGTTTCACCTAAACGGATCGTTAGGGTAAACTGGCCAAAAAAATATTATATATATATATATATATATATATATATAGGAGTAGATAGGGTCTCCTATCGCTTAGTTTATACGCTTCCCTTTTTTCTTAAACAGACTCGTCCCTTGTTTCCACTTTAGGAATGGGTTTCCGGTTCCTTTCCTTTTCTCAGGCCTTAATAGTGGTGCTGTCATGAATTTCTTGTGATATATGTGGATGGTGGCAACGTCTCTTCATACTAAGGGTACCTAGTTGGCAGTTTTCTGGTTGCTGTTCCCGACTGATAGTTAGGAGCCCGAACTCTTGCGTCGGGTCTTGAGAGGCTGCTCTGATCATCAGTTACATAATATTGAATTTTTTGCAGTAACATGTCGCGCATGGAAAGGTGTCCCTGCAAGCACCTTCGGTGGGCAACCCCGAGGCCACACTATGTCGCATTCTGCGCCAGTTACCTTCCTGTACATGTTACATTAGATGACCAACCGCTACTACTACCCTAGGCCTTTTCCTTACCAATATAACACATCATGACTATAAACAACCAAAGATATAAACCTAACCCAGATGAACAAAAATCACCTAAACGCTTTAACTTTTTATTTCTCCAACATTCCAGGTATTCGTGCCAACTTCTGCAGTGTGGAATCGTTCCTCTTCGATAAATTTCTGGACATTCTAGCTATCTGAAAAAAATAACCTTAACTCTTCAATTCTCTCCTCTGATTTCTCGATTCCTGGTTACCTTCCTCGCTTTAGAAAGGATTCTAGTCCACCTGCATAGCCTGAGAGTTTACGTCTGTTTATGAACATCTCCCGCTGTCTAGGGAACTCTCTCTTGAATCTCCACACCATTCGTACATGTGTCTTCGTCTCTTTCGACTTAATTCAGCTATTTTTACTTTCTTTACGTTTCCCCTTCCTCTCAAGACAGTTGTATGCTAGATAGCATCTCCGATAATATAGACAAGGCCATCTCCCTACACTCGTTTGCAAACATATCCATGTTCAGTGATTTTAATGTTTACTATACCTGGTGGCATGAGGATTTCTTTGGTAACAAAGAAAAGAATACTGAGCTGTTACGTGACAACTGTCCTTCTTTACGGCAGCGAATGTTGGACGATTTCCTAAAAGATGACGAAGAGACTCGAGGCGACGGAGATGTGGTTCTACAGAAGGATGCTGAGGATATCATGGACCGAGCGTGTGAGCAACGATGAGGTCTTGGAGAGAATGCAAACAAGGAGGGGGATTATATTTAATATCAGAAAGAGGCAGCTGAAGTTCCTGGGACAAATAATGAGGAAGGAGGGCCTGGATAATCTGATACTCACAGGTCGAATAGAGATAAAAGGGAAAACAACACATAACATACCTAGCGGCTTTAAGCAAGTGGATGACAGAACGTGGTCTGGGGAGGGGAGGTGGCAACCTGTTGAGAGCTGCAAGGGATAGAAGGAGGTGGAGAGCCATGATCGCCTACGTCCTGAAAGGACACGGCACATAGAAAGAATACAACGTGGCTTAAACACTCTCTCACTGACCTCTCTGGCATCCAAACCCTTAACTTCTCAGTCACTCAATCTCTCACGCAACTGGTTGACTTCCCACGCGTTTCCCCAGTAACCCTGACAGAAACGCTTCTCTTCTCAGTCTCTTTTTTTACCTCTATCCCTGACCCTTATCGTACTACGCAGTTCTGCCCTCTTGACAACTCTGATCATGCGGTAGTGTCTGTAAACATCTCCTTCCGCTCCGCCATCATCCAAGAACCTCCGACCAACAGAATATCTTTCTGCTATCACCGAGCAGATTGGGACTTGTTCCGTGATTTCCTTCGTGACGTCACTTGGAATTAAGTTTTTAATCATCCTGTTCGAAAATGCGCGTCTGAGGTTTCCTCCTGGGTGAAAACCAGCATCCGGTAAGAAAATACCAAGTTAAACCGCGTTCATCCCCTTGGATCTCGCCTACATACCCGACTGCTATAGCCCACAGAAATCACTTCTTCCGGTTGTAACAGAGCGATATGTCTGATTACAACAGACGTCTCTGCTCGCAACGAGTGCAAGCGTGTCCACAATGAAGCAAAGTTACTGTTTGCTGATAGAATGAAACAACGAAGCATCTCACAAGTTCGGTTTTAGAAATTATTGGCGGCTCTGCAAGAACGTGCTGAACAACAGCAAATCCTCAATCTCTCCTCTATTCAATCAATTCAGATGCGTCACTATCGGACAATAATTTGATTCTCTCATACTCTGGCGAGCGTTTCTTAATTCAAGAAATCGAAAAGTTACTCAAAGGATTCATGGCACTAGAATTGGGCCATCCACATAGGAATTGTTTATGATTTTATCTCTGTCTGAAGTGATTTATGTTTTATGACCAGCGAAAAGGACTGTGAAATGGGGTTTTCAAAGCGACCAAATACTTGACCAATTGAGGATAAATAAATAAATAAAAACTTTTGGGGTCAAGTGACAACAAACCGGACGTTGAAGATTTACAGTTCTAGGTCTATATTAACGATCACAATTGGGTTTGAGAAGACCCTGGACCGCCCTTGGCGGGAGACTGCACAAAATTTCGTGAACTACTTTTAACAGGTTAGATTATTCATAAACTGTATAAATATTTATTTTCTGTATTTGAGTAGAATTTTTACTTTTCTTACAATAAAATATAAATCGTCCTGCAAATGTTTATTTTCTTTGGTTTTCGGTGTTAAAATCAGTAAACGCCGATTTTGATAATTCATTTAAAAAACTCACAATGACAGCTGTCACAGTACAACCAGAAACGATAATTTTTTCATAAAGTTAAAATTAAACGCACTTAATGCTAGTTTTAAGTAACTGATGAAATCTCTAAGATCCTGAAATCCTATCTCACAGACCGTTTAAATGCGATCGGATCTCTCAATTCTTTTGACAGTGCTTTGTTTCTTTGACATTGAATTGTAATTTTAACACATTTTAACAATATTTTCAATTTTCCATTTTTTTTTTCTTGTCACAAATAAAAATTAAACCGAACAAATCTAATAAGAAGCGCGTTTGATTAGAATTTTCGACACTTGCTCTAAGCGAAAAGAAAAACATATTCTTAAAGTGAAGATCGAAAACATAAAACCTGCTAGCATTTTTTATAAAGTAAAAAGTGTTACCAGGTCTTAGTAATCTTTCCTTCTTTTTACTTCTCCTCTTTCATTTCATCATTCATCGTTCTTTCTTTTCATTATTCATCCTCCATTCTTTCTTTTCATTATTCATCCTCCATTCTTTCTTTTCATTATTCATCCTCCATTCTTTCATTTCATTATTCATCCTCCATTCTTTCTTTTCATTATTCATCCTCCATTCTTTCATTTCATTAGGCATCTTTCTTTCTTTCTTCTCATTATCCATCTTTCTTTCTTTCATTTCATTAGGCATCTTCCTTTATTTATTTCTTTCATTTCTGTATCCATCTTTCTTTTCATTATTCCTCTTCCTCCTTTTCATTTCATCAGGCATCGTTCTTTCTTTCATTTCATTATTCATCTTCTTATCTTTCATTTCATTTGATATCTTTCTTTTTTCTTTCTTTTTATTATTCATCCTCCATTCTTTCATTTCATTAGGCATCTCTCTTTCTTTCTTCTCATTATCCATCTTTCTTTCTTTCATTTCATTAGGCATCTTCCTTTATTTATTTCTTTCATTTCTGTATCCATCTTTCTTTTCATTATTCCTCTTCCTCCTTTTCATTTCATCAGGCATCGTTCTTTCTTTCATTTCATTATTCATCTTCTTATCTTTCACTTCATTTGATATCTTTCTTTTTCTTTCTTTTTCATTATTCATCCTCCATTCTTTCATTTCATTAGGCATCTTTCTTTCTTTCTTCTCATTATCCATCTTTCTTTCTTTCATTTCATTAGGCATCTTCCTTTATTTATTTCTTTCATTTCTGTATCCATCTTTCTTTTCATTATTCCTCTTCCTCCTTTTCATTTCATCAGGCATCGTTCTTTCTTTCATTTCATTATTCATCTTCTTATCTTTCATTTCATTTGATATCTTTCTTTTTTCTTTCTTTTTATTATTCATCTTTCTTTCTCTCTTTCTTTCATTTCATTGGGCGTCATCCTCATTCATCTTTCTTTCTTTCATTTCGTTACTCATACTTCATTCTTTCAGGTCATTAAGCATCTTTCTTTTCATTATTCATATTCATGTCTTTTATTTCATTAGGCATCTCTCTTTCTTTCTTTCTTTCTTTCTTTCATTTCTTTTCATTTTTGTTTCTTTTCATAATTCATTTTCCTTACTCTTATTTCATTATTCCTCTTTCTTTCTTTTCATTATTCTTCTTCCTGTCTTTCATTTCATTACCCATCTTTCTTTCTTTAATTTCTTTATTCATCTTTCTGTCTTTCTTTTTATTATACATCTTTCTTTCATTTCATTCGGCACCTTTCTTTCTTTTCATAATTCATGTTCTTGTCTTTCATTTTATTAGACGACTTTCTTTTCATTATTCAACTTTCTTTCTCTCTTTCTTTCATTTCATTGGGCATCTTACTTATTCATCTTTCTTTCATTTCATTACTCACCCTTCTTTCTTTCATTTCATGAAGCATTTTTCTTTTCGTTGTTCATATTCTTTCATTTTCATTAGGTATCTTTCCTTTTTTTATTCATTCATTTTTCTTTCTCTCTTTCTTTTCACTATTCATCTTTCTTTCATTTCATCGTGCATCTTTCTTTCCATTTTTTATTCATCTTTCTTTCTTTCTTTTTATTATCCATCTTTCTTTCTCTCATTTCATTAAGCATGTTTCTTTCACTTTTATTAGGCATCTTTCTTTCTTTTCGCTATTCATCTTCTTCCTGTCTTTCATTTCATTACGTATCTTTCTTTCTTTTTTTCATTTCTTTATTCATCTTTCTGTCTTTCTTTTCATTATTTATCTTTCATTTCATTAGGCATCCTTGTTTCTTTCATTTCATTCGGCATCTTTCTTTCTTTTCAAAATTCATCTTCTTGTCTTTCATTTTATTAGACGACTTTCTTTCTTTTCATTATTCAACTTTCTTTCTCTCTTTCTTTCATTTCATTGGGCACCTTACTTATTCATCTTTTTTTCTTTCATTTCATTATTCATCCTTCTTTCTTTCATTCTATTAAGCACCTTTCTTTCTTTTCATTCTTCTTCTTCCTGTCTTTCATTTCATTACGCATCTTTCTTTCTTTCATTTTTTTATTCACATTTCTGTCTTTCTTTTCATTATTCATCTTTCTTTCATTTCATGAAACATCCTCCTTTCTTTTATTATCATTAGTCATGTTTTTATTTTCTTAATCTCTCTCTTTCTTTCTTTCTCTCTCTCTTTCTCTCTCTCTTTCTCTTTCTCTTTCTCTCTCTCTCTTTCTTTCTCTCTCTCTCTCTTTCTTTCTCTCTCTCTCTTTCTCTCTCTCTCTTTCTTTTTTGTGAGTTATTTGTTTTTTTCTTTTACTCATCCTTTTCTTTCATTCTTTGATCTCCTCGTTCTTCATTCACTCTTTCTTTCATTCTGTTACATATTCTTATTCTTTCTTTTCTTTATTTACATTTTTTTCTTTGTTTTATTCGTTTTTACCTCTTTCTTCTCTTTACTGATCATTCTTTTTCATTTCTCATTTACCTTTATTCGCATTCTTTTTTTCCGTTTTCTTTCTTTCCATTATTCATATTTATTTATTTTCATAACTTATGCTTCTTTGTATTTCATTTTCTTTCTTTCTTTCTTTATAATATTCCTCTTTTTTATTTCTTTTTATTCTTCCTCTTTTCATTATTCATCGTTCTTTCCTTTTTTCTTTCCTTTCGTTAGACATCTTTCTTTTTTTCTTTATATTATTCGTATATTTCTCCTTTTTTATTCATTTCTTTTTTATTATTCATATTTTTTTATTTTTAACATTGTTTTCATTTATATTTTTCCCTCTTTTTCATTACTCATCTTTCTTTTTCAACATCCATCTCCACTTTTTTTTCTTTCTTTTCAATTCTTGTCTTCTTACTTTTCTTTATTCCTTTCCCTTTCTTTCGCTTAGTTACACACTTATTTCGTCTTTATCTTTCTTTTCATTACTAATCTTTATTTTCATTTTTCCTATCATTTTTCTTTCTTTTCATTATGCCTCTTCTTTCATTTCTCTTTCTTTTCATTATTCATCTTTGTTTTTCTTTTTCTTTTTGGATTTCTTTATTTGCTTTTCTTTCTTTTTCTTTCATCTTTCTTATCTTCTTTCTTTCTTTTTATTGTTCGTCTTTCTTTCCTTTATTCATTTCTCTTTCTTACTTTTAATTACTAATCTTTTTCATTTTTTTTTTCATTAGTCTTATTTATTTATTTTTATTTTCGTTGTCCTTCCTTTCTTTTACGCTTTCTTTATTTTCTTTACTCGTTTTTCTTATTCATTCCTTCCTCATTCACTTAGTCATTTGACCGTTTTCGTTTCGTTTTTCATTCATTTTCTCTTTCATCCCCACCAACACTGCATGATTTCCTTTTCTTTTCTTCCTCTTTTTCGAATGAAAAAATATATTTCTAGTTTCTTTTTCCTGATAATCACCAAGTTACTTTATCTCTCTATTTTCTTCTCTTTTCTCTTTTTTCTTGACTCACGTTATTCTCTTTCCTCTTCTTTTCGTCTTTTCTCTTCATTTTCGCTTATTCCTTTTTATTTTCATTACTGTATATCTTCTTTTTCACGAATCTTTCCTTTTCACCTCCTCCTTTCAATGTCTTCTCTTCCTACGCGACGCTGTCTTTCCTTCATCGCCTTCCATCGTATCCTCTCCTCCTACTCCTTATTTGTCATCTTCTTTTTATCCTTTCCCTCTCCTCTTTTAACACCTCTGCTATGCTGTTATGTAATAACTCCCATTTGGAACAACTCTTTTTCTTAAACCGCCCACTACCTCATCTCCGAATCTGCCCCTCACTGTTTGAAGCCAGCCAGTCAAGTGACGCTAGCGGCAGGGTAGGAAGCCGTTCTTTCACCAAAAACAGCCCCTCCATCCCATATTTATTTAGTAATGGCACTTTTAAGGTAACACCTCTCTTTAGAAGTCTGTTGGGTAAGCCCGATCGCTTCCATCTGTCCGATGTGGACAAAACTCTACAATCTTTGATTGACACTCTTTTTTTTTTAATCACTATGTCTGATCTCGGCAGCTGGAACAGTTACAAAAAAACAAGTGTTTTCAAGGGAGTTAACCGGGGCTTCCTTATCGTATCACCCAATTTCAAATATGGAAGCAAAGTGAGAAAGGATTTTTGAACGCTCTTTGTTTGTAAGTTATAAGACGCTCAAACAGTTTTATTTAGGAAAGCAGGTGAGGAAAGAAATAATAACAACAACAACAAGAATAACAAAAACAGCAACAACAACAACAATAATAATAATAATAATAATAATAATAATAATAATAATAATAAATTGCTTTGATAAGTACAGCCCACACACTAAAAAGAACTTTCTTCGTGTAACGCTACTGATATTATGGGAGTTAGAAAAAACAAATCCTGAAATGTGGCCGTAACAACACACTACTACTTGCCTTAGGTCTTCCCGCAGACTTGGTAGGTAGTGTGACCATAGCAGAAATCAAAATATAATAATAATAATAATAATAATAATAATAATAATAATAATAATAATAATAACTCACTTTTTTCAAATTTATAAAGAAAAGAAATAAATATATCATATTATTATTATTATTATTATTATTATTATTGTTGTTTTTGTTATTATTGTTGTTGTTGTTCAATTGTCATTTTCTCCGGTTACTGTCCTGTTTCCGCTCTATGAATATTCATGAATAATATAAAAAAAAATCTGCTTGCAAATCAATATTGTACACAGGGGGAAATAAATTAACCGGAGTCGTAAAAATACATTTTTCTTCACAATGAAGCATGAACAATTAAAGACGGAGTAACACAATCTTATTTCGGACAAATGTGTCTTTCTGTAATGCTCTGTCCGCCGTAACTGATCGAATTAGTCGGATAACTTTCCTTTCTTCACAAATTATTTCCCATCCATCCTTTTCCTTCATTTCTTCTCATTTCTCTTATTTTTCTAAAAAAAAATTTATTTTTTACATTCTCTCTCACGTCCACTTCTTTTTCTTCTTCTTCTTCTTCTTCTTCTTATTATTATTATTATTATTATTATTAATTTATTTTTCATACTTTCTTTTCAATGATCATTTTCCATTTTTATAATTCTTAATCTTTCTCCTCCTCCTCACATATTTCTTTTTTGTCCTATTTTTCATTTTCATCATCAATATCATGTTCGTCATCATTTTTTTATTTTTCTTCTTCTTCTTAACACTCTTCTTAATTTTCCTCTCCTTTTTCTCCTTCCAATCTTGCGCATTTCTTCTTCTTCTTCTTCTTCTTCTTCTTCTTCTTCTTCTTCTTAACACCCCTTAATTTTCCTCCTCCTTTTTCTCCTTCCTATTTTACCCATTTCTTCTCTTTCTTCTTCTTCTTCCTCCGCCTCCTCCTGCTTTCTCTGCTTTCTATTTTACTCACTTCTCCTCATTTTTTTGTCATTTTATTTCACAACACCCTCCTTAATTTTCCTCCTTCCTATTTTATTTATTTATTCTTCTTCTCCTCGGCATTCTTTATATTCTTATTCTTCTTCATCTTCTTACTTAACACCATTCTTAATTTTCCTCCTCCTTTTTTTCTCCTTCTTTTTTCTTCTTCACCGTCTTCTTAATTTTCTTCTCCACCTTAATTTCCCTCCCCCTTTTTTCTGCCTATCTTACTCACTTCTTCTTCTTCTTCTTCTTCTTCTTCTTCTTCTTCTTCTTCTTCTTCTTCTTCTTCTTCATACCCTTCTTTTCCTCCTTCTTTTGATTCTTCCTCTTCTCCTTTTCTTCTTCGTCACCTTCTTCTTATCACCCTTCTTAATTTCCCTTCTCCTCTCTCTCGTTCCTATGTTACTCATTTCTTCTTCTTCTTCTTCTTCTTCTTCTTCTTCTTCTTCTTCTTCTTCTTCACGTCTTTCTTCTCTTTTCCCTTTCTTCTTCTTACTTCGTTTAATGCTTATTACTTAATTCTGAGTCAAAAGTAATAATTTGGGCAAAGATTCAATCATCATTTGGGACTCAGTTTTATTGACGTCAATTCTCTATTATTCCATTTTATTTTATTTTTGCGCATTTTGTAACACCATTTTGTAGCGCCATCTGCAATGACTTAATAAAGTCCTTAATTTCAATATTTACTCACTGAATTATTTAATAGTCTTATAGGATATAAAATCCTTTATTTTACAACCAATAGGTGAAGCATGAATAAGAAACGCCCCACATAAATAGGAGCAGTATCACTAAAACAAAAACGTCTATACAAATCTGTGAAAAAAAAAAGAAAAGAGAAAAAAAGTAGAATTCAAAATGAAATAATTTGTTTCTGAAATTTGATTGGATAGTACAGTTACGTGCTCTGTTTCAGACTAAGTCCGTACGTTTGAACTCCAAATGAACTGGTCGCTACGTGCTGTCCCGTGTAAACCGAAAAGCTTTCGTTTAGAGCCAATCTCGTGATCAGGTTAACTATATATACACCGATTTCGGGGGCAATAAAAACACGCACAGCAAAGACCCAGCCAGCGAGTGGACGTGCGATCACCCGACGATGACAAGTGATTTAATCTGTGAACACCTGACCAGAATTCTCTCGTTATCATGTTAACATCTCAGTCAGCGACGACTACATGCCATTCAAAGGAATATTCACACAACTTAAAGAAATATACATAGCCGTGAAAAAAAAGTAAATCTTATCTATCTATCCATTTCCTTTTGGAACCACCGTAATCAGATTTCACATATTAGCACTCACACACACATACGTTTCTAGTAATGTGCTTCACCCACACCCACACACATTCAGTCGGCAGTCACGCATACATTTCGTTAAAACGTGCTTCAAACACACGAACATAGATATACACTTTATATTGACCAAGGCATATAACTTTACGAACTACCCTTTAACAAATGGAAAATTTTGTCAAATATTTGAAGTTTTGAACTTTGTTTTTTTACAACCAGAACAAACACAATGTTTACCATGTAAAAACAAATGTTAATATGTACATAAATATATGATTCTTTCATTCTGGTTTTCCTTTTCCCTATGTAAAATGATCATTTCTTTGCATTATGCTGTGTCACTTTATGGGCACGACACTCGGATTTTAGTATCTGTCTATATTTCTGAGATGAGGTATTAGGTACATTATTTACATTATTCGGCCTATTGTCCTGGTCTTTGTCGCCATATTTATTACAACGTTTTGGCCGTTGTACGCTCCGGCCTTCTTCAGGTGGTTGGAATTTCGAACTGAACCCTTTGTTTCGCTCACTGGGGTAGACTGTTCTAGTTCCACGTGCCATGTTTAATGGGTGTCAGTTATCAGTTATCTCCTGTTAATTTCCCTCTGAAAGTTCTCCACTGCCTTTGCTGGGTATTGAACTCACACTCTTTGGGTCCTGTCACTAGATCTAACTCAAGGACACATGGCACAGTGGATAAAGGCGTTGGTTAGATCCAGTGACCGTACCCAAAGAATGTGAGTTCAATACCCGGTTAATACCCAGTGAGCGAAATAAAGGGTTCAGTTCGATATTCCAACCACCTGAAGAAGGCCGGGGCGTACAACGGTCGAAACGTTGTAATAAATATGGCGACAACGATGAGGACAATAGTCCGAATAATGTAAATAATATACTCAGATTTTAATTTTTCACTTTTAATCCGGGTAGACTGACCCTACAGTATGTATAGACAACTGGATGTCTAATATAATAGATATACATGAGCGTATTTCCTCAACAACTCTTGCTTTAATTTCTGACCATTGACAATACCTTTCTTCCTGTTTTCATATGGTTTACTATATATCAAAGATGTTAACGGTTTTACATGATTAATATAAATGGCATAATCTAATTCTTAATTCCCGACTACTTCCAAACCCCTTTCTTCCTGATTTTCAATGCATTTTATATATAGTAAAAAGAAAGAAAAAAGCATCAGCAATATATTTCTATAAACAAATCACTTACAGCGCACTTCTATAGTAAGATCATGTATTTATTTCTATATTTATAGTATAAAACAATAGTATTTGCATTATTAACATCATACTTATTATAAAACTCAGGTTGTGTGTGTGTGTGTCTGTCCGTTTATATATTGGATCGGATTTCCGACATTTTTCAACCGATTTCAACAAAACTTCACAGGACTACATAAAAATTACCTTGAGGTGGTTCTGAAAATTGCAAAAACACAATTGTTTTTGCACGAAATCAATTTGAAAACACGATTAAGAGGCATCGATGTCGCGAGAATGAAAGGGAGACAGCTCATATCAAGTTATACTTATTATAAAACCCAGGTTGTGTGTGTGTGTGTGTGTGTGTGTGTGTGTGTGTGTGTGTGTGTTTGTTTATATATGGGAATCGGATTTCTTACATTTTTCAACAAAACTTCACTTTTTTTGGCAGGTAGTGTTTCTTATTGTCTTGCACACTTTTTTCTTTATTTTTACATTCAGAATGCTTTAAAAATTCCATTTACAAGACAATTGTTTATAATAAAATTCTATTCAATCGGTAGACTCATAACGATTGAAAACAATGTTTTTGTTTGAGTTTGGGTTTGACCAATTCGTAAAAAAAAAATAATAATAATTAAGACATGCGTGTCCGTCAACTTTAAACAATCTTTGTCAATTTTATTTTTCAGTCTTTAGGATGGTCGATACTTGATCTATCTCTTACTGTTACATCCCCGGGCAACGCCGGGCTCTACTGCTAGTCATTAATAAAGACAAAAAGACAACTTTTCATCCTCCGATGAACTGTATCAATGCAAATATAAGTATTTTATTTTACAGGTATTTATATACAGAAGTAAAAATGTTAGTTTTAAAGAATTTTTAAATTTAGGAACGCTCATAAATATATATGAGACTAACTAAAAACCAAGGAAAATTATGGAGGACGCTAAGTGATGTAATTTAATGTCTAATAAATGAAACCAAATAAATGTTGTTAATAATATTGTTGATTTTTATAATGCAATTATTATTTATATTTAACATTTATTACATTTATTTATTAGATTTATTAGATTTATGTATTGTATATTTTAATGTGTAGGTCACTTCCCGGCAAATTGAGGTCCAGCTTAAACAAATTCACGTCATCGGCACTTTTTTCAACAGATTTTCTTTCACCTCCAGTCAACTCTTACAAAGCCAAACGGTGATAGAGAATTGATAAGGAGAACAGATTTTGGTGAAACTGGAAGTTTCATGCATTCATTCTCTGGCTTCCATTTTCAAAGTCCATTGAAAAACCATTAAGACAATGGTGAATAAGTTTTAAAAAAGAGGGAACAGTAGAGAGGAAAGCTGGCTCAGGAGGCTACAACAGCAAGAGGGATCATCATTTCAACTTATAGCTAAATAGATCAATTAGAAAAGATCCAACTCAATCCATGAGACGTTTGACACGTGAGAGAGGTGTTTCAGCTATGACAGTCTAAAGAGCAGTGAAAAAAACCGTGAGACACTTTGCTATTCCAGGACAAAAAGTTAGGTTAGAGAGGGCGAAGATCATTTGAATGAGTTGGAAAATGATCCTGGAATATATATATATATATATATATATATATATATATATATATACTTTATTTCAATCTTTCTGATCCTTAGCTATGATTAATTAATGATAAACATGTCATTTTCATTTATGATCGATTTCATCACGATTCTTTCTTTAAGCTTGGAGAGTAATTATACATTCTTATTGCTCAAAGTAGAGACCTATAGTGTTATAAAATCTTCGGAGAATTTCAGTAAGACATCTTTAATCATTTCTAAAGTACAAAGGTTCAAAGTCTAATCTAACAAATGGAAAATTTGCTGTTACACCCGATATATATATATATATATATATATATATATATATATATATATATATATATTGTCATCCACAGACAGACTGCTTCGCTGTATCACAGTTCATCAGTGTGGTTAGACGTCCGGTTAGCTCTAGCTAGGATCGAAACCCGGCTGAATTAGCGTAGGTCGGATATTCTACCCCTAAGCCGTTGGCTCAAAGCAGGGATGAAGGCGAATTTAAGCGTATTTATTTTTAGATAAACACACAATAACTGAGACAACTCGATTCGCTTTACCGAAGAGTCTTGCATTATTAGCAATGTCACTGTTTAGAAACTCGCACTTTCTCCTCAGAGAGCTCAACCGAAATAAATTTTTCAGGGGCATATTTATTGTGATCCCCAGACAGACTGGTTCGCTGTATCACAGCTTATCGGTGTGGCTAGACGTTCGGTTGCCTCTAGCTAGGATCAAAAGCTGGCTAAATTGGCGTTAGCTGGATATTCTACCCCTATATATATACTGACTGAAGTGGAGGTATAACTACGCCTATTGTCTTCACCTATTGCCTACACCTATTGCCTACCACTGCGACGAGGACCAGTCCATTACGTTTACCTGCTAGAATTTCCTACCCGGTTACAGTAGCGAACAACCACTTTGCTACTTCGAACAAATATATCCCTTTCCGGTACACATCTATATATATATATATATATATATATATATATATATATATATATATATATATATATATATGGTGATATATGTATAATGTATGCCTCAATGTGCCCTTGAGTCTCAAGTGACAGCTTACCAAGGGCGAGAATGTAAGTTTGATGTGTCTTAAAAAGGAATAGAAAATATATCACGGGGCTGCCCGGTATTCTTGTTGGAGACCTTATAAGTAATACATTCTTTTTATTCGTACCCTCCACAGACTGCTTGCTTTCTTAAATGTGTCTAAATTTTACTGTACGGGACAATTTTTACTCACATAAATGCACTGCATACGCATGTTTTATATATACAGGGTGTCCAAAATCTTGGCAATATTTTGTAGTCTAATAACATAGACAATTCTCGCTCAAATGATCTCAAATGTGTAAAAAAAAACTAAAAAAAAAACAAGTTGAATGTGCGGGCTTATCCCAATGAGAATCAGCCAGGAAGATGGATCTGGCATACCAGTAATAGTGACAATGTGGTGTTGAAATGGCCACCACGTTCACCTGACTTTGACACCTTGCGATTTTTTATAGAGCTATATGAAAGGACAGGTCTATATACTCCTCTTCCTACAAGTCTAGAGGAGCTTAAGTAGAGAATCCCTGAGTTGCTGGAATGCTACGCAAGACATGCTACAGCGTGTTTGGCAGAAGCTAGGCTACTATCTTGACGTATGCTGTGTCACATGTGGTGCCAATATTCAGCATTTGTGAAGCTTTGTAAGATCGGTTATAAAATCTACATCCCTTTGAATATCTTGTTCGAATTTTGATAAATAAATCTTTTATTGTCCAACATAAAGCCTATTTAATTTCGTTTGCTTGGGACATTTTAAATGATGTCAATTTATATATTTTTTTTTTTTTTTGGTGGTGGGGGGGCACCCTGTATATAGCAAATGTTTTTATATTTAACTAATTTTCCGAGTTCATCTGAGTTTTTCTATACGATTTCACTTTCAAAATGAGAAAACGGACACTCAAAATGGAGACTGCAAACACATACATAGCTGAGAGTAAGAAGTTTAAATTAGTTTGGGTACCGAAATGAATTTTGCCACTTCACGAACACTTTAAGGCTCAGAAAATTCTGGCTTCTTTCACACAAACCAAACACCCACCTTCCACGAAAATCTATTGTCGATCCAGTCAAATTGCATTTTTTATTATTATTATTATTATTATTATTATTATTATATTTTGACTGGCCTTATTCAATTTTGGTCAGGGGCACTACATGTTGGCGTAATAATTAACAAGCTTCTCTCGCTAAATCAGGACTGAATAGGGAGTTGGATCCTCACTGGGTGCCCCATATTTTCGACCTGGTGCCGCATTGTTATATAGGAATAAAATGCCGCTGTCGGCACTTGAGTTTGAACACAGATCGCCAGTGAGCAAATACAGGCGATCCCATTATTGAATTAAGTGGATCACTTGACCATGGGAGAAACGCATAAGTAGGTAGTAGCGTGATGTCTAAACGTTCGCCATTTCTAGTCCATCCTCTATTACTATTCAGATCGCTATTTCTGATCTATCCTCTCTTACTATACGGACCGTTATTCTGTATTCACTATATTATTTCTCTATTCGGATTGCTATACAGATTACTATTCGAGCAAGTATTATTGAGCAAGTACTATTAGTGCGAGTGATATTCGAAGACGTCTGACACCAGCATTATTCAACGGCGTTACTATAGTTGTATCTGTGATTACAAAGTCTCTACGAGGATTATGAAAGTGGCAATGAGTATTCGTTAGCATCACAAAAGTGGCAACGAGTGTTGGTTGACATCATACAACGCATCTAAGCTATGCTTATTCAATTTGGATCGGTAATATTCAATTTACATGTCATATCTTGAGAAATATCTAATGAATGCTATTCTACAAAACGTATAAAGAATTCCTTCACCCAATTTCCTATATTTTCCGAGCGGACCAGTCTGTTTAAGTAGAATGAAACATTTTTTCAGGCGAAAAAAAATTCTTTTTAATCTGTCAAAAAATCAACTAATCATAAGAATTTAATTAAACTAAAGCTTCTAGATTCAACCCGCATGCATATATACCATAAAAGAATATTTGACGGTCGTTACTTGGGAGGCACGGTGGAGTAATGGCTTGGATTGAGGAATCGGAGAGCCGAGTTCGAATTCCAGTCGAATCCATTACATTCACTTACGTGCTAATACCCTTGGGAAAGGTATGAATCCTCCTCTTTTCCCCTAGCAGGACAGACTGGGTTCTATAGCCGTGGATGGTAACTGGTCTACCGGAGAAAGAAATGGAAACCTACTGCGGGAAAAAATCTACCTCGTCGAAAGATACATGATCGCCTAAGAGTGTATCACGCATGGCACATAACTGACTGACTAACTATATAAAAGATTGATTCTAATAATCCTTGCAATACAAAAAATACACTATCCACAACTTTGAACACTAAGCATATATATCATGACTTAAACATGTAGCAACAAGAGATGATCAGCATAAAGAAACTGATCCAAGATGGAAGTTGGTTGGAGTAATACAACAAATAAGACACCGGTTGGGAGAAATGAGAAATTTATTGTTATTTACACGATATGAAAATGTCTCTGCTAAGTCGTATAGTGTAGCGTTTGAATGTACTGTGTACGAGGTGTGAAATGAGAGAGTGAAAAAGGAGTATGCTTTGCCCGGCTGAATGCTTGTTGACTATCAGTTTAGGCTTGTCGCGTCGATAGTAGAGTCCGTTCTCTTTCTGTGTTCACAAGAGGTCGTTTTCATAGTGTTGTGGTAGGATCCACCTAATTTGCATAGTAGAGTACCGACCATATAAATATGGTTGGTACCGGGAAGAGAGGGAGGAATCAAGAGATTCAACCAGAGACTCTGCCCGACTGCGACTCAGTCAACAAATTCTCCAGGAACGGTCTTACCAGGAATATACAAAAGACTATATGTAAATATTGTGTACACTTGCTTGTTTCAATACATTTTGTTCTAAGTACCTTTTGTGTTGCATTATTATTCCATGCATTAGTCAAGTTTCAACACATAGCCTAATGGTCGGGCGGACAGTCAGCCGTGTTCTTGGATAACCTCTATGGTTAGCGTGTGTGTAAAGTTTCTTTCTCTCTCTTTGTATGTGTGTGTGCCTCTCTCACTGCTTTGTCTGTCTTACTTGTCTGGCTTCTCTTATAGCTTATATAAGGAAAACGGACGAACGTAGTTGTAGAGATCTACAGCAAGCGAGAGTCGCGTCGATAATGGCAAGCACTCTGGTATATTTTTGTTTGTTTTAAAATTTGTTTTAAGTAGAGTGCGACGTGTGTGTGACTTAGCTAGAAGAAAATTGGTGTGTAGTCAGAGATATGTTTTCTAATAATTGCATAAACCTGACTTTAATTTGTTATCTCTAACTATATTGTGTTTTTCAGCGACAAAACAACTACTCTGAATACCAGAAAAAATTATTAGTAAACGCATGGGTTTTGGTTTAGAAACAGAAAAAGCAAGTTTACCAAAACCAGGGTGAAAATCTAGAGAATATGAAGTCCGTTCAAAATGGTATTCAAATATGAACTCTCTCCCACCTCCCCAAATAGACTTCACCAAACATGACCAACAATACAGTTGTGGTAGTGATTACAAAAGGTCAGATTAGCAAATAAGACCTAGGAACATTGGAAAGCTGTAATCTGTATAGAGACATTTAAATCATGAATAATTCATCATCTGTGATGCTGTTTTGGGGTCAGCATTTGAGACTGAGAAAGCTTCGTTTGTTGACCAAGAAAAATGATACGTGTTGAAAGAAATAGACCAACAGATGAATGAAGCGGGAACTTTTAGAATAGGGTGTGTTCAATGTTAGTTCCTGAAAGAGTGTATAAACTAAAGGAATGTTGTAAGTTATTGATGAATTTGTTAATCTTACGACAACATCCATTCCCACCACACATCGATATAAATAATTTGGGTGTGTATATATAATTATTAAAAGTGTTGAAAAATACAAAAATAAATCTTTATATACGGTTAAGCTTCAATCTTTCAAGTGAAAAGTCCCGACGTCCATACGAGAGATAAAGAGTCGATATATATATATATATATATATATATATATATATATATATATATATATATTACATTCACTTACGTGCTAATATTACATTCACTTACGTGCTAATACCCTTAGGAAAGGTATGAATCCTCTTCCTCTCTCTCCAGCTATGGGTAAAATAGCAGGACAGACTGGGTTCTATAGCCTTGGATGGCAACTGGTCTAGGAGAAGGACAACACTGAATTCAAAACCTGCGGAGGGTCGTTTTGGAACCTTGTGGCATTCGGTGCACCAGGTCTCTGTATTCGTCTCTTCAAAAAGTGTGGCTGGTCCTGCACGAGGCCTTCACCACTATAATCAAATCTCATGTGCCGGTGTCGGGCTGTCGGTTTCCTGGAAACTGATCTGCTTGACCCTCATACGTCGAATCTCGACGGGAGAGTCGATTATTATTATTAATCGATTATATATATATATATATATATATATATATATATACACACAATCGATTCTGATTTTGGTTGATTTTCCATTTGATTATATACACATCCATAGATCCGTCTCGAATAGGCGCTCTGTTTCTCATTGGCTCGCGGTCTATATCCTAGTTGTGAACATTTTCTGATTGGTTGGTTGAGCTACTTATTAGAAATGCTGAAATTTTGGTCGATTTGTTATTATTTGTATATTTCTTTTCTTACATCCTGGTTGCGAGAGCTTTCTGAATGGTTGGTCGAACTATGGCTTTGTTTGACTGGTTATTTTTATTATCCGTCTGTTTCTAGAGATCGCGGAATTTCGTCGTCTTGTTATTATTTATTTATTTCTCTATCACCACAGAACTTAATCCGTTGTTGAGTGAAGAAGTGAGACAGTATAGACTCTATGTCATGCTAAAGCGAAGGCCAGAAGCACACGGAAGTAATAGAGAGAAAACAACGTTAGAGAATACGTAAACACTGATCAAAAAGGAACAAATGATTAAACTGAAGTTATAAAACATGATCCTAAGAATACGAGTGCTAGTGAAATTCATCTGGTTTACAAAAATGTTGTAGGTTAAACACATGATCCAGGGGTGGAGAATTTCAAGAGCGAACATATGAGAAATTTAGCAACTCTCCAAATAAGTCGTGGCAGATGAACAAAAGACGAGACAATTGAACAGTTTAATAAGCATACTTTATATAAGTAATACATTATACAACGAGAATGTGAAGAGAGAATTGCTAAACATATTCCTTTAGCAGTTAATCGGAGACGAAGTCCAAATACATGAATCTGTTTGAAATTGATTGAAGCACTTATGTGATACTGAACATATTCTTCTTGCGTTAGTTGCTTGTCTTTGCATTATTTAGGTTTGATCGTGACCAGCATCGCATGTTCTTGGAGTAGACTAAAACATATCCAGTCAGTTCGCTGGTCTTGAAGCCTCTCTTCCCTGGCGCCTAAAAAATCTCTTGGGCGCCTAAATTTGGGTCTCACCCATTATTATCAAATTAATGGATTCGTTTCTCTATCAGGGGTGTCTTATCAATCAAGGGGAGATAACCTCTATATTTCATAAACACAGAGAGCGAGAGAGAGAGATACCGGATATGAAGTGTACAGGAAGAGAATCGCGTGTTTCTTCAGAACAACGGAGAATATAACAATTACTGAACTGAAACTATTTATTAAAAATTTAAAAAACAATAAAAAGTTAGGTAGTCTGAATAAACCATTATAATAAAATTTAATATAAAGTATTGCATAATAATACCGATTGATTTTACTCGTAAAAGAATCAATAGTTTGTTTTTTTTTTCATTTTTAATTAAGATGGGCATAAATATAGTATTATAGAAACACCATCATTTTTATGTGGTAGGGTCACAGTATTGGAAAATTAGCAAGAATTCTCGCCCTTGTTTGGAGCTCTTCAAATATTCTTTTGAATAATTTTTATGCTAGGGAAAATAATAATATTGCCAGAAACAAGTTAACCAAAAAAAAAAAAAAAAAAAAAAACCTTAAAACCTTCAGCTAAATTTTCCATATTTAACATTTTTTCTACGCTTATATAAAATTTGTCTTTTATTTTCTACGCAACAAAAATGTCAATATTGTAACTTTACTGCTACAAAATAATTAAAATAAAATAAAACATACAAATTAAAACCATGTTGATTTTTTATTGTCAAGAAAATAGTTTTCAAATAATTTTATACAATCAAAATAAAGAGAACAAATTTTACAGTCTTTAAATTCAATAATGAAATGTACACTATTTACTTTAACATAGAAACAGACGTAAAACTTTAAATAATTTTCCTTTAGAAAATAAAGTTTATTCTAAAGTAAAAATAGAAGCTTTGTTTTTTTCATTTCTAATATTATCGTTATATTAAAATATTCTGTGTTATTATAGTAACTTTATGGAATGACAAATGTACGCAGGTGTAGGATTTAAGAAATGTTTTTCAACTGAGAATACAAGGTTCGCGTATAGTGTCCTTTTATAGTCCCAGTAAACAGAAATAGCTCTCTCAAAGAGGAGAGTAACAAAACAAGAGGAGACCACTCTTGATTATTCATAACAATCATTAAAATAAAATAAAAAATTTAATATCTTTATTGTTTGTGTGTTCTTTATTTATTTAAAGATGTAAGGTAGAAATGGAAGACTCATTTACTTTTCTTCGTCTAATATGAAAAATAATTCTGTCAATTTCAATTGTCAGTGCAGTAACTTTTTACGAAATAAAAAGTTTTTATAATAATATTGTTTGCTTGTTTTGTTGTTGTTGTTGTTTTTGGGGTTTTTTTTTTGTTTTGTTTTTTTACTTTATTTTTATAAATTAATATTGAATAAAGTTCTAAGATGAAATCATAACCCTGGTTTGTTTGTTTTTTAATTGTAATTTAAAAAAGTATTCTCTACTTTTAAAAAAATGTGATTTTCAACAGTTTCGCTTCGGCCTATACTACATGTGGTGACATCAATCAAACAGACCTTCTATCCAGGTGATCATAGTTACAGAATAAACGGGGAGACAACTACGTATTTAATTTTTTGAAGTTAATGTTCTTAACCCGAGAACACTAACTATCAATTAAAGTTACACCACTACTAACCATGAGTATATCATACCCGATTTTGAAAATATCAAAAAAAAATATTAAATATAAATCTTTATTTGAAATATTTTACATGCAGGCACTTCAAACTTTATACTTTGAGTTAACATTAATAGGAACTGAAAAAAACATATTTAGATAAGAAAATCAGGTACTGAAAATTGTAATTAAAAATAGGAAAATTTGCGCTGGGTACTATATACCCATGGTTAGTGATCTAGGGTTAAGGAGTATATACTTGTAAGTCATAATTATGCACAGTGAGTTAACGATGGGGACGCGGGAAAGCTAAATTTTAAATGCTTGTGTTATTTTATACCTGACGTGTAGGCCTAATCGATCTCATTCAGTTTCCCTACACTTTTGGGTTTTTCGTTTTTATCGTTGTTGCTTTTAATTTTAGATATCCCATTTCGTGACAACAGAAGATCTGCCAAGAAAGGTGAAATGTTGTAAGAACCTGGACGCAAAATTGACAAAGATAAAATTATAATAAGGCGAAAATGTATAGAAAGTGCTCTGATTGCTAAATAATCCACGTTAAATTTGTGTCCAACATTTCATCTCACTCGGCAGATCTTCTTATTATGACAATGATGGATATTTTAAAACAATCCTCACACACACACACATATTGTGAGTAGCGGCGCTATATTGACTCTATTCAGATGGTACAGTTGGTATGACTGCTTGCGTTGTATAGAAACGGTTAGGGTTCGAACCTCGGTAGTGAACGCGCACTTCTGATGATTCCCAAAAATGGGAAGAAACGGCCGTCCAGTTCTTTCTGCATTCTGTTGAAGATTCTTCTAGAGTCGATGAATTACTGTAATGATTTGCCTGCATCCCCAAAATTCTTTTATATATATATTTCTATTTTTTTTCAATTATATATATATATATATATATATATATATATATATATATAATTGAAAAAAATAGAAATAGACAGGAAAAATAAGTTTAGAAAAATATTAGAACATGAAGACAAATGGATTTTGCGCCTCAAAACACTTCGTCCAGACGGGCTTAACACAAATTTAACAACATAGATAGAATTAATATATAACCCCATAAATCAAGCCCTACACGCATTTCTCACCCACTCAAGACAGATATGCTTGCAGAGGTGTTGAGGTCTCACACTTATACACACACTCATACCAATATATAGACTTACATACATCATACACACTCCCAAAGAATTCAAAGATAACATGCACTTAACAAACACATCCCCCTCCCAGCAACCAATAAAACTGTCAAAATGACCAAAAAGGGAATTCTGTGACTCGTGAATCTCCCCAGTCTCTTTTTTAAAAATCAACTTGAAAGAGGCCGTTTGACCAACACAGGGACTGACTAAAATTAACGATAGCAAACAAATGAAAACTACAGATAAAGTTCATTTCCTTTATAAACAGCCATTCACTAATTATGGTGTTAATAAAACAGTTCTCGATGTAACATAACAGAGCTTTTAAGTATATATTAATAAATATACACATTGTTACTCACCGGTAACACGGCAAAAGGATTGCGTTGTGCATGAAACTCTTAGTCGTACTACCGGTTAGGAATATATATATATATATATATATATATATATATATATATATATATATATATATATATATATGGATCATAGTGGACCTGGGAGCAACAACAATTAAGAGGTGTTTCCACGCTCCCCAATACCTCTAATCTCCCGATCAGAGGCCTTGGTGCTAGATGTAGTTGCCATACCCAAGTCACTAGGGGACTGAAGTGTCACATACTACACAAACGTAAGACTGAATGAGGTTATATATATATATATATATATATATATATATATATATATATATATATATATATATATATAGTGCTGTTCGACAAAATGACTCACCTGATTTTTTTTTTTTTATCGAACAGCACTGTTCAAAGAAAGAACTATGCGGGAATCTGTTAAACAAAGGGGGAAAAACTGTTTGATTAAATAAAATTTATTTAAACTGGCATGCTAATGTTGTACTTGTGGAACGAAAACGGAAATAAACACCAAGACAATCACCAAATGACAATAAAAAAAAATTTTAAAAAATCGGTTTCTGAGTCGGAGTATTCGTGCATCCATCCGGTTAATAAATTAATCATTTCAAAATAAATATTTAACATTTTTGAACCAACAATTAAAAATATCTTTCCTTGGTCCCTTTGAAGGCTATTTAAGCAAAGTTTCTAGACTAGACAAAGGAGTAAGGAACAGCAACAGACGGCAACATTTTGACGATGCATCGGCTTAAAAGAAATTTCATTACTCATTCATTCGCCTTCCTCCCGAAGCTACGTGACACTTACACTTTCCTCCTCTCTTTATCTCTTGCCTGTTCTTTCTAACACATACACGGGAAGAAATCCTATTTCTTTTCATCTTAACAAACAACTATAAACAAGAACTTCGACACTCATAAACACCAACAAAAATTTAGTTGTGAAAGCATGAAAACAAAAAATATTTTATGTTTTTTATTTTCATATAATTTTTTAATCATTTCACCCTAAGCAAGACAATAAAGCCACTAAGGCGAAAGGGCTTACTTATGGTGAGAGAATATGAGGAAAAGAAAATATGACTGATGAGAGAGAACAATAAAAGAACATGAATTAAGAAAACAGAAGATAACGACTGACATTATATTTATATTTTTCAAATTTGACTGGAGAGCAAGAAGCCGGAAGAGAGTTTCATAAGCGAGAAATACGATAGAAGAAGCTGTCAGCATAGAACTTACGGTTATATCTAGCCATGTCAACTGTAAAATGATGCGACCTTGCCGCTAATCTAGTAGTAGGTTTAAATTCAGAAAGTCTAGGTACCAAAGAGGAAAGCTCGCCTGAACAATTACGATGAAAATATCTATAGAAATGGCACAGGGAAGCTACGTTACAGCGGTAGCTGAAGCCGAGATGCCAGGTCTTGTGAGAAATTTGTCCCGCCTTTCCCACGTGAAAGGGTTGAGGTTAAATGAGACAGAATTGATAAAAGCAACAGCGGCTTCAAAGATTAGAGCGGACAATTCTCTCTTTTAGGTGGAAGAATAAAGACTCAAACTCCTGCTTGGGGCGCAACAATAAAAGAAGCAAATGTTTATTTACATACACACAAAAAAGGATATACACAAATACGAGATAAAGAAAAGGAGAATAAAATTCCTTTAACTTAAAGGAAGAAAAATGTTCAAAAAAAGTCTTGCTTAAAATATTTCCCTGAGCGCCTCAAAGTTCTTTAAACTAGCAAATCGTTCTTAAGGGTTAACATCGATTTCTTCAGGGCTCTTGTTAAGAAGGAACCGAATTTTATAGTTGAATGAGTTCGTAAGCAAGCGAGCGGAATTTCTAGTTGCAAGGAGGCAAGTAGTGAGCCTTTACAACCCATCAAGTAGATCGCTTTCTTGAAACAAGTTCCGAAGATGACTGGTGTTCTATCGCTGACCTGATGTTATCACAAACGGTGTCAAGTACTTGTTAAGGACCGGGTGGCTGTTTGCATGTTGTTTTATTAGGAACACGTGCGTATATTTCCTGCTAGAAAAAAAGGGCTAAACTACAAAGAAAATGGCGGACTCAAATTGTCCAACCGAAGATGAAAAGAAAACAAACAAGACCGACATATATATATATATATATATATATATATATATATATATATATATATATATATATATATATGTGTGTGTGTGTGTGTGTGTGTGTGTATATATATATATATATATATATATATATATATATATATATATATATATATAAACAAATATATGTATTAAACAAAACAATTTTACAATGGACATAGACAATGATACTTGTGTATGTATCTGTGAACATATGTGTTTGTTCTTTGGTGAATGTTCGTATTTTGGTGAATGTCCGTATTTTGGTGAATGTTCGTACGTACGTGTATGTGTTTAATGTTCATAGCGTCTTCCCAGAAGTGGGAAACGCTGTCTTTTGTGAGAGCTCAAATTGTAGCGGTGTTCGCTGAAATGAAGAAATAAAAAAGAGGATTTACCAACACCTTCACGCGAGGTGGAATGCGGCACGAGATCTGAAGGAAAGAGAAAGAGAACGAGGCGAGAAATCGCCCAGTATTTATAGTATAGGGAGACAGACCCCTGGTAACGATTTGGGAATTAAGGAGGAGCTAACTCCGACATACTCACTGCCAAAGAAGGGCATATTCTCCGCATTTATGAAGATTAGAAGGCTCAGAAATATCGGGAAATTTTCTCTCCAAAATTGCTATACACTTTGCTAGCCCTCTCATTCGTCAGAAAATATATTCTTATCTCTGATAAGAATCAAAGTTTTAGGAGCTGGTTTTTGGAACAAGTTGTGAGTGTTCCCCCCAGACTTTATAGCACCATGGTCAGGGTAATCGTAGTCAAATTCCTTTTTATATTTTCCACCTGTCTCGTTCGTCAGAAAATATTTTATCTCTGATAAGGATCAAGGCTTTGGGATCCGGATTTGAAAGCAGGGGGTGTAAAGATTAGAAAAGAGACCAGAGAAAGTGAACTTCTAAAACATTGTAGTAGTGTTTCTAAAATTAAATTCTCATACTGTAGGCCAGTAATATTACATATTTTTTGTATGTTATCTATAATTTCTAAATACATAACAGAAGTACCAGACCAGATGTGGCAGCAATATTCAAGGCATGAACAAATGATAGATTTATAAATAGGTAAGATAAATTCTGGCAAGAAAAATTGTCTAGTATGACTCGGTGAATCGACTTTCTTAGTAGGAGACCTAGCAATTGATTCATTGCTTTCCACTTCGTGTCAGCTGAAATATAATGAAAGCAAGAGAAAAGGCAAGAGAAACAATAAGTAATATATTTGACGAGTCTAAGTAAATGGATAGCAGAACAAGTACCAAATAAAGTGAGGTACTAAAGTAGTAAAAGTTGGAAAACAAAGACCAATTAACAAACACGTCACGAAATTACATGTCATGAAAATAAAAGTGGAAGTAACAGGGGAGATTACTCTAAATTTTTTGGAAAGGGGAGATTACTCTAATTTCTTTCACTTTGGACATGCGCTTCATGTACTTCCTTTTTGGAGCGATGTGAATTCTTTTGCACGTGTGTATTTTCGTCTCGGAAATAAAATTAAAAAAAAAAAAAAAGGAAAGAAGTCCTAAAGATTTTTATTTTGGTTTAATATTTCCGACATGAATGCTGTGCCGTGTTTAACTTGGATAAAGCGAGGGGTCGCTAAATCTAATCCGGACAAGGTAACTTTATTTATTTTTTTCAAATTAGGTACGTCCAAAGTCCTGCGCCTTTTCGACACGTGAAAAAAAAAACGATACCCCACTGTTTTAAAAATATTACCAAAAATCAGTTAACTATATGTTTTCATTGAAATTTGTCGGACTGTTTCATTAGTGAATGAACTTTATATTTGCTTTAAATATAACTTTTATTTATTTATTTATTTATTTTTCTTTTTTGTGGAAATATTTTTTCTAATCAGTTAGTGTCAGTTACCCCTATTTACTTTAACTAGTGGCTAATTACTAACTAGTAAATATTTTACATTTTTATAAAAAGCTAAATCCACGAAGGTGTTCAATGTTATGGAGTATGACCACATCGGAAATATGGTCCGAAATTTTAGAAGAATTCAAGAAAACTCAAGAATTACTTTTGTTTGAGAGTTGCTGACCAATTTTTTACTGCATATATTTTTTTCTTCCGACGGGAAAAATATCCCTAAACCTGAACCTGCATATTTGTGAAAAATTGACATGTATTTTTTTTACACTGTAGTGTAAGGTTTTTTTAAATGGCTTAAGTCCGACAATTATATTTTCTATTTTTAGACGTTATAATTTATTTAATTTAAGTAAACAAATTCTGTTTCAATTAAAAAACAGTATTTGTTACATTTACCGGCCTGAATGTCAGAAATTTCGTAGAAAATATACGTTCTCCAAGAGGAATAGAACGTGTATTCGGTATTCCTATACGAAAACCGTCATTTGGTCTGACGTGTTATACCATTCACTCAGCTATAGAGAAACATCTGGTTTTAACTTTTAACAAAGTCTGACTTACTGTTTATAAACACACAATCTTCGATTATTTTTCTCGGTCGATCATTTCTGCTCACAAAACATATCTTAAACAATGACAACAATGAAATGGATTAAGTTCGAAAATTATTTAAATATATTTTCCTGTTTAGACGTGTTATTTTGATTACAATTTATTTAAGTAAATGCTCCATTTTTTTAATTAAACAGTATTTATTACATTTACCGGCTTCAATGTTCGAGAAATAAATAAATTAAAAATAACATAAAATTAAATTTAGGTACTTTCATGAGATTGCTAAAAAAAAAAAGCATAATCTGATGAAAAAGACTCAAAGCTTGACGAAAACAAAATTTTATTGTCTAAAAATGTTTGTTATTACTAAGAGAAGAGACTGAAGTATTTTTTAATTATTTAAAAAAAAAATTCCTTTAGAACATTCTCTAAACTTTGATTTAAAAAAAAAAAAAATATTTTTCAGTGAAACTAGTAAATAACAAATTTTTAGCACTTTTTGTATGACAGATATTAATTTGGAAAATATGGCAAAAATAAAAAATAATTGTCAAATGTTAATAAAACTTTCAGAAACTATTCACAAATGATGGAAATTATTATTCGTTTTCTTTCTTTAAAGTCATGGCAATTTTTTTTTTTTTTTTTATATTTGTTACCCCCTTCCTAACTAATTTTATGAAAACTCTAGAAATTCAATTGCATTCAGTTTGAGGAAAGCAAATCTCACACACACATATATATATATATATATATATATATATTTTTAATTGGACTCCCCTACCAGAAAATAAGCTCTGAATTGTAACATACAAAACTTAATAAAACAAAGATATTATTTAATTTCAAATGCTTTTAGTTGTTTTTATGAATATGGGCAATATTTTCTGAAAGCAAAAAATTTTTTCACTGAAAAATGAATTTTTAATACAATTATTTGTTATTTCTTTAATTATTAGATTTTTACATTTAAGTTGTTAAAATATTATGAAATTAGTTAAAATCCACATTCAGTTTCATAAATGTCCTTATGAGATAAATCTTTTTTTAGCGCATTGTAAAATGTATAATTTCGACCAATCAGAAGACTCACAGTAATTAAGAAATGTAATTTTAAGTTGTGTTATTTGAGTTAAACATTGTCTTCTGCTGTTAAGGCTTTTATCTTTGCAAAACACATGTGGAGAAGTTAATTTGATTTTTCAATTTCAACTGAGAAGGGTACCTACAAGTATTAGGTACCTATCTTATGAAATTTATATGATCTTATTTTTATATTATCTCAGTTATGATATTTTTCCATAAATGAAGTATCAAAATTAATAATAAAATGAATGGAAATACAAATAACACAGCAAAATGTAATAAATGTACATAAAATTATAGTATTTTATGTACACTTCTGATAAAGTTTCATAAGAAAGGTACCAATAAATCAATTAGATACCTTTCTTATGAAATTTAATCTCACTCTCAACAGTCTTATTTTAATTTCTTTATAATATATTTTCCATAAAGCATCGTAAATGTAAAGGTGAAAGTACAAAAAGAAAATTAGAGTGCTGAAAGTTTTCCTTAAAAATAACGAGGTAAATAATTTGTTCACTTAAATCTAAATTTCACTTCTCTCCTTCCATAAGCTGTCAACCAATCTAAATTTCACTTCTTATCCTCATGTAAGCTGTCAACACATGATGAAATGTTATGACCTGCTTTGTTTTATTTTCAAACTACATCTTCGGTGCAGAAACTAAGTAATGCAGGTTTCAAAATATTTTAAATAAACATAATTTCTGATTTTCTTAAAATAAGTTTTGAAAAAATTATAATTGATTTTTAAAAGAATTCCAAACTGAAATTTTCCTTTTTTTTTTTTTTTTTTTTTTTATAAAATGGAGAAAAATGGTTGACATGATTGATTATCTGTCAATTTTGCTGACTCAAAAAAAAAAAGATTTTTAATGAAAATTTTGGATATGCTAGAAACAATTAAAAAATGTAAAAAAAAAATACCCCCCAAATACTTTGATCTTTCTATTTAATAATAACATATAATGATAAAGTTTTGTTTTCATCAAGCTTGGTGTCTTTTTCGTCATGCTACACTCTTTTTTAACAATCTCATGGAGGTACCTAATTAAATTTAAATAACTGTAAACCATTTCATATCTTGGTCGTTACTGACAAAGTCAATAAAATAATGATTTTTTGAGAATCAAAAAATGTAAGGTTTTATTTTATTTTAGATTGCGAGCATTATTTATTTTCCAATGGTTTGATTTGTTTTTATTCTACGGATGATCAAATAAAATAAAATTCTGAATTATGTCCCTGGACATTAAAAAAAATATCCTTTTCAGGACCAGCAAAAATTCTCATGCTGATAGTATTTTTGTCTAATAAAGCTTTTGTTTAATAAAGCTTTCTAATTTATAAGCTCCCATATATTTTTTACTTATGGCTTGATTGATTTTTTTTTTTTTTTATAAGTATTTCCCATATGCTAAGACACTACAAGTGGTAAAACATTACGTATAACTAGCCAGGTAATCTTTGGAAAAAGAAAATATTTGCAGATTTAATAGCTTATGATACGAGCAAGTCCAAGTCACTGAAAGTATGATTTTTCTTTTTGTTTTTCTTCCCTGCCACCTAATGAACTTTAAAAGGCTTCTGATGTCATTATGATGATGTCGGAAATACAGTAAAGATAACGGAATCACTTGATTGAGGAGATGTAACTGAACTGACAAATATTCTCACAAATTATTCTAATTTATAGTTTCGTGTATATTTTTAATTTATGGTGTGAATGTTTGGAAGTAGGAGACAGGGCTGTGGAGTTGCAGAGTCGGAAGCAAATAAGGGATCCCTGGAGTTGGTAAAACTATACTGACTCCGACGGATTCGATAAATGTATAAAGTTCCTCTAATTTAACACATTTATGGAATCCATTTATCACAGTAACATGGATTTTTCTTTATCAGGGACAAATTCATGTAACACCATCTTTTTCTCTTTTTTTTTATCTCTCATTCTCGCTGCATCGCCTTTTTTTTTTTTAATTTCTTCTTAACTGTTTCAATTTCCCTCTTTTTCCATTATAGCATAGATTATGCTTAGCATTCCCAGTTGATTTTTTTCATCTTTATTTTTTCTTCTAACTATTAAAATCCACAAGTCTAGCCCATTTGACACCAGTGCACATTTTCTTTTTTTCAGTAACCTGAGGGTAGGGGCTAAGCAAAAAAAAATTTTTTATTAAAGTAAATTAAAATTTTGATAATTTTCCTTCTTTTTCACAGGTACAGCTTGACAAGGAAATACTGCGTCGAATTATTGAAGAGACAAAAGAGTTTGTATTGGATTTAATTTTTTATGTTGATGTAAATTTTAAAATCTTCTTGACATTGTTAGTATTAAGTATAAAAGTGTTTATTATTAAGTGTTATTATTAAGTATAAAACATATGCCATAATTTCAACTGTGGTATTTCATAAGAAACCCTAGTTATTGTGATACTTTTAACTAGATGGCTTACAGCCATATCACATTGAAATACTAGTTTCTGTACTATCACTGAAGTTAAACAATGTCTAGCCTGGTCAATATCTAGATGGTGGACCACTTGGGCGATACCAAGTGCTGTAAGCCTGGATGGTGTAATGGATAATGGCTCAGAATTGTTAATCAGAGAGTCAAGTTCCAATTCCAAATGGGTTTGTTATATTCACTTACATGCAAATATCCTTAGAAAAGAGATGAATTCACTGCTTCTCTCCCCAGCTATGTGTTAATTAGTAGGACTTATATAACTAAATCATTATTCTTTCTCTCAAAAAAATCTTACAAACTAAAAATTTTCTGGCTTTAAAGGGTTGATAAGCTGTAGAAAACAAATCAATTTTAGCCAGGAAATCCATTGGTATCACATTGTTTTGGCTTTGGTTTCAGTAGACTCTGAGCCTCACCTTGCCAGCAGTGTTGATATGGGATCCCCATGCTTCCATTTTTTTGGACTGTATTTTGGTTTGATTTTGTGGTCAAAGTGGTGAATCCATGTTAAACAGAAAATATCCATCTTGCAGAAGTAGGCAAAAAACATTCTTGGTTTTTATGAAATATGACCAGAATCTACTGAGAGCAATTGGCTACCAAATTAAACAAAATTTAAAATTCTCAGCGTTGCTTATTTGTGTGCATATGTAGTTGCACCAACATTAGAAATTTAGTCTGAAGTCTTAAAGGATGAAATGTGTCACAAAAACAATTTTAACATTTGGTTTTACATTTTATATATATATATATATATATATATATACACACACACACACACACACGTGTATGCCTATTATACATGTGTGTATGGGCACATGATGCAGTTAAAAAGATTTAACTACTCAATATAAAACCAAGCCCTGCAGCCGCCCAATAAAACCTCTTCGGTATCAACCACTGACAAAAGCTGAAGTATCAGCCAAAACTTTTGTGATTTCCCAAAAAAACCTTTGTGCTCCTATATGCCAACTAAATAATTACACACACACACACACACACACATTCAAAATGTAATAAAGCTCTGCCATTTAATCTGGCATAGAGCACTCTTCTTCTTCCCAACCCCCATTTGCAATCTTAGCAAATTCTTTTGGGTGCTGCTTTCATATAAGAGTTGGGCGGTTTAGCAATTTATGTTTCAGTATTGGTTTCCATTTTTTTTTTTTTTTTTTTTTTTTTTTCTTGGTACCGCAGTTTTCAATTTGGTGTTTCAGGTGTTAATTTGGTATTTCTTGCTTTTTAAGGAAACCATTCGTTTTCTTGTGTAATGATAGCATTTCCAGTCGATATCTGATTTTGTTTGATATTGATAAATTTGCAACTTAGTCCGTTCAACTCGCAATTTATCGTGTATTTCTGGTCCAATCTTAAAAATATTCATATGGCTGCAAAGAAAATAATCTTTCTAAATATGTAATTTGTATGCGCTTTTATTCATTTAATTTTTTTTTTTTTTTTTTTTTTACAGCGAGTATTTTCCTTTGAACAGCTGAAAATAAAAAAATATGATTTTCTCCCCCAAAGACTAAATTTTACACTTACTTTGATTTGCAAAATCAAATGACCAATCTTTTTCAATATTCTATTATACTCAAGACACATTACACTACAGCCAGGAAGATGTTCATTTCTTCTCTGACCCATGGAAGTGAATTCCTTTAAAAATTATAAAGTAACCAAAAAAAAAAATGTGTCTGACACCGACAGACACTTATTTTCAATTAAAGTTTATTTATTAAACTTTTGAATAAATTGTCAACTATAAATAAATACCATATTTATTAACAAAATGGTACGATACAAAAGAAATCATCACATAAACTATCTACATTTTTGTGTCTTTGGACAACACATTTGAGAGAGAAAATGGGATAGCTCTCCAGAAATTAGTTTATGATATCACTTTTAAAAATAAAAAAAAAATGAAACCCCTCATGTTTTTAAAAATATAGCAATTCTTTTCTGGTACGGCAGTCAACTGTTATTGGGGTTTTGCAAATAAATTTCTTCTAAACAAATCCCAAATCTGCAAGTATCAACTGTTTTTTTTTTTTTTTTTTTTTTTTTTTTTTTGATAAACCTTTTAAAACTGAAATTAAAAACTATTTTAATTATTTTAATCTAATCTTACTTAAGTGTATTCGTTAGATAAAACCATAAAGATATTTGTAAAAATAAAATGAATTAATTTTCCTTGTTTAGAAGAATTTTATAGGCAGAACACCCACTGAACTATAGTGGCTAAAAAAAAAATCATTTTTACTTTGGGTTTAAAGAAAAATGACTTGCAAGTTTTGAAAATTGAGATTAAAACTTACTTTATTTTTTTAATATTTAATTTTAGGTGTATTCACTAGATAGAAACATCATTTTATTTGTAGAAAACAATTTTATTTTTAATTTTACATTAGAGACCCACATATCTGGAAATATACAAATTTTAAAAATGAAATTAAGAACTATTTTAATTTTTAATTCTTAGTATCTAACTTAGGTGCATAAAAAAACAAATTTATTTATTTGAAAAAAAAAATTTTCATTCATTTTTCTTGTTTACATTTTTTTTGTGATTGGTGTACTGGCTTATTAGGAAACCCTTAGAAAAAATCCAAATTCATAAAATTTAACATTAAGATGAAACTTGTAACTATTTTTTTTATTTTTACTTGTTATTTTGTTATTAACTCAATCTTACCACAAATTTTTTTCTTTTCTATTTTGGAAAATTGAAACAAATAGATTTCACTTTCAGACATGTTGTATTTCCTTTTTTTTTTTTTTTTTTTTTTCTCCATTTCTTTTGTAAACAGATATTTTTGTTCAATCTTTCTCTCTTAGAACAATTGTATAAATGTTGATAAAATTTAATTTTATTAACATCTGAATATCTTTTTCAATAGTGTTTCTTTGGATATGGTCACTCAGTAGTGATAGCACTTTAAAAAAACAAAAAAAAAACTTATGATTTCGGTTTTGTAAAAAAAATTGATGCAGTTTCATGGTGTGAAGGTGGAACCTTAAAAAGTCATTTTTTCGGTTAAACCGCCCATCTCTAATATATATATATATATATATATATATATATATATAATAATGGACTCTCCCATCATTTTCGGCATATGAGTGTCTAGGAACCTACAGCCAGACTCCCCCACATATGATTTGATTACACTGGTGAAGGCTTTGTGCAGAGCCAACCAGACTTCTTGAAAGGCTGAATACAGAGACCTGGTGCACATTGTGCCACAAGGTCCCAAAACAACCCTCCACAGGTTTTTACTTCCGAGTTGTCCTTCTCCTAGACCAGTTGCCATCCAAGGCTATAGTACTTGGTCTGTACTGCTATTTTACCATAGCTGGAAGGAGAAGAGGAGGATCCATACCTTTCCCAAATGTATTAGCACATCAGTGAATGTAATGGATTCAACTGGAATTCAAACTTGGCTCTCGGATTCCTCAATCCGAGCTGCTATCCATTACTCCATCGTGTGAGATATATATATATATATATATATATATATATATATATATATATATATATATATGTGAGAGAGAGAGATAGGGAGGGGTCATATAAAGATTTTGTTAATGATGCAGAATTTTATGGTGTAGAGTGGACCTTTTGAGTTAAGAACCAAAAGAAAAAAGATATTTAAAAACTTTATTTAACTTAGAAGAATTTTTTTTTTTTTTTTTTTAATGCTATTCTTTGCTTCTCCTTTGGGAGTCCATGTTTTAATTATTGTCATTTTTTTTATGCCTTAATTAAAATTATGAATCCTTTTGATACAGTAGAACCTTTTTGGTAATAATGTCAAATACAAAAGGCCTAAACACGTCAACTTCAAGATAAATTGATTTTTTTTTTTTTTTTTCATTTGCTACAGAGAGATCAAAGAACATGAAGATGGGGAGAATGGGGAAGGCACAGATGAAGAGGCTGAAGTAGATGCGATTGCAGACAAAAAACAAACTAAAGGATCACCTTCTGAGGTTGGTCCCTCAACATCTGGGGAAGGAAGCAGTTCATCTAATGAAAAAGTGACAAAACGAAAATTAGATGATTCCGATATGGATCTAGATGATGCTGATATCATAGATAAATATGGATTGGATGACTATGATGATGAAGGTAAATATTTTAAGCTAGATTCCTTCAATCACGGTTCTCCACAACTTCCTTTTCTTTAGTGTCTATATAATTGGGTAGTACTATGACTGTCACTGGGAAAGGAAGCAGTGGTTTTCTATCAACAGCAAATTTTCTACCATTAACATTGATTTACATTATTTACACTATTGTCATCATCTCGTTTTCTGTTTAGGATTAAGTTTCCAATTCCTTCTAAATTTTACTTCAATTCTATGTTTCTGTCATCTCTGACTAAACTCTGAACTTTTTTTTCTTTTCTTTTTTTTTTCCATAAGTGTAAACAGGTTCACACTCCTCCTTGTTTTATTGAACAGGTGTAGAGGTTTATCCCTTATTTCCTGATTGGGTTTTCAGTTCCTTCTAAGTTCTACTTCAGTCCTATACTTCTAAAGCAGTGGTTCTCAACTAGGGTCTATGTAACTTTTCTGCTGGTCCACGCAAAAAATAGCAAATTGAGGGTCTATGGTAACATTTTAGTGGCCTGTAGAAAATTTCATTTTGGAACAGTTGTTACAACTGAGAATTGGAATTTCTACATTGTATTAAAATACTAAAAATAGAAAAACAAGTCTAAAACTAGCAGGAAATGAGATCGTGATGTAAGTTAGTGTCCTTTTAACTCCACTGGATATTTTGATTGTAAAAGTTGAATAAAAGCATACACACATATATATATATATATATATATATATATATATATATATATATATATATATATATATATAGGAAAGATTATAATTTATGGTATAAATTAATTTAATATAATAATAATAATACTTTTAAATATTAATATAAATTAATTAATAATAGCAATAGACTCAACATTATGAATAGGGTTGATCTTGAGCTATCATTGACATTGATGGTGCCAAATATAAAAAAAACTCTCTGAACAGCATCAACTACAGCAATCTCATTGAATAAATCTGCACTTTTTTAATTTATTAATTACTTGTATATTTTTAAATGGTTTATTATAAGTTATTTTATGAGTGTACATAAATATTCCATAGAATTTAGTTGTTAATACAAATTTATTTTCATTAAATTAGATTTACTTTAAAATAAAGCATATACAGTTACTAGTTTTATAATACTATTCCTAAACTTATTGATTAGTAAAAGTTTTTTTTTTTTTTTTTTCATTGACTAGTTATGGGTAGGGGGGTCTAGTATAAAATGAGTTTTTCAGAAAATGAGATCAAGCAAAATAAGTTAGCATCCCTTTACTCTAACGGTTGTTTTGATTGTAAAAGTTGAATAAAAACTGAGAAGAATATATAAAGTAAGGATTATATATGTAAAGGAAAATTATATAAAGATTATAAATTTATTGTAGAAATTAATTTTATATATTAATAATAAATAATATTAATCTTAAAATATTAATATAAATTAATTAATGTATTAATAGACTCAACATTGTGAAAAGGGGTGATCTTCAACTATCATTGACAACGATGGAGCTGAATATAAAAAAAATTCACAGAGCAACATCAACCACAACGATGACATTGAATAAATCTTCACTTTTTGTTAATTTATTAATTACTCATATATTTTAAAATGATTTATCATGAGTTATTTTACTAGTTTACATAAATGTTCTCTTGAATTGTTAAATACAAGTTTATTTTCATTAAATTAGTTTCACTTCAAAATAAAGCATATACATTTACTATTTCTATAATACTATTCCTAAACTTATCTATTAGTATAAAACTTAAATAAGCTTCTTTTTTTCTCTTTTTTTTTTTTCATCAAATGGGGAACTACTAAAAAAATAAAGAGTAAAAGGGGTCCATGGGTAAAAAAGGTTGAGCACCACTCTTCTAAACTTTTTTTCCTTAAATAGGAGTAGATAGGTTTGCCTATCGTCTGGTTCACACTCCTCCCCAATCTTTTGAAGAGGAGTAGAGGTTGGTAGCATATGCAAGACACCGTAGAAGGTGGACCTAGAGGACACCAATGCAGAAACTGGTTGGGCAATGTCTAACAATGGATAAGTATGACTATACTAGAATTGCTGATGGCTGCCATTGATAGAACGATGTGGAGGAGATTCAATATGGCTTCTGCATTCAGATCCTCCCGATGATTACAAAAGTCAAGGAGATGATGAGTGGTTTATTTCTTGTTTCCTGCTTAGAATTAGGTTTCCAGTTACTTCTAAATTCTACTTCAGCTTTAGAACGATGTGGAGGAGATTCAATATGGCTTGTGCATTCGAATCCTCTCGATGATTACAAAAGTCAAGGAGATGATGAGTGGTTTATTTCTTGTTTCCTGCTTAGGATTGGGTTTCCAGTTACTTCTAAATTCTACTTTAGCTTTATACTTGTTAAGTTTCCACCTCAAGATTAGGCAACATTATGCAAATGGCGCTTTCAGTGACTAATTTATGGATAAATTATTCATTATAGTAAATAGATAAATAGAAATTGAATTAACTGGTGTCAGTTTTAAATGATGCATAACCTTTTATATCTGAATTTTTTTTTTTTTTTAAATTATCTTCCGTAACTTTCTACGTTTTGATTTTTTTACACAAATAGAACCAGGAATAATATCCTGAGTAGATAAGGGGAGACAACTCCAATTTTACAATTTCCAAGTTACCTACCCTTGTAAACATTTTGAATTAATATGGTTACGTTTTACTGTTTTATTTAGGCACCTCCGCATTTCGGCATAAATTTTCGATACCTAAGGTTTAAAATTAAATTCTAAAAATGAAAAAGCTTTCTTGAAGATTTCATCTTAGCTTTAATTTACAGATTAATGATTAGATTTATTATTTCCATTAAGTAAAATATTCTGGTGTATTTCAGATAGAAATTATATAGATTGGAATGTCAAATTTGATTTTGATTTCTTAAAATTGTCTTAAAAGCGGCCATTTTCTTAATTTTAAGAAATTTGTAAACAAAAAAGTTTAAAATTATTTAAAAAAATATTCTCCTCTTTCTGACACGTTATTTGAGTAAAATTAGAATATTTAAAGTTAAATTATTCTGATTTGAAATAAATATTACTTACTTGTAGCATAAAACAGTAATATACAATCAATTATTAATGATTGGTCCTGTTCATCTGATCTGAGGTTTGATGGACTGCTGATTGACAAAGAGATGACAGCTACTATGGATGACTCTAATTGACATAGTTTTCAGAAATCTAAGTGAACGCATTTTTTTTGGTTTTTAACTACCTACTAACTTTTACAAATGAACATATTTTCCGCAACTATTTAATACTTTATTGACTTATTTACCTTTCAAAATGCAAAAATAAAAAAAAATAAAATTTTCTTTAATCAATTTTATAATTTAATAACAAACGAAATACCATGATTATTCAATTGAAGTATGACCCACATTAATGTAAGTACATAAAATAAAAATAATTAGCGAAATAGTAATTGAAAAAAGTAAAATTTAGTTTAAGTTTTAAACTTTTAAAGCTGGATGGAAATTTTGAAAACCTGTTGAAACGTAACTGAAGCGTCCTAATAAAGGGACAAAACTTTTTAGATCATAATGGCAATTTCAGTCTACCATACATGAAAATAAGGAACATATTAAGTAAAAAAAAAATACAAAATTATTTTAGAAATAGAATAGCTCAACTAAGTTGATTAATTTTTTTTCAATTTTGGATTTGTAAATTTTGTTTCGACTTAATTAATTTATCACATCCAGGAAATAACACAATACAGAATTTTACACGATTTTAAACTATTATAAATTATTATAATTAAAAAATGAAAAAATTCTTGTAAAAATTCATTATTCATCAGAAAAATTTTATTTCTTTAAACAATAATGTCCTTAATTATTTACAAAAGCAATTAAAAGCTTTTCTAATTAAATAATGTCATAGTTTTATTGGATTCATTATTTTTCAATTCAGAGCAGATTTTTGGTTAGATAGCTCAAATTTGAAAAAAAGTAAGTGATTTACAATCTCTAAAGACTCCTACTTTTAACAAAAAAAAAAATAATTCAGGAAATAGAAAGTTTTTGTGCAAAATTTCATGAAATTAAGTAAGGTGGAGGTAACATTTTGAAAAAAATATTTTTTACCAAAATTTTCTATTTAAAAAAAAAAAAAAACATTTAAAAAATAATTTCATTCATTTGTAAATAAGACCTGAAAATTTCATTAAAATCGGACAATTATTTGATTTTGACAAGAATTTCCAAATCAATGTATGTTTTCAACTGAAATAACACGCAAAAACGTCAATGTTATTATATAGCCGCCATGATGACGTAAACAAAAGATTTTAACCAAAATTTTGAACGTATTAGAAAGGATTAAAAAATTTTTTTAAAATAATTAAAAAATACTTTGGTCTTTCATCTTAATAATAACATAAACATTTTGACGATAAAACTTTTTTTTTAATTAAGTTTGTGACCTTTTTCATTACGCTATGCTGTTTTCCGCGAAAAAGTGCCTAGTTTTATTGCTATTATATACTATTGACGTATTGCTTTCTTTTTTCCTCACTCTTACAGATGTCTATTTCCAGCAAGGAATTGGTAACATAGTTTATTATGCTGATAATGATGAGGACCCATATTTGTCAAAAGATGATCCTGTAAGTGGATTGTTTTGTTTTTGTTTTTGGTATAACTACTTGGGATCAGAAAATTTTTTTTGTGATGTCTCTTTGTCCACTTATTGCTTTTATCACTGTAAATTGGTCCCACTATGGAACCCAAAACAAAATAGCCCCATATTATTTAATTTAAGAAAAAAAAAAATTTTAAATTAGCAAACTTAAACATTCATGCCTGAAAAAAAAGAAAAAAAAATGGCATCAGAAGGGCATTTCTTCCCTTGACACCGCTGTTATTTTAACTCCCTTTGTTCCTCAGCGACGTGTTTTTTTTTTGTTTTGTTTTTTTTTTTTAAGGTCATGATTAGAGTTTGGAAACCTAAACATGTGATAAAAGTGGATTTATACATTCTTGGGAATTTACAACAAAAATATTTAACACTTTATTTGTTAGATTATTTACAACATTCTAAAAATCTAATACAATTTTATTAAAACTAATGCAATGCAATATTTATCATTTACCAATTTATAAAGATATAAATGTGAAAACAATTATTTACTCATCAATTTATAAATAAATTATTAAAATATGTGAACCAACAAAAAGTTAAATCTTACCATTTTAGAAAGTTTGGATCAATTGGCAATTAGCCGATGTTTTCCCAAAGATTCCAATAGACAATCTAATAAATAGTATTTTATTATTTTTGTTATTTTTCAGGAACAAAGAAGTATAAATTCGCTTTCGTATATTTAGGTTTATTAAAGTTCTAATTACTTTGTTTGTAATTTGTCATCTAGAGTACTTTTTTCTTATCACTATAAATTAGGCCCTCCAGATTGCAAATTAAAAAAAAATTATCTTTTTAGATTTTAAGAAATCCTGTGTTATTGGCATATGTTTTGTTTTTCAAGTGTGGGGTAATTTATATTACAAACTAGACCCACCTCTAACTTTTATAAAACAATTATTTTGGTTTTTATACCTCAATGAGAAAATTTGATTAAATAATACTTTTTAAGGGGTGCTGTAAATTTTTTTTCCAAGTCTATTGTGCCAAATTCAGTAGACATTTCCAAAAATCAGTTTGAATTTAGTCTTTGAGGAGCCTCTATTCTCTTCTTGGCTTATCTATGCCAGTAATCAAATAAAGGCAATGGTGATGGAAGCAGTGATTGTCTTAGATGTTGATGGGATATTTTATGAATATGACCTCTGACAAAATATTTGAATTACCAGCAATTAATAAATCCTACCTATGATATGGTTTGCATAAACAGCTTGTGATAAAATGTTATTTACAAGATTTAAGAAGAAAAAAATCATTTTCTTTTCTCTTGCCAGGAAGACAGTGATGAAGAAGACTTTGAAATTCAAGCCACAGACAATTTACTTGCTGTTGGGTGTTCACAAAAGGATTCTTGTCTCTTGGAGTTTTATGGTAAGCATTTAGTCTTATTGGCACTTGGAAGTTTGTAGTAGGTACTCTTTGCTTTTTCATTCAGTCTTGTTTGTTTTGGCGTCAGGTACTTTAAATATTTCATATGGAATGAAGTAATTTGAGTGTTCATAAAAAATGAATTTGAAGTTTTTTTTCTTCATCCATTTTTCTTTCCGCTTTATGCCATGATTTTCTTGTTTTCTCCTTATTTTTCTTTGATTTTCTCTTTCCCACCTTATTTTTTTTTTTTTTTCTAACTCGAGCCACAAAAATACACAGAAAACTTCCCAAATTTATAATATTGCTCAAGAGAAAGACTTCCTCTAACTAAACTGTTTCTGTTTATCATCCAAAGGCTCATCTCTCTGATGATCACCCCCCAAGACTATTCAGAAACTTCAACAATGGTACTCTCCTCATAAAGGTGGCAACAACAAAAAAAAATACTTTGACACACTTCTGGGGATGAAAAACTTCATAATAACAACATTAACACTTGGGGAGCCTTCAAGAATTAACTGCGGTGCTACAATCAAAATACAGAAGTCAGAGGGTCCTACTTTAAAGGCGATCAGAGTTTTGTATTGTTTTGAAATAAATGCGTCTCACCTGAAAAATTCTCTAAACTTCTTCAGTGTATCTTTGTGTGTGATGGTGGCTAGCTAATCTATTCAAATACATTTTTCTTTCTTTAACAGCCATAGAGTTGTGGTTTATATTGCAACTTAGTTACAGTTTCTGGGAGAGAGTGTACAATCAAGTGGGATCATTTGTTGAACAAGGCTGGTATGCTCAAACCCTTAGTCATAATGACTTGTGACTTCATGCAAACACAACCATCAATACCTGAGCTGCATGGCTACAAAAAAAGAATTACATATCATTCTCACTGGGATTTTCTTCTATCTGCCATGTCCCTTCTAGACGTTGGCAATTGTGTCTCTCCACAGTTTCCTGTAGCTCTTAATAAATTTAGTCTTTTTGTTATCTCTTCTAAACCTTGTTCCACCATTCATTTACTCAAACTCACCAGGTAGGTTATGCATCGTTTTCCTCTGTTCTTCTTACCTTCAATCTATCTTGTGAGTATCAAATTTTCCAAGCTCTCCTTCCTTATTATGTTCCTTAGAAATTTCAGCTACCTCATTATTATTTTTTTCCAGATGTCTGATTTTATCACTGATAAAGTAATATTTCTAAAGATTTATTGTACTACTACTTCTTAGTGCCGTGTCCCTTCAGAGCATTGGTGATCATGGCTCTCCACAATTTCTTGGCCTTTATAGCTCTTAGTAAATTTAGTCTTTTTGTTATCTCTCCTAAACCTTATTCTGCCATCTTAAACTCACTATCATGCATTGATTTCTTCTGTCCCTCTTGCATTCAATTTATCTTGTGATTATTAAATAAGCCTTCATTTTTTTTCTCATTATGTGTGCTAGAAATTTCAGTTATCTCTTTCTGATGTTATGTCAAAGTGTCTTTTTTGTTTCCATTTTCCCTAAAACTTCATCATTGCTCAAATATTCTGTCCATGGTATTCTCAGCATCCTCATGTAAGACCACATTTCTGTTGCTTCAAGTCTTCTCAGGATATAAGCAATCATGTCTTCTGCAACTTCCTGTCTTTTGTAATGCATAATAATGTTAAAATGACTCATGTAGCAGTTCAGTACCCTACTTTTTTTTCTTTTTTTTTTTTCTTTTTTTAATTTTCCTGCTTCTTAATACTTTGCTTAGCTTTTAGAAGGCATCTTTTGCTATCCCAATGCGTCTTCAGATTTTAGTATTGCACTCTCCCTCATGTTTATTACCATGTTTTATATTTTTTCTTTTCTTATTTTCAGTTTATGATGAACCAGGAAATTGTTTGTTTGTTCACCATGATATCATTCTGCCTTCCTTTCCTTTGGCTGTCGAGTGGCTGGATTTTGATCCCTCTGATGACAAACCAGGTAAAATATCTGTCCTTTTGTCTTCAAGACTATTTTCCATAATTACCTTTTGTATAAATACACGTTGTTCGGAACGAGTTATTCCCCTTGAATTGTAACTCTTCCAGATAAAAATAGACGACATCGTGGTTATCAAGCCTAGCAACATGTATGCACATTTTAAGTCGAATAAAGTTTTTGTAATGGGTTTTTACTGACGCTCTTTCTTTGAGTGAAGAAAATATATTTCTGAAGTGTCTTATTTCTGCATTTTCTTATTCTAGACTTTGGCATTCATAACTCATCTTTACAATAGTTTATTTTAAAATGCAATACCTAACATTTAAAATTAATTTTTTATTCATGAAATGTTTTTCTTTGAAGCTTTTAAAAATATTCAAGGTCTTCAGATTGTAATAAGTTTTACAATATATCATTTAAACATAGTTATACTTAATAACAATATTTCCTAAGAGTTACACTATTAAAACTTAATTTTAAAAGATTTAAAAATATTATAAATTATTCTAATTAAAATTATAAAACAAAACAAATTCTGTAAATTTCCATAGTAAAAATTTTTTTTTCTTAAAATATTGTCTTTATCTAATTTATAAAAGCAATTAAAAGCTTTTTTTTATTTTTTGATTCAGAGAAGATTTTCAGTAAGATTCGATTTTACAAAAATTGATTTAAATTCTCCAAAGAGTTCTGCTTTGGATTCTAAAAAGGATTAAAATATTTAAATATTAAAAAAAAATACTTTGATCTTTCCTCTTAATAATAACAAAGGTTTTGACAATAAAATTTTGTTTTCATTATGTTTAAGTACTTTTTCATTACAGTATGCTAATATTTTAGCAAATTTGTGGTGGTACCTCATTTATTTGTACATTTAGTAAAAATCACCAAGATGTCAAGCTATAAATTGTGTTGAAGTCATCTTTGTTTTCTCACTTTCTCTCTGCTCACCTTTTTGTTTTTCCTCTTTCAAACTGTAGAATTGTTTTCTTTGTCTATAAAAGATAAAAAAGACATTAAGGAATCTGAAATTTTTAATAGCCACTGATATATACAAAAAATGTTTTACAATATAAACAAAAATAGTTTCAATTTAATTTCTAATGTTGTTTGTTTTCAGGCAATTTTGTGGCTGTTGGTTCAATGGCGTCAACAATTGACATTTGGGATGTAGATTTAATGAATTCCCTTGAGCCTGTCATGGTTCTGGGGAACAAAAAGAGTCAAAAAAAGAATAAAAAGGTGAATATAATTTCTTCTTTCTTGATTGCATCACTGATAAATTCAAAGCTGGTTGGGATCAAATTCATGAAAAGAGTTAGCGAGACCAGGTTTCAAATCATTGATACTTGACAGGGCGGCCTTTTTAACTTATTGTGAAGATTGAGTCCACTGCAATTGTAATGGTCCTGGATATCGATTTGCTAAACCATTGATGTGGCACCATTTTCAGCTTCATATAGCGCAATGCTACAAATGTGCTACTTTGAAATATGGGTAGGCAGCACCAGTCATAGTTTCGTCCAATATCTCAAGATGCTACAAAACCATAACATTTAGAGTCATGTTCTTAACTAGCCTCATCAAATCTAGACTCTCATATGGATGTCATGCATGGCATCCAACTCATGAAATATTTAAACCAGCAGCTATATACAACCATTTTCTCAGATCAATGATAGGCTTAACACCAGTTAAAGCAACATTGGGCCTGGTCAGTAACTAGATGGGTTACCACTTGAGAATTCTAGGAGCTGTCAGATTGGATGTGCAGGTGGTGTATGGAGATAATGACTTGGAATTGTTAAGCACTGAGGCAAGTTTCAATTCTAGTTGGGTTCATTATATACATTTGTGTGTAAATATCCTTGGGAAAGATATGACTCCACCCCTTCTCCCCCAACTATGGGTTAAATTCTTACAATCTAAAAATATTTTCTGGCTTTAAATTACCTACGGGGATGGGGGGGGTTCAGCCATAGAAAATGAATCCATCCATCCATCAATCAATCAGGTCAATGATTAAAAATGGATTCAAGCAAATGTATCCTGCAAATTTTAAAGAAATATCCTTCATTAGATCTTGTAGACTTTTGCTACAGAATCACAAAGAATAACAAAAACCATAACACTTGAAGATTTCCAACACCAGCAACAACTAAAATGATTAGCACATGTAACTAGAAGGGGATATAATATAATGATAAGGTCAGAATGATAACAGTGAACTTGAGAAACCTGTTTTCTGGGAAAAACTTTAATAAGAGAAAGAATTTCTAAATTACAGCCAACATTAACTTTGTTTGGTCAATGGATGCTGACTATTCCCTGTCTAGAAACACCTAATTTCCCCATGACCATTAACTAGTTATTTTCTAAATTCTTTATTGTATTCGATACTAATTCGAATTAATTTTTCTTTTCTTTTTAGAAAGGATCCGTTCTTGGCCACACAGATTCTGTGATCGATTTGTCATGGAACCAAAATGCAAGGTTTGTATAAATAATCAAAAAAAAAAAAAAAATCTCCTCCCTTTTCTTTTATATGCGAATATTAATCAATGCGTTAACTCTCCTTGTTTTTTTTTTTTTTTTTAGAAATGTCTTGTCCAGTGCTTCTGCTGACTGTACAGTAGGTTTGTGGGATTTGTCAGAAGCAAAAGCTGTTGCCTCAATCAGGAAGCATGAAGACAAAGTAAGACATTTGCTTCAACATAAATTTTATCCATTGTCATTCTATAATAAAAAAGCAAGTGAAATAACATAAAAGAAATACTAGTCAAAAATTGATAATTCACAATGTTTTATCTAAGAAACTTGGACTGTTTATACTACCATCTACCAACAGGGTCACATCCTTGGTCACAAGCACCAATTTAATATAACCCCCTTTTTGGCTGTGGCCTACACCCAGTGGAATAACCATGTTTTGTGGTTTGGTCCTTGGGTCCGATGACATTTTAAATATGGGGCTAACTCTGTGCTGGTTTTTGGTCGTTGGCCACTTTGGTCCACACCAACTCCGCCCACATTGTGTTCTTGATCTCAGAGCAGTATCAGATCAAATGCCATTGTAACGGCAGCACTGGTTCAAGCCATGGCAGGTGCTACATTAAGGAAGAAAAATAGCTTCACGACAAAAAGTAAAACTAGATTCTTCAATTGGTTTATATAGCTCTTGGTACAACAAAAATTAACCCTTCTCACATCAATCTCTATAGTGACACTGGGACTTGTCTAAACTTCTGAAGCTGGGTTCAAAGTTCTTGGAATCGGGAAATCTAGTTGGCAGCTGGTGCGAATTACAGAGACACTCAATGCGGGATCTCAGCCCAAAGTCTCTGAGCTCCCCAAATCATCTGCTTATATGCATCTTGGCCCAAAACTGGCATGAGGCGAAAGGTTGCTGAAGATTCAGTCATTCCCCAATTCGTTAATTCTAATAAACATTTTCTTTGTTCTCTATTTCTGCTTTCTTAATCAACTTTCCAAATTTGGAGAAGTAATTATCCATCTTCTTTGAGAATAGTCACAAAGATTGCTCTTCACTTAACTCCAACCTGCTTCACTTCACATCTCTCACTGCTACTCTTCTCAGGCAGGGCTAAATTCTGTTCTTCCTTCTCAGTATTCTAACTATGCCCACGTCTCAGGGCTGGCATAACTGTCTTTGTGACAAATCTAATTTTTAAATGGCATGGTTTATTTTCCTCATTAATTTCAATTTCTCTGACTCCTTTCCTGGGCTCTCTTGTCCAGTGAAAAAACACAAACTAGATCACCTTCTCATTTTAACCTTTTGAGTGATAAATAAAAATTATTTTCCAATTTGTTTTCATCAATGAAAATATATTTGTTTATCTAAATTCTCAAGAGAGAGACACAGAGTTGACAAACAAACAGAACTGACAAAGTTTGTAATGAAAAAAGAACAGGACAAAAAATATGGAGCAAATAAAGAATATATACAAGACAAAGCAACAATAATAAGGCGGAAAGTTCACATGCTAAGAATTAGTGTTGACACACAAAAGCGAATTCAGATAAACACACATAGCATTCTGACTTCAAGACAAGTCAGACCGAGACCATCTTATTGGCTAGGAAGAAATCCCAGCATGCATTTGTGTGTTTCTTCTATAAATTGGGAAGTGTGAACTATTTTTGTAGTCCTTCCTTATGGATTGGAACCAGCACTTTAAATACTATTGTACCTGATACTAATATTAACTCGAATTAAGAAATTTAAATACTATTGTACCTGATACTAATATTAACTTGAATTAAGAAATTTAAATACTATTGTACCTGATACTAATATTAACTCGAATTAAGAAATTTAAATACTATTGTACCTTATACTAATATTAACACGAATTAAGAAATTTAAGTACTATTGTACCTGATACTAATATTGATTTTGTTAACATGTCACATTCACAAAACATAATATTCAGATGATGATGAAAATAAACATTGAATATTAACAACATTAACCACATGTATGCATTAGCTGCATGTTTGTTTAGGGGTTAACTTTATTCTTTATTTTTTGAAGCTGTCTAAAATTTCTTTTTTTTTTTTTTTTTTTTTTTTTTTTTTTTTTTCCTTTCTCTGAATTATACAATTGTTTTGTAAACACTAATAAATACATTTTTTTTTCTTTTTTGCGCAAAGGAAATTCCAATGGGATAGAAAGAAGTGCTACATAACCCATGTGAGTGGGTGCTGAAAAGACCCTCCTCCAGAAAAAAGATAAAATTCTGATAATTGGTTGCGCCAAGGTCTTTTCATCTTTAAACAAAGCCACCCCACCCTCTTCCCGCACCTGTAATATAAAAAAAAAATTTTTTTTTTTTTAAATAAAAAAAAACTTAAATTCTTTCTTTCTCTTCCCCACAACCAGGTTCAGTGTGTGAATTGGCACCCTGCAGAATCGCAGACCCTCCTGACTGGTGGTTTTGACAAGTAAGTCTTCATGCCTCAATTAGTTTGTCTTTCACAGAAGCTAATGACTTCTAACTTTGCTTCATCTGTAAACCTGTGCTAGTGTTTTTTACTCTACATACATATACAAGAAAGAAAGAAAGAAAAAAAAAAAAAGCATTTATTTTATGTAAAAATTTTCTTTTTTTTTCAACATAATCCCCCCTTGTCAATGAACTTAATTCAGTGTTGGGTTTATTTAATCTCATAAATTAGGTACATCAGTAAATCTGCTAGATAATGATAAAACAAAGTATTTATTTTATTCAGAAAACATTTATTGATACACTTTTTCCTTGTCAATGCACTTATCCTAAGGCTTTTTTTTTCATTAGTTGTTTAGTTTAACTAAGGAGAGAGTTCGTACAGATCCTTAAAACCTTTAAAAGCCCTTGAAAAACAACAATAGCCCAAAAGCTCCTTGAAAAGTCCCGGAACTTTCTAAACTGAGCTGCCTACACATCCTTTTTTCTCAATTCATGAAAGTCAAAATGCCAGGTCCCGGAAATCTGGCTTTTATACAAGCTAAAATTGTCCTTTAAGAAAAATGTTTTTTTAGTCATTGGGAATATTTGGAAATTATTGCAAACGGTGGTTCCTTTCCATGATTAAAATGAGTTCATGACCTCTTAGTTACTTCTATATTTTCTCATTTAGATGACAAGAAACAAAGAATATGAAGGCGTGTCTTTTCCTAGCTGCTACCCTCACCAAACAAGAAAAGAGGAAAAGCAAAGATAAAAGGCGTCAGACACATAAACATCTGTCAAAGATAAATTTAATTTACTGAGTACATTCATTTAATTTGTAGCTGAAAGGAAAATAAATTATTTTACAGTAATACATTTTAGTAGGATCTTGAAAAATTTATCAGTGTTTTTTAAAACTTGAATAATTGAAGAAATTTTCTTCGCGTGTCAATTTCAAAAGTAAAAAGTCTTTCTGATCTCCTGTCAGCTGTGGTTGAGTTTATGGTAAAGAAAAAATAGATACCTTATGCATCCTGTGTCAATGTCTATCTGTGTAAACTATGTTTCTCTAAATTGTTGCCAAAATTAACAAGTTTAAGAATCAAATTTGACTCTTAAGAAAATTTAGGTAGTAAGGATGATAGAAAACATGCCTTTGATGTCTTTGTCGTTGTCTTAGGATAGAAAATACATCTTTGAGAAAATAAGAAGAATGTTATTTTTAAAATTTTCAGCTAATAATGACTTGTATCTCTAGCTTTTGTTGCAAGTGTGAAAAAATGATGAAATATATTAAAACTTATTTGGCTTTTATTGCTTGGCTTTTTTCTTAAAAGTTCTATCTGACAAGCCTGACCCTTTTATTTTTGTATTTCTGCCATAGATAGCTAGAAACTGTACAAATTCTTAGACATTTGGCCAGATGTCATCAATGTGGATTTCTGGCAATTAAGGCTATGCAAAATTTCTGGCAGATAGTGCTATGCAAAATTTATCCCAAAAAGGAAATGTGTCAAGAAAAGATCTGTTTGCATGCAGAATTGCAACAATGTTCATCATCATCATTGAGAAATTTCTGGCAAAGTCTCCTCTTAGATACCCTCTTGTAATGTCACTTACATGGATAAACCCTGGATCTATTTGTGAAAAAAAAATTGCCACAATCTAAAAAGATGTCTTTCCTATATAATGGATAGAAATCAAGTCAGCAAGTCTGATTGTGATATCATCAATCATTACAAAGAGTTTGAGGAGGAGGCTGCTAGAAATGCTGCTTTCAAGAATTTCAGCAAGCATGAAGAATGTCTGGACACTTTGTTTTTATTCTTCTTTGTCTAGTAACAAGTAATATCAAAAATTGTGCAAAGTTTTTTGCAGATTGCTCATGGACAAGACTTAGTAGAGAGAAGTTTCTCAGTCAATTAGGAAATTTCCACTGACAATATGAAATGGCAAACTCTGGTCACATTATCACAGGCTATTTGGCCACAGCTGGAGGTACTGGGAATGTTTCCATAACTAAGGCTCTTCTCTGTAGTGCTTCCAATGACAGAACAGCATACAACCAATACCTTGAGGCTGAAAAGAAAAAAAGGCATGAAGAAGCAGGTGGACAAAATGCCTATCAAAATTGAAGAACTGAAGACCAAAAAACATAAGCTTGAAAAGTGGCACCCAAAAATTTGCTCAAGTCAGCTGACAGCTATGCAGAGAAAGCTAAGCAGACTCAGAAATTCATACTTATCACAAAGTCTAATGCCATACAAATATCTGCAAAGAACAAATCCATTGAGATATCCAAATTGGAAGAGTAGCTGAATGCTTAACAAGATGAACTGAGAAAATGCTAACATTATTGTGCTCTGTGGCATGTTCAAAAGCCATGAGTAGTAGGGATAAAATATGTAGCCTTTTTGTGAATATTTCTATTTGTAGTTTTGTTCATTAAAAGCATTATACTTCACAGGTAAATATGTAGCAGACAAGAATTTTTGTGGCATTCACAAACTGGGAGAAGTCTCGTCAGCTGAAATAGGTGCAGTAAGAATTAGTCAGCATTTTCAAATTTAGTAGAACTGTGTAGAATGCTACATAAAATGTGTAACATGACCAGGTCTTCATTCGTTTGTGTTTTAGCCATCAACACTTGGATTTCTTCACTGCCCTCAACTGGTCCATGTGATATGAATTTTTTGGAACCAACTCTAGCTTTTTTTGAACATCTAATTTGTCATACTATTAAAAGATAAATCACAAAGTTTGTGTTTTTGAAATTGATGAACATTCACTGTGTGTGTGTGTGTGTGTGTGTGTGTACACCCGTTTCAGTCCTGGAAACCTCCTTGAAAAGTCCTGGAATTTTATTTTTTCTTTTACACTGATCTGTGGGAACCCTGTAAGGAGTGCTATGAAAATGTATACTTAACACTTCTGCTACTGGTGACATACATATTCATGAAACTAACATTGCCTGCTATTGACATATGTTTCAAAGAAATGGTTAGCTGCACAAAACTGACACTGCCTGCTGTCATATATATATATATATATTATGAAATGGACAAAGTCCGATAATTATTAAGACATTTTTATGTTTATACATTCTTTTTATAGATACAAATATTTAAGTAAATGCTCTGTTTTTATAATAAACAATATTAATAACATTTACCAGCCTGAATGTCCGAGAAATTCTCATAGAAAATATTCATTCTCCAACAGGAATCGAATTTGTATCCTATATGGAACCGTCATTTAGCCTGGCATGCTCTTAACTGATCGAGCCATGGAGGATCGTTCATTTTGCAAGGTTTAAACTTCAGTCTTCCATGAATTTCTCATGTACATTCATATCTGCTCAATAATAAAAAAATAAAAAAATGTATAAACATAAAAATGTCTTTATATATATATATATATATATATAATTTTATGGTATGCTATATTTATTGGTTAAAGTGCTCAATATCAGGGATAGAGCATATGTAAATATGAAAGTAGACAATTGTCAGGTCATGTCCTGACAGTTGTGTTTAAGCTGGAAGCAGACTCACTGCTGAGTGTTGACCTCGCATACATACATACATACATATATATATATATATATATATATATATATATATATATATATATATGTGTGTGTGTGTGACTGTGTATTTTGGAGGCTATAGCCTTTACAAAACAGCTTATGGCCATAAAGAGTTGAAACAGTGGTTCTATATGATCACCAAAGTTGAGCAATAGTGGGACTGGTCACTATCTAGATGGATAACCACTTAAATGTGCAAGTGGTGTAATGGGTAATGACTCAGAATTGTTAATTGGAGAGCTGAGTTCCAATTCCAATCAAGTTCGTTATATTCACTTATGCACTAATACCTTTGAAAAGATATGCATCCACCTCATCTCCCCCCAGCTATGGGTCAGTTAGTAAAATTTGTACTACTAAAACCATTATTATCAAAAAAAAAAATATTTCCTGGTTTTAAATAAACTGAGTTGATAAAAAATGAATCAATAACAATAAAACTTTAAGTTGGGAAGATAAGGAGAAGCATAAATTGTTTGGATTACAACTGATGCTCCTTGTTTTTTTTATTCATGAGGCATGAGTCCATATTTACCTATATTCTCATTGTCTGGCACAAATCTATATATATATAAATATAAATGACAATAGGAAAACTGTAATAGTTGCCGACACGTTTCATCCAATGTGGATTTTCTCAAGGCAAAAAAAAAAAAAAAAAGGAAATCCTAGAGTGTGTCGCCATTGAATATTACCCAAATATTAATCTACGCCCAGGCTTTTTTCTTATTTCACATTTCTTGACAGAATTACTACCCTCCCAAACAAACGTACACAACTGTATCATGAAATCAAAAGAAAATGATTGAATCCACCAACACAGCAATAATAACAATATCTCCACACATGACAGTAATTGATGTAATTTTCAGTTAACAGTATGAAAATAGCTTTCTCTAAATTCTTCCAGTTGCTAAGGACATTTTGTTTTTGTTATTATTATTAGTTACTTTGTTTAGATAAATTCATTTCGGTTTTTTGCCTTGAGAAAGTCTACATTGGACGAAACACATCGACAACTATTAGTTTTCCTATTGTCATTTATATTTAGAAATATTGTCTTTTTCTACAGGTTAACTCTGAGAAATTTTCAAAAATCTATATCTAATCATCCATTATGCAAATTACATTTCTATTTGATTATACCTTTGATAAATGATTGTGTTTGTCATACTAAATGCTCTGATATTTTCTTTTAGCACAGTACGATTATTTGATTGCCGTGATGCAAGCTACAATCACAAAACCTGGAACTTTGGGGGTGAAATTGAAGCAACTGTTTGGAACCATTTTAATCCTTTTTATTTTTATGTAAGTAAATGTTTTCAGGTTTGTTTTACTTTTACTAAAGATCTATTCTGGATTACATTTTCAGTATATTATATGAACTATTTCATGTAGATTTCTTATTTATTTGATATATTATTGAGACTAGATTTTTTTTTTTTTTTTATCATTTTACTACAAGCAAGGCAATAAAGCCACTAAGATGGAAGAAGTTACTGAGTGAGAGAGAATATGAGAAAAAGAAAAACATTAATGAGAGAGAAAAAAATAAAAGAACAAGAATTGTATACTCTATAGCAGAAGTCAACAACCCCCAACCTCCAGGCCATATCCTGCCCTTAAAGCATTTTTGTCTGACCTGCCAATTTAACACATGGGCACTAATTTTTGGAGCAAGTGGTAAAAAATCATCAGTTGGAGTTAATCAACCTAGAATGCAATGAAGTTTTTAAATCAAAATTTCATTCCGGATCCATTGCTGACGTCTACAAGAAATATGTTTTGCCAAGTGGAAAATATAAAAATTTAATAAATAATGCTATCCTTATTTAGAAGTACATATGCTTATGAACAACTTTTTATGAAAATGAAATAAACTAAAAGTCATTTAAGAACAAGATTGGGTGATAACCACCTGGATGATGTTTTGTTCCTGTCGCTGACCAATATTTCACCCGAGGTGGAGAAGATATCAAACAATAAGTAAAAACAAGTGTCTTATTAAATAATTTGCCACTTCTAACTGTATTTTGTTTGCAGTAAGGAATTTACATGTTTTTTTGTTGATTGCAGTAAATAAGTAACTTTGTTTAACCAATATAACAGTAACTTCATTGTTTTTTCTTTAAACGTCCAGATCAAGGCAGCCTTCTGGACTGAGCGATCAAAGGTTGAAACAATTTATTATAATATATTTGATACTATGGCCCTCCTCCGAGACACTGCATAGCTGTCTGGCCCACTCTTTCAAAAAGGTTGCCAACTCCTGCTCTATAGCAATTATGAAGAAACTTTTTTTTATATATATAATCATTTGACCCCAAGCAAGGCATTAAAGCCACTAAGATGCAAGGGGTTATGAGTGTGAGAGAATATGAGAGAAAAAAAAACATTAAGGAGAGAGAACAATAAAAAAGAACAAGAATTAAGAAGACGGAAGATAATGATTGACATTGCATTTAAACTTTTGAAGATCAAAATTAACTGGAAAGCAAGAAGTCGAAAGAGAGAGTTCCACAAGTGAGAAGTGGGAGAAAAGAAACTATTAGCATAGAACTTAGCTCTTTCAACTGTAAAATGATGAGACCTTGATGGAAGCAACTTTACAGCTGTGGGAAAGTGACTGAAGCCAAGATGCCAGCTCAGGACCAATAATATTACAGATTCTTTTTTATATTTCGTCAAGAATCTCTAAATACATAGAAACACCAGACCAGATGTTGCAGCAGTATTCAGTGCATGAATGAATGGGAGAGTTCTAAATATGTAATATAGATTCTGGCAATAGAAATTGTCTAGCAACAGAGCATTTACTTAAATATTTGTCTCTATAAAAATAACATATAAACAGAAAATATACACTAATAATTGTCAGACTTGGTCCATTTCATTATATATATATATATATTCTATGGTTGCATAAAGTTCATCAACACAAAAGAAAATATCAGTAGATTGTGTTTGAATTACAACTGATGCTACTTGTTTTTACTTTGGAAAGGCATGGATCTAGTTTCCCTATATTCCTTCTCATTATCAGGTATGTTAACAAAAGTTTGTCACTGGTACATTTGACAGAAAAATGTAGGTGAACATGCTCCTTGGCTAACCCACTTTCTTATTGATTCATGCTTTTCCCAAGACTATTAGTGTGAATGCTGGTTCCATTCTACATGTTATTAACCACTACACTATTTGCCTTTCCTGTATCTTTTCATCTATGCAATTTTTTTATTTATTAGGCAAGCACCAACACTGGTCATGTTTACTATACTGATGTTCGACAAGCCAAACCTGTTTATTCCCTGTCTGCTCACAATACTTCTGCTTCCTGTAAGTCCAAGATTTTGTTTAACCATTCCACAAGTTGATTTCTATTTAGCATAGCTTGAAGAGAAAAAACACTTTCTCTTCCCAAATGAGTAAAAAGAATTTTTTTTTTTTTTTAGGTGGGTGGCAAACATTCACTTTTTGGCTAAATTTTGAAAATGGCTAAATGTATAGCTGAAAGTGCTCAGACAAAAACAACAATTGGACAGTTTTTATATAATTTATCTACTAAAAAGAAAAATTATAAGATCACATGAGAAATTATATAAAAGCACCTTGTCTGTCATATTTAATGAAACTTGCATGAAAGAAGGATTGCTGCCTAAACACATACACACACACACACACACACACACACACATATATATATATATATATATATATATATATATATATATATATATATATATATTAGAACTCCCCAAATCCGAACCTAGATTTCCTCAAATTTGGACTCCTCTTCAAATACAAACTTTTGTATTGACATAAATATGCAGCCTTTTCTTCCACGATTCTGAATAGTATCCTCAATACAAAACACCGCGGATGCTCGGTTTAAAGGAGTTGTTCTTGTTTTTATCTTCCTTTACAGATTGTGATTATTTTTTAATAAGATATTTCATAAATTTTTAAACATTTCATAAAGTGTGTTAGTTTTTCACAAATTAGAATATTTGTTTAGCACAAACTTTTTCATTAGTATGGGTTGCCAATTATTTTTCATTAGTATGGGTTTAAGCTACACCTTGAATAAAAACAAATCAACGTTACAAACTACATCTTGTATCATAAACTCTAAAACTTAATAAAAATTTTAAGCTTGCCACAGCAGCATTTTCTTCTTCAAATCCAAACAGTATCCTCAATACTGAACATCTGAGATGTTCAGTTTAGAGGAGTTGTACTTTGAATTTTCAGGCGACACTGCTCTGCTGATAAGGATTTATCTTTAAATTGTTGATACAGTCCTTGCTCCACAAAGATGGTCAAGGAAGATAAATCCACATGGAAGTCCAACTACTTCCTTAAAATCATTCAACTTCTCAATGAATATCCCAAGTGTTTCATTGTCAATGCTGACAATGTTGGCTCCAAACAAATGCAGATGATCCGAATGTCTCTCCGAGGCATGGCTGTGATCCTTATGGGTAAAAATAAGGGTGAGGTACAAGTCATGCAACATAGGAGTAATTATTATTAAAAGTACAATTAGAGATGAAAATTTTATTTAAGTTATTTTTTTTTATATGTGCTGTTCAATGTGTCTGTCTTTTCAAAACCCATTTCATTTCAGTGTATGTATGATCTATTAGCACATCAGGGGAGTTTCTTGTCATCTTCATTTATATTTAATACTTTAAGTTCCTCAATATTTCTTGGGCGTATCTGATAAATAACTGATTTCAAATGGCCCCACAGATAAAAAAAAGTGACAGGTTTAATGATCTTGATGGCCACTCAACAAGAACTATCAAAACAACTTACATTTAAAACATGATTAATTAATTAACCCCAAGGGTGTGCGACTTTTGCCTCACTGTGTATATAAAAGTAGTAATATGTGCATGTGTGTACATTATATATTTACATATATAATTTGAAAAAAAACTTCCTGCTGAAACATCACTTTAATAAAATATTCTCGGGAGTGTTGCTTTCTCATTCTCCAAATTCAAAATGTCCAGAAAAACATGAAGAAAATATGAAAATTATTTTTTGTTTGAGGTTTTTGAACTGCAATATTTTGTTTCAGGCCTGGCCTTGTGTCCCACAATACCAGAACTCCTCTTAACTGCTTCCGAAGATAAAACAGTCAAAATCTGGAATGTCAAAGACAACCAACCAAAACTTGTGGTTACTAAAGACATGGGACTGGTGAGATTTTTTTTGTTTTTATTATTATCTGCTACAGAAACCTATTTTGTGTCCTACAATAGTTTTTAAACCTCTTGAACCCGGCATTAACATGTCATACTGAGCTCATGTAATATTAGGGGTACAGGAAGAAGAACAGTAGTTATAAATTTTTGAAGGGCTTCTTGGTTTGGTCAAGAGAGATAATGTCAACCACAATTTCAATCTCAAGAATCCCATCCTTATTAAATCAATAAAAAAAAACTCAAAATTTTTCTCCCTACACATTTTCAAAATAGTCAAATCATTCATCAAAGGAAAAAGGGTTTTTTGTCAGTTTGGTGAGCATAAGGAGATGTAATCTCAATCACTTGGCCATTCTTGGAACTGGAATCATAGTATATAGCAACCCATTGGCCTCGTCTTTCATATTTGAAGATCACTTGATATGGTTCTTCATCACAACTACCAGAGTTAGTCACTGGATCTTCAAGTTCCTGTGATGTAATTTGAATGGCAGGGAGTTCATCAGCTACAAAAAGCATCATGGGAAGGATCTAAAAAGGCTCTTAAGTCCTCTTCTCCTTTTAATGGTTAAAGTTTTCTTGACTGTGTTAAGTGTTTGTTGAATTTGCTTCATCAATCTTGACAGTTCCATCCTTTTATTAGGATAATTTGCAGAACCTGCAAGTAAAAATGTACAATTTTTGAATTGCAAAAGAAATAGGGGGGAGGCACCTTAACAATTTTGTGAAAAGATTTTTTTTTGTTGTTGTTAAATCGTCCTCTAACCCTGTGAGCTCTTTGCCTACCTAAGTGCTTCTTCTCTCATGGTCCTTAAAATCATAAAAGTTACAGAAGTTAGACTATAAAATAGAAGAGACCTCAACAGAACTGTACTCCAGTTACTGGTTATTACTGCCATACCATAACTACAACCCCCACCTGATTTACACATTCTTTTCATCACATAGTGTTTTTAACTGCTTAAGCAACCATTTTGTACATTTCTAGGACTTTGGGGTCTTCTTTGGCCTGCTGCTTTTTTCACTTACAAGAAAACAATCTCTCAGGATGTTTAACTGATCATCTACTGTACAGAAGATTTTTAAATATTCATCAAATAAATTTAAAAACCTAAAGTAATCTCCAGTTCAGACTTTCACTTTATAAAGAAAAAATCTGAACTTATAAAGTTTAAGACATTTGTTTTCTTTGTAAAATAGAAATTTTTTTTATTTCTTTTTCTGATATCACGTCTGAATTTTTTTATTTTTTTTTTTAGTGTTTTCCATCATTTCATTTTCACAACAATCGAAAATTTACGTAAAAATTAATGAACTGAAAATTTTAATGTCGCATTCTTTTTTCAAATGGCAACATTTGCTCATGAGGTGTTAAAATGTACTGTTAATTAAAATTTAAAAATATGCTTACAAGTAGAAAATTACCATAAAATAAAACCTTTACTAATTATCAAAAATGAAATTTGGTTGAAAAGTAAAAAAAAATAAGAAAAAAAATGTTTAATTTTAGAAATTATATATGTAATTTTACAGACCCACAATAGTAGTTCAACCAAAAAATATACTTTTTTAAATAGTTTTTATAAAATTTATCGAGTCTAATTACAAATAACTTAAATAAATGTTTAATTTAATCCATGAAATTAGGAGCTAATCCCCAAAATTAGTAAATATAAAATTTTAATAGACGTTTTTAAAATTACAATATTTTGCGTATGCAAATGCAAGATTTATAAAAATAAATTGGATATATGCATATATACATTTTAAAGTTACAATGCTTTTTCATTTTTTAAGTACACAAATTTTCCTACATTTTTTTTTCCCATTGAAAAATATGAGATTTATATGTACATTTAAAATTACATCATTTTACATAGACAGTTTTTTCTTTTGTTTGTTTTTCCTATGGACAAATAAGAGTTTAAAATTTAATTAAAATATGTATTTGTAGTTTATTTTTTTAATGCCTATTTACTCACACAATAAGTAATTTACTTTATACAACTTTTGAATAAACATAAAAAAAACCCCCTAAAACTCACCTAGAAACTGAAATGTCCATTGATGAAAGTTGGTCAGGGTAGCTGGCAAATTCAAATTTCAAAAACACCTTTTATATTTGCTCATGCTTTACAGTGATATGGAACCAACTGATTATTAAAGATGAAACATTGCTCTATAAGAAGGTATAATTTTCATCTTTTTAGCTGGAATTTCTCTGGTATTTCATCCATTGAAGTTTTCAACTTAGAAATTTTTTGTGAAAAATAACCTCAAATTTTGTTTTAAACCCACCAAATTGATGAGTGTCCTCTTTTCTTTACAATGGGACTATTTTGATATGAGTAGGAACACACATCTCTGAGCACAACAAATTTTAAAACCTAAACATAAAATTCTCTGATTTTAAAATGCGGAAAGAAGCAACGGTTACTGAAACGTGACCTCATTTAAAAGAGCTGGAATAAAAACTAATTATCACAACAGAAAGAGTTGTATCTTTATGAAGAGAAAACATTAAATTTTCTTTATATGCTAATTTTATCAAAATAACTTTTAAAATACTTGATATATTGCCAGTTGAACTTAAAGGAAATTTCACTATTTTGACCCATTTTTGTTCTTTAATTAGGCCAGTTTGGGATACCTATTCAAAGTAAAATTATACTGAAAAATTTAGCTATATTATGCTGTAATATGTTATAATGTAGTTTTAGTGTGATCTTCAATAAACAATGCAAATTTAAAACATTTTGTCATATTTGTATCTAAAAGTATTTTGGTATTATATGCACTTATCTATTTTTTTGTTTTTATTAATTCTGATCTAACAAATTTTATTCATTGAGTAGCCATTTTTTTATAATCTTTTACTTTATTTTTTTTTTCTTTTACAGTCTTTACTTATTGAATACAATAAAAAAAATGACATATTTTGCTTTTGGTGATTCATAATTAAAATTCTGGTTTGAATATATTTTCCATTCAGTGTATCTAATACAAATATATCAACTTTAATTTGGATTTATTATTAAAATAATAAAATTTTGAAGTTTGTAAGCAAAAACCTGCGGAAATTAGATATTTCTACACATTTTTCAGAAGAGTATTCATACCTTTCCACAAGGATATTAGCATGTAAGTGAATGTAATGGATTCGACTGGAATTTGAACTCAGCTCTCCAATTCCTTAATCTGAGCCATTATCCATTACTCCACCATGCTTCCTCCTAGGATAGTAGCTTGGATTGAGGAATCAAAGAGCCAAGTTTGAATTTCAGTCGAATTCATTACATTCACTTACATGCTAATATCCTTGGGAAAGGTATGAATCCTCCTCTTCTCACCCCCAGATATGGGTAAATAGCAGGACAGACTGGGTTCTCTAGCCTTGGATGTCAACTGGTTTACTGAAGAAAGAAATGGTGACATACTGTAGGGAAAAAAATCTGCCTCGTCAGTCATGTATCAAAAGATGCATGATCACCTAAGTATGTATCATACATGGCACGGAACTGAATCATAATACCTCATCTCAGAGGTATAGACAGATGTTGCTAGTTTTATAAATGATTTTGAGTTTAACCGTAAAACTTTTTTTTTTTTTTTTTTTTTGGTTGACTCTTTCAATCCTAATCCAATAAAAATATCTCTTGAAAGTAAATAATAATAATAATAATCATCCTCATCCGTCCTATACCCAAATGTGGTCATGGGGCTGCTTGAAACCTGATCCACTCCCTCTATATTTCAGTTGTGTGCCAATGTCTAAGTCTCAATGATCTTACAGCCCATTTAGTGATGTCCACATAATTTCCTCTTTTTTGCCTCAGGTAGTAATTTGTAGGATAGAAGTAGAAAGATTGTTGCTTGACACCAGATAAAATGTCTTCCAACAAACATGTCTATTGTCTGATGGTGTCTTGCACAGAAGATGCCTACGATGATTCTCTAGCATTTCATCTTTTAATGCTTGAATTCTTTGCTGTGATTCTGTTGTTCAGAAATCTGGAAAACAACAATTAAACATTCAGTATTAAAAAAAAAAAATGCTAACAACCCAACATCAATAAAATTATATCAAATTTAAGATCAAAGTACTGAATATCCTCTTACCGAGGACAATAAGAGGATAAACTACATCTGACGGCAAGGCCTATGATCAGGAGGTTTTGAGGAGTGTGGAACAACCTATTAATTGCTGGTGTTCCCAGGTCCACCCCGACTTGGGGTAGTAGTACCTGCTAGGGTCCCAGCTATAGGCAAATAGTTAATGCCTAAAATGGGATCAAAACACTATAAAATTGTAAAAATAGGTTTTAATACCAGCAATACTTTTTTAAGGAAAAAAAAATATTAACAGTTATACATTTTTTTGAAAAAAATATTACCAACATTAAAAATCTTGTTGGTATTAAATAACTCATTGAGGTGTTGATATGCCGTAAAACAAACCAGACCAAACCAAACTAAGTATATTAAAAAATTAAAAATGTGATACTTGAAAATGATGAAACTGATGATCTAGCACAAAAAGGCGCAAGTTTTTGAAAATGTCTAACATGAAAAGTATGCAATTCATATTCAAATATGTACCTGAAATAAAAATTCATATTCAAACATGTACCTGAAATGTAAAAAAAAAAAAAAAAAAAAAAATATTCGGACTCTTGTCCTCATCTTTGTCGCCATATCACAGCATTTCAGCCGTTGTACGCTTCGGCCTTCTTCAGGTGGTTGGAATGTTGAACTGAACACTTTGTTTTGCTCACTGGGGTAGACTGTTCTAGTTCTATGTGCCATGTTTGATGGATGTCAGTTATCAGTTATCTCCTGTTAATTTCCCTCTGAAAGTTCTCCACTGCCTTAACTGGGTATTGGACTCACACTCTTCGGGTCCTGTCACTGGATCTAACCAACGCCTTTATCCACTGTGCCATGTGCAAGAAGGCCAGAGCGTACAACGGCTGAAACGTTGTGATAAATATGGCGACAAAGATGAGGACAATAGTCTGAATAATGTAAATAATATACATGATACCTCATCTCAGAAATATAGACAAAAAAAATAAGTTTAGAATTATCCTTAACTTTGCATTAGAGACTTTGGATAGTCCCCTGGCACTTGCCTCCTACAACAACTGGGCTACAATTGTGCCACTCCACATGCTACACACTCTCATTGAGTCAGGAGATATAGTGGGAGGAAGCAAAAGAAAATAGTTGCCAACTAGGAATTACAATTACTTTCAAAATTGACTCATGCAAGGTTAACAAAGGAATTTCATTAGTCTTCAACCAGAATTGTATTAAAAAAAAAAAAGAATGCTGCCCAAACAAAAATCCCCCACACACACACACGTCTTTTTTGGGAGAGACACACACACACGCACACACACGTGTGTGTCTCCCCAAAAGACCCTTTAGTTTTTATAAATAATCCCTGATGTTTGTTACATCATAATACAATTGGGAGATTTTTTTCATTCATCCTTAAAATGTTTACCTTAGATCTTGTGTTTCTTGAAGGTCTTATAAACTTCTTAAAATAGAAACACACGGTGTCACAAAAATTTGAAATCATTTTAAAAGCAATTATCTTGAAAGCTACTAAATCTAGTTCAATGAAATTATAAAGTCTAGGTATTGAACATCATAAGTTTATTATGGGAGCGATTTTCATAAGTGTTCAATATGTGTACCGCCTGTGACATGGCAAACGTCAATTAGGTAGTTAAGCTCTTGCCAAACACTAGCATGTCTCCGGTAAGCATTATCCAGTGCAGAAGTGATTCTCTGCTTGAGTTCATCAATACCAGCAGGAAGAGCAGGGGACATAGACCAGTCTCTTCACATATCTCCATAAAAAGATATCTCATGGGGACAGGTCCAGTGACCGCAACGGCCATTTCATCAGAAAACTGTCATCATCATCTCCACCATGCCTGACACATCTCTCTGGCAGATTCTCATTGAGATAACAAAAATAAAACATTAAATATAAAATCTTGATCTGTTTCTATACATTCTGTGAAAATTTGAAGTTATTTCAACAAGAATTGCCAAAATTATTGGCCTGCAAAATGATGTCAAATTTTTTGGGGACACCCTGTATATTGGCTGTAAAGAGCATTATTTATTGAAGGCGTCTCATTCATCCTAAAACATTGTGCATAAGTGATCAAAGAGGTTAATAAAGCAGATCACCTCTACTATCCATTTTGGTTTTATGAACAGCATTTTCTGAATTTGTTCCTTTTGTTTTTCAGGGTGGAATAATGTGTGTTCTTCCATGTCCAGATTCTCCTTTTGTCTTTGCTATTGGAGGTGAAAAGAACATGAAAGTTTTGGATATTCGCCAATCTTCTGAAGGTAAGTGTTTACGATTGCTTCTGATAATATTGGTGGGTTCAGAAAAATGTGTCTGGGAATGCTTCAAAATTCTGCTCTTTTAAGAAAGACTTAATCTTAGGCTAACTTATCCAATTTTACTACTTTTGATACTTATATAATAACTATATATATGTGTTTGACACACACTCACTCTACATGTTTCTGACCATAGCTCAATTAGATCTCATTTAAATATTCATGGAGACTTACTGGACACTATTCGTAACATACTTGTTGACAACACTAATATAATAGCATCAGCTACATGCAAAAAAAAAAAAAGGCTAAAAATAATGGAAGCCTTATTAATAAAAACAAACAAACCAACACTTAATAATATTAACTTTGAACATGGACATAATATCTTTACTGTTTTGAAAAAATGAAAACATTTTATAAAACATACATACAACAAACTATTTGTTCTTTAACAGTTAAAATATTTAATCCATGAAAATGGCTAAATGTATAGCTGAAAGCGCTTGGATAAAAAGAACATTCAGACAGTTTTTATATAATTTATCATCTGAAAAGAAAAAATTATTAGATCGCATGTATAAAAAAACTAAATAAAAGCACCTTGTCGTTTTCAATGAAATGTGCATGAAAAGGATTGCTGCCTAAATACACAAATATATGGTTAACTATCTTCTTTTTTCTTTTTTTTTCTTTTTTTTAAATCACTAAAAATCTCTGATTTTAATCATCTGTCAGCACAATGTAATTCTCTTCATTAAAAATTCTTTCAAAAATAGAATATACTTTCTGAAATCTTATTCGTGGAATATTATTTGCTGTTTTAAAGTTTATTTTGATTTGAAACTAATGTTACATACTTTTAGTTTAAAATATCACAGAAATGCCTTTTTTAATGCAAACTTAGGTGTTGACAACTTGAAATTTAACTAATTTTTCCCATGGAGGAATATATCTGTAAAAATTATTTGAGTATATCATCTGCATCTTTTTATTTAATTTTTTAACTACCCAATCTTAAAAATTTAGGAAAATATTTTCTCTAATGTTTTATTGAATTTTAGATATTTCGGCTTTAAATTTACTATAGTTATTGCTCTTATTTTTTAATAATGTCATGTACGGACTTTCAAGAGAAGAAACTGATGATTTCCAAGGTGATCTGCATATAATTAATATAAACTTCTAAGCTATAGAAAAATGAATTTCTCAATTTCATAAAATTAAAAAGTGGGGAGTAACATATAAAAAAAAAAATATATTTTTATTAAAATAATTCATTTATTAATAAGTCCTGAAAGTTTCATTAAAATCCAACAATTATTTAATTTTTTCAATAATTTCCAAATCTATATTTTTCACCACATAAAAGACACTAAAATTTCCTATACTAATTTATGGTCCTTTGCTGACACGAGAAAAACAAATTTTTATGTTCTAAAGAGTATGAAAAAATATACTTTAATAATCAAAAGATCCTTTGGTCTTCCATTTTGATAATAACAAAGATTTTGATGATAAAACTTTGTTTTAAGTTTGTGACATTTTTTTCATTATGCTATCTTAAATAAGTACATTTGTGAATATTCAGGCTGGTTAGGCAAAATAAAAAAAATATACAGTTTAATAAATGCATTCCTTTACAAATGGCTTTGTTTACTTTAGGATACGAAACTGAGCAGATATGTCTATTTCAAGAGTCAGAGAAAGGCATGTGTTTAAAGGCATTATTCAGTATATATATATATATATGTGTGTATTCAGCTTTTTTAATTTCCTTACAGTTTTTCTATTTTGTAGTGGCTAACAGTGTAGAAACTGTTCATAGTGAGTATCGGTCCATTCATTAGCCATGTTCAATGTGTTCGTTGTTATATTTTCTTGTTTGTTCTTCTAAGTTGCATTGGATGAAAGTAGAAGTAATTCTCAGCAGTGCTAGATTAGATGTAGTAGAAATTCCATGTAAGGAGTGTCATTAGAGGACCATCAACATATTTTTGCCCTTCACAAAAATATATGCCCTTTTTTACTTTTTTCTTTTTTTTTTACTTTTTCACTTTTTTCTTTTTTTTCTTTTTTTTCTTTTTTTTTTACTTTTTTCTTTTTTTTTTTTCACTTTTTTTTTTTTTTTTTCACTTTTTTTTTTTTTTCACTTTTTTCTTTTTTTTTCACTTTTTTCTTTTTTTTTCACTTTTTTCTTTTTTTTTCACTTTTTTCTTTTTTTTTCACTTTTTTCTTTTTTTTTCACTTTTTTCTTTTTTTTTTTTTTACTTTTTCTTTTTCTTTTTTCTTTTTTACTTTTTCTTTTTTTCTTACTTTTTCCTTTTTTTTACTTTTTTTTTTTTTTTTTTTTTTTTTTTTTACTTTTAAGAAAAAATATTTTAACAGCGAAATATACTTTCACATTAATTCATTAAATGTCCTGTAGAAGATCTATATTGTTTTTTTATTTTTCTGCCCCAGTGAGAGAATATTTCAACACCGGAGAAAGCTCAGGAATTTGTCTTGATGGCACAAAGATTGATGAGAAAGAAGATGAAGAAGATATGCTTGTGAAAAGAACGAGTAACTTAAAAATCCGAAAACCAAGGGTGAAATCAAAATTAGACACAAAACAAAAGAAAATAAAAAAGAAGAAAAAACCAAATTCAGAATAATGATTTTATTACAGAAATAAAAAAAAATATACAGATAATTTCTTTGTTGTTTGTTTGTTTTTTTGTTTTTTTTGTTTTGTTTTTTTTCTGATTTTGTTGTAGAAATTGTAGTGGGTTCTCAAGCCTTCCAAAATACCATCACCTTGTATGCCCCATACCACTGATTATCAAGAAAACAAAAAAATCAATCCTTTTTTTGTAACAATACACTACTACACCTGCCCAAGCTTTCTACTGATCAGCCAATGATTTATTCCATGTTGCATTTCTGTTATAGTGGAACACACTTATTCTATAGTTAATAGACTCTCCCACCTATAAAAAGTAGGAGTAGTAAGAGTAACGAGGGAGGGAGTGGGTCAGTCAGTCAATGCCAGGCAACTGTTAGTTGGATACTAAAGTATCAGCAACCGCAACTAGATTACTCTGTGTCATTACCTATTATATCAAGTTCCTAACGTTTTGTACGTCGAACCTACTTTAGGACCGACTTAGTACAAATACAAGACTCCACTGTGAAACCACTCCATAACGATTTCAATTCTTAATCTTGTTGTGCACTGAAAGCTGAGAAAGAGCCCATTGCATGCTAACAAGGTAACAAGATTAAAAACAAATTCTATGTCAAGAAATAACATGAACCCTGTTTCCCATGTAGATGTTTTATTCAGGGCTTCACCTGCTCATCTGGCTGAAAATTAGCCTTCAAAATGAACTACCTACTGGTTATTGAATGGGAACATCAAGACAAAGCCACATCTTCTTCTACCTGGGTGTCCATAGTATCAAATTCTTAATGAAATAAAGTTTGTAAAATAAATTCACTAATCTATTATATTGTGTATAGTCTCTAATGTCATATCTGCTGGCATAGGCTTATATCCACTTTTCACTGTGACCACTGCCCCTAGGGGTCGTCTGTGTACTTTTGAATACTAATCAAGTGTTGGTGTCTCCTCCAACTTCAAGGGACCGGGATTCTCTCCTTACTAATTAAGTATCTTCAACTTTAGGAATGAGTCCATCGTCTTAGCTCACCAACAGACGAAAGTAGAATATTCCTATTTGTATTTTATTCAGAATTATGGTGATTTGTGTTTTGCAATCATCTCTTTATGTATTGTTTGTGTACTTGTTTTCATTTCTACGGTGTTGAAATGGAAAACTTTGTCAGTTTTTAATCTTTTCATTTGTACCCTCTTTCTTCTTTAAGTAATGACCTGCGTTCATTTGGGACTGGCAAATAGAAAGGAAAAGGTTAACTCAAAAACGTAGCTCGGAATGAGACGAGGGGTAAATGAATAGAATAATGGAGAGAGAGAAAGCAGGAAGGTTTCTCTTTTCCAAGGGAGAAAAGCTTAATTCTCTAAAACCAGAAAAAAAACACAATTATAACTTTTCTTTGTGTAATCTGGGGTATTTAGAGTGCAATGACTTGGTACAAGAACCACGCCATGTGGCAATATTTAGGCTGACAGCTCAGTAATGTCCCAGCTCCAAAGTATCAGTTACAAAAACACACTATATGTAGTACGGATAAGATTTGATCTGTGAATAAGGTTTCTTTGTGTAATCTGGGGTATTTAGAGTGCAATGACTCTGGTAGGGTTAGGGGTATTGCCTGACCGAAGAACCACCTTGTAGCCAGGTGGCAATCTTTAAGCTGACAGCTCAGTAATGTCCCAGCTCCAAAGTATCAGTTACAAAAACACACTATATGCTCCAAAGTAATCAGGGTTAGGGGTATTGCAAAAACACTATATGTAGTGACAGCTGGATAAGATTTGATCTGTGAATAAGGTTTCTTTGTGTAATCTGGGGTATTTGGAGTGCAATGACCCTGGCAGGGTTGAGGGAATAGCTGACCAAAGATCAACCTGCTAAATTTCTTATTTTTAAACAAATCCAGGCTGAGAAAAGAACCTCCGACATCTAGATTTAGCTAAATCAACCAAAGTGTTGTGTTTAACTTACAAAGCAGGAACGGTTGATATTTTGCTGCATGAAAATCTAATAATTTTTATACCAAGAATTAACCAAGTCCTGTACAAAATTTGTATATATAAAGACTTTTTTTTACTCAAATTATTTTTTTTATCACTTGTAACTTCACTCTGCCTGGACCAACCCAATATGACAAATCCTGTCTCTGATTTAATCTTTGCCAGTCTTATGATCAAAACCAAATACAACATGGGATAAGTCAAGGCTTGGCTCAAAGGTATTAACTCATCGATCAGCCGCGGGTTTGGACATCAGACAGACCAGACAAGGAGAAGGCTACATTGATACTTAAGATTGTTATTATAATATATAAGTTGCTAAGCTCAAATATTTAATGATGTGATAGGAGAATTTCCACTGGTATTTTAGTCATGGAACTCACCAGAAGCTTATTCAATCATTCACTTAAGAATTAAGTTATCAGACAATTAAAATGGTGAAAACCGTGAAATTACTCAAAACCGTTGGGGACAGAGGATTAACCATTTCTGAAAATCTAAGTTGACTAATGCACGGTTAAGGATATTTTTTAAATTTTCTACATTCGGATCAGTTTTTTTTTTTTTTTTTTTAAATTTAGGCACATATTTGATTATAAATTGTATATGAGAAGGGGCCCAGCCAGTACTTTGTTTCAGAGCCCAAGAACTAACAAAGGCCCCACATCAGCCATGTACCACCATCCCCACACTAGAGAAAAAACACTTTCTACTCTCCCTCGACATTTACATACTCAAATATCACTATATTTATCACACCACACTTCTTTTTATTAGTATTTCTTAATTGTTGTAGGCCAAATTGTATAAACATATAACACCAAGAGTATCTACCTACAGCCCAAAGCAGATGCATAAATTACTGCAATGATGTGATTAGCACACGAGAATTTTCATGTCCTCATGCGCCTGTATACATTTTGTTTTGCAAGCAGTTTATGTATGTTAATGAAAATAAAGCATTTATGATATTACACCTAGATTTACTGGGCATCCAATCTTCAATTTTGAAAAAAAATCTTTTCCTGCCTTGGATCCCCAAAGTGGGTCTTGTACCATTTTGTATGATTTCTCTTGGGGACCCTGATTGTATGTTTCGGCTGATGTTAGCCATTATCAAAATTTTTCTTCTTTTCTCTTTTGTTTCTTTCTTTTTTCTTTCTTTCTTTTCTTTTTTCTCTTTTTTTTCTTTTTTTTTTCTTTTTTTTTTTTTTTTTTTTTTTTTCTCTTTTTTTTTTTTTTTTCTTTTTTCTTTTTTTCTTTTTTCTCTTTTTTTTCTCTTTTTTTTCTCTTTTTTCTATTCTTTCATCTGTTTCTCTTTAAATATATTTAGTATATTTGTTTCTAAATTTGGTATTGTGTTGTTTGATATCATTATTATTATTTTTTGTTTATGCAATGTTAGTAAGGATTTTCCATATTTCTGAAAAACAGAATTACATCAAAGAATTCGTGCATTAGAATTGAGATGCTGCAGAATCATCTTAGCCATTTCCTATGATGCTGTACAAGACACAATCAGACAAGAAACTGGCTTTTTGGAAGACATCCTATCCAACGTCCAGAAGAGGAAGCCAAAATGGTATCAGCAACATTCTTCCTATTTCTGTTTTACAAATTACCACCTGAAGCAAAAAAAAAAAAAAAAAACAGAAGAAAAAACTGGTGGACATCACTAAGTGGATTGTAAGTACGGCCTCTGATCAGAAGGTTTTGAGGAGTGTGGAACAACCTCTTAATTGCTGGTGTTTCCAGGTCCACCCTTACCCAGGGTGGTAGCATCTGTTAGGGTCCCAGCTATAGATAAATAGTTAACCCCCAAACCGGGTCAAAATACTATGAAAGTGTAAAAATAGGTTTTAAAACCAGCAATAAATTTTTTGAGAAAAAATTATTACCAGCAATACATTTTTGGAAAAAATATTAACACCAATAAAAATCTTGTCGGCATTAAATAACCCAGTGAGGTTGATATGTTGTAAAACAAACCAAACCAAACCATATGATGTGTATGTGTCGTTTTGGGCTTTGACTGGTCGGTAGTTGATACTTGGGACAACTTCTGATATGACAGCACGTCTCCCTACCAACTCCTCACCTATCTATTCATCCTGACGTGGTGGCTGTCAAATATGAAATGGATGCTTCGGAACTGCGACGCAGGCCCGTCCAACTATCAACTGTAATTAGAGACCAACATCCGGATATATCCGATTTCCGATTTTGTTGCCACTAGATCACCTAAAATCCCTTTATTTTCTATTGCCCTTTGGTCAAAGTGAATGCCGTTTAGTTCTTTTTCAAGTCCAGTCTTCGATCTGCTAGCCCGTCAAACAAAAACACTTGAGATTGAGATAAAACTACCTTTCTCTTCTATGTTGGTGACCATAGTGTCACATTCCAATCTTTATCAAAAATATGCATATTAGCTTCATATAGGAACAAGGGGTATTTTAAGACATTTTTATGTTTATACATTCTTCTTATAGATACAAATATTTAAGTAAATGCTCTATTTATAATAAACAGTATTAAACAACATTTACTGGCCTGAATTTCATAGAAAATATTCGTTCTCCGACAGGAATCGAACCTGTATCCTATACGGAACTGTTATATAGCCTGACGTGCCTTTAACCGATTTGGCCACAGAGGAGCGTTTGGTTAGTAAGGTCGATTTTACTGTCTTTAAACTACAAGCTTCCATGACCTTGCTTTTAACAAATGAATAAAAAAAATATCAGGTTGACACTGAATATTTATTTTCAGTTCAGTTTCATTCATTCGTTTTCCTCTTTTTTTTCAGCAATGCAAAATGAATGTTTAACCTTCGCGCCCGAACACACCCACAAAAAAAAACGGTATTTCAAAAGGACATTTTTTCTGTTGACACCGTTATTACTTCCTTGGCAATGTTTATTTACGAGATTATAAAAACGAAGAATGAACACTGAACATTTTGACTAAAGCGATTTGCGAAGCTGGCAAATTGTATTCTTTGAAATGATTGGTAAAACATCGAGAAATTGCTATTCAATTCGAACTTTATAAAAAGGTAAATAATGAAGATTCCATTCTCATTGGTTCACATATTTTTATGATTTAGTAAATATTTATAAATTTATGAATAAAAATTGTTTTCATATTTATTTATTTACAAATTGGTAAATAATAAATATTGCATTATATTTGTTGGTTAAAACTTTAAAAATGTAAACCTAAAATTATTCTTGTAAATAAATAATCTAAGAAATAAATAGTGTTTAATATTTTTGCTGTAAATTCTCAAAGAACAAAGAAAATCTATCCATGTTCATATGATAGGATTTTATTAAAATTCTAATCGTCTCTTTTTTCTAGGGATTGAGAGTCGGTACAAAATAAGGAAAGAAAACGTCATATTGAGACACCGCTTTATTGAGGGCACGCCATTTAAACTTTGTCACGAAATCTTTAAACCGCAAATCTGGTAACTGTATGAAAGTGAATGATACGATCCACAACATCTGGGTTAACATCGAACGAAACCAGAAAGAGGCTTTCATTTTATTTGACAACGCATCAAAGCGAATCTCTTGAAATTCGTATCTGCACAATTCACTGGTGAGGAACTGATCGTTGAGCAACATAATCGTTCTTTTATTGTTTTCAATATTTTTGGTGATGTTGTCTACAATGTCAACTGCAATGTCTCTGAAATAGACGCACAATTTATAGGCTGGTTTGGTACTTTTTGTTTACAGCAAATTCTTCTTGTGAAAGTGATACGATACAAAAGCATCGAAATTCTGGTCCTTTTCATACAATCTGTTTTTCATATACAAACATTCTACAAACGAAACGAATAAACACGAGTATTTGATCTTCAGACTAACTACAACTTCTCATTTAACGGGCTGAATATATAACTGGATCGGTATATAGGTCACTGGGGTATTAAGGGGAGTAGGATAAGTTTTATATATTTCTTCTTTCATGTATTCTCCTTTTTATGTTACCATGATTTGGTACGTAGAATAGCATTTCTTAGAATTAGGTTATAGGATTTTATTAGATATTTTTTATCATGATGTGGTTGTTGGTAGTGCAAAGGGAATTTGGTTTCGTGACTGCATTAAGAAATAATTTTTGATCTCTTTAAGGGTTTAAATAATACATGCTATGAAAAACAACCTCAACCAGTGTCAGACCAATTGATAAACTATATACAGGTTTCGTAACACGAGCCCGAAGCAATTCAGTACTTGAATTTAAGAATTTGTTCCGACAGAAAGTAATGTATTGAAGGACTGGTATTTGGCTCTGGAAACAGAGAATGGATTCGGTATCAATTTCAGATGATCGAATGATTAAAAGTTCCTGAAGAGAATTCAAATCCTCACAGCTACACGACCAAGGATTTTCGAAAAGAGCGATTCTTTTCAGACTGTTTGCATTGAATGTTTGACTTTCGATTCTTACAAGATTATTATGACTCAAGTCTAGAACTTCCAAATTTGGTGTCATGTTGAAAATTCCTGGCAATATTCTCTCGATTTCGTTATGATTGAGAATCAGTTCTTTCAAGTTCCACAAACCTAACAAGCTGTGTGAGTCTAACATCCTGATCACATTATATTCTAAATGCAATATTTTGAGAAGGTTAAAAGAAATAAAAGTTCTTTGATCGATTCCAGCAATTTTGGAATGGTTTAGATACAAAATCTCAGCCCTGGTTTGCCTGGTAAAAGTTCCATTTCTCAAATATCCCAGATCGTTACCACTCAGGTCGATCAATGTCGCATTTGGATGTATCCCTTTTGCATCAGTTAAATTTCCATTTTTACAATCGACTCGAAAGTCTGTGAGATCGTATCGAAATCTACAAAGACAGTTTTTACTACACTTCTGTTGACAAAGGCAATTTTCTGTCAAACAACATTGACAATTTAAGTAACATGAGAAAGACAATTTGAAAAGGGAATTTCGTTTGTCACCGCATACAAACTGTTTTTCATCAGTCGATTCGGAGTGATTTCCCTTTAAGTAATATATGTCATGTTGACAACATTCACCAGATGGCGCTAGATCCGTAAATATTGGATATTTATTGACTGAAGTATTTTTCAAGAATGCCAAATGACAATCACATTTTAATGGATTCCCAAAAATTGAGAAATTACTGACTGCAATGATATTGGGGTTTAATTTAACGCTTGATGAGTCTAGTGAAACAATTTCGTTCCATCTTAGATCGACCATTTCCAAATATTTCAAGTTTTCAAATGTTCCTTCTTCGATGGTTTTGATTTTATTTTTCGATATGTTTATTCTACGCAATGATATGGGGAAAGTATTTCGTTTAAGAGTCGATAGAAGATTGTGTTCCGCCTGCAGTTCCATCAGATTTGTTAACGGTTTTAAAGTAGAGTTGAAATTTTCCAAGTAATTATATGAAAGGTTTAAATGGGTTAAAAATACTAAAGCTGCAAATGCAAATTCTTCCAAGTTTCTTAAGCCGTTTTCATTCAAATGCAGAATTCTAAGATACAAACAATTAAAAAATGTTTTGTTTTTTATTGTTTGAATTTGATTCTTGCTTATAACTAAATGCTGAACGAAACGGTATTTAGTTTCATAAAAATTAATATTTCTTAATTGATTTCTAGTCAAATTAACTATGAGCGTCGAAGATGGAAATAAAGGTAATTTTGTCAAGGAATTCGAGCTTAAATCCAGAATATTCAATTTGCTTAATGTAGAAAAAGTCCCATTGTCTATATGTGATATTTTGTTCTTAGATAAATATAATGTTTTTAAAGATGGAAGTCCATTGAATGATTCATCAGACAATGATTCGATGTTGTTGAAAGATAAATACAGTTTTTCTAAAGAGTTACAATTTTCAAAAGTGTTCTCTTGAATTTTGACCATTTGATTTCCTCCGAGATATAAATTCTTTAGAATAGAATTATTTCTGCAAAAAGGAGACGGAATTGGATTCAAACTGCTATTAATAACATTCAGATATAATAAAGATAATTCTTGAACGATAGAAATGTCACTTAATAATGTGTTCTTTGCACTGAATTTTCTCAAATTATACATTTTACTAACCGATTCCGGGATGTCAGTGATTGGGTTGTCGGAAATATCAAGTTGCCATAATTCAGTGCAACCGTCGCAGAAATCGTTTGGCAGCTTTTGAAGATAATTTTTGGAAACATCCAAATATTTTAGATGCGTAAGATTTACAAGTGAACCTTCCTGGATTTCTTTAATGTTGTTTCTTCGGAATGTTAGATACTGGAGATTTTGAAATCTTTCTGCGAATCCGGTCCTCAAAATTTGTATTTCATTATAACTAAGTATGAGATGTCTGAGTTGAAAGAAAGAATTTTGATTTCCAGAGCAAAATGTAGAATTTTCTAAAATATTGCTGATGGAATTTTGCATAAAAACCAATAACGTCATTTCTTTCAGAACACACAGATTATCAAACGATAATTCATGCCAGTCACTTCTTGAAATAATTAACTTCTTGAGATTTCGAATGGAATTAAAAAAATTTGATGGAATTGTAAAATTAATAGGATTAGAAATGATTAGATTCTGCAGGAAATTAAGGCCTTTAAATGCTTCTTTGTCTATATTGTCGAAAGAACAATTCACGAAAGATAGATCCTTCAAACGATAGAATTTCTGAAACATTTCAGCTTTTAATGAACTCGGATGTAAATTGCTTTTATTGCATGTCAACTGCAAAGAAACTGTGACTTCCGGTTGTAAATCGATGGAACTGATTGAGTTTATATTATCCACGTTGCATATGGTACGCGTCGTTTTCCCTTCATGCTTATATTTGCATTCCTTTGGATATTTTTGGCAGATGACGAACGGGAAAATAATAAAGACAATCAAAGCACCGCACATCAACGGTATCAAGTGGGAATGTACCATTATTCAACTCTGGAATCTGTAATAGAAAAGTGGTAAGAATTCACTCGTTAAAACGAAGATTAGAAGAATCAGCAATTAAGATTATATACTAGCATCAACTAGCAAATAAAAAAAAAAGTCTCTTGTGAAAATAAACTTTTTATCGATTTTTTAATGAACCCCACCCAAGCAAGTCGACAATATCATTAAGACACGGAGAGCTACTGGGAGTGAAAAAGAATGAAAAGACTTTAGAAAGAACTGGAAACCCAATCCTAAACAGGAAATAAGGAATGAACTCCCAATCCTATTCAAAAGATGGAGGTGGAATATAGACCTAACGATAGGTAAACCTATCTACTTCTATTAGAAAAAAAGTTTAAAACATCAGCTGATACGTTTTGTGTATACGATGAAGAGTTTATCCAGTTCTTTCTTTGGTCTTGTCAAAACCTACTTTACATAAATGATCTGCCTAAGAATATACCCAAATTTGAATATCTCTGATGATACAACTTGTAGATGCACCGATGAAAACGTTTGATTTTCAGCTAATCTCTCCTCTAACCTAGTTCTTAATAGGTCAGTGACGAGAAAACTAGTTGGTCACATTCAATACCTCAAAAAGCAATCTAGTCACTATCCACCATCGGCGATCGGAACCAGAATTTTCACCAATCGCGATGAACGGATGTTGCCTCAGGGTGGACTCATGTATTGATCGCCTATCAGGATTTAAACAGCCCAGATATCAACTGGAACTCATACATACGATCCATTGCTAAAGATGCTGGAAAAATGGTCGGTTTCCTGCACCACTCCAGTAAGTACCTCCTGCTGCCCTCTACTTTCACAAGAGCCAGACCGAAAATGGAGTACTGCCGCTATATATGTGCAGGAGCTGCCCATGTTCACTTTCCACTCAATAGAGCCCAAAAGCTTCTCCGCGTCCTTGTAGGTGATGACCAACCTCTTTCCCATCTATCGTTATTTCCATTGTTCAGAAGAATTACAAGTTGCATCAGTTCTAACCTTCACGGCTAAGACCTAAGGCTCATTCCGTTCGTATTCCATTGGTAAGATGCAAGTTCTACTCAAGCAGCTTGTTCTCACGAAGCATTGCCTTGTGGAAGTGACTCCCAAGAGGAGGATGCTTCCCAGATCACGATATTCTTTACTTGTTCACGTCTAGGGTTAACCGTTATTTTCTACATATATCCATATAAGCAGTGCCTCTTATTTTGTGACCCTCTACCTTGAATGGCTCTGAGGCCTTGTACAATGTGAACAACACTGTAAAAGAAAATACATTCCCTACTCTATTTGTTTACATTTCACCCACATCTCTTAACCGAGATGACAGAACAAGAGTGATGCAGTTGATTAACGAATGTGTGTGTGTGCGTGTGTATGTGTATTCATATATTATATATATATATATATATATATATATATATATATATATATATATTTCAACATATAATCCCCTGATGATCAGAATAAAAAAATTATATTTATGTCGAATTCTCTACACTGGTTGGCTCAGGGATTTTCAGACAAAATTTGAAACCCAGCAAAATAAAGATAGCAACGATTTATTCAAATAAATGGTTAAGATAAGACGATCAACAAAACAATTTAATTTGTAACACAGACTGACCAGTTTTGAGGTGTGGCAGAATAAAATAAAATTCAATGTCCAAATATTCCATTAAATAGAAGTGATATCCAAGACAGTCATTTCAATGAAGGTAATATTATGCAAAATGATTATATATTTTTTTTTTACTTAAACAATATCCATCTTCTTCGTTTTCTTCTAACCGTTCTTTCGGTTGAGCGACTCAATATTCTCGATAATATATATATATATATATATATATATATATATATATATATATATATATATATATACAGTTACATTAAGTTTGTCTTCGCAATTCAGTCTTGAGGATAATCTGATCTCAAGTCCTTGGGTTAACAAAAGATACGTCGCCTTCCGTGATGAATTTCAACTTAATATAAAGAAGATAATTTCCCAAGTGGAAATGATTATTACAAAACTGAATAGCCATAATATATCTATATTATTTAATGAAACATTCTTGAATGAAGATATACGACCTATATATATATATATATATATACACAGATATACAAATTATAGAGCCTATATATTATTATGTATACATTTGTTTTGTTTTATTTGTTTAATGGATCCCAATGCTGATATTTTCTTTTCTTGGAAGCTTCAAGTAATAAAAATAAGATATATGTTATTCTACTTTCACAATCGAATACAAATAATACTCAGCTTTTGTGCATATATGTTTGTGTAAAATAGATATTTCTTTTATAGTAAAAAGTTATATTTTGGAATACAGTTTGATTTCTTTAAGAAATACATGAAAGAGTTTTTTTCATGTTGGTTGTTTGGTTTGTTGGTTGGTTTTATATAGCGGCATATCAACACCTCTATGGGTTATTTAATGTCGAAACTTAAATATTTTGAGCGCAATTATATGCCTTCAGATAAACTGCATTGTTGATTTTACAAGAAATGGATATTGTTGGTCATGTTTTTTATAGAAATATGTATTGCTGGTATTTTTACTATAGAAATCTATTTTTAGACTTTCATAGTGTTTTGTTGGGGGTGGGGGTCCAACACACACAAACACATATATATCCAAAAGTGTATAAAATATAAATAAATATATATATGTATGATTATTTATATATTATATATATATATATATATCATCATATCGCTAAAGCGTATATATATATATATATATATATATATATATATATATATATATATATATATATATATATATCCGGCATCTGCTTTCCGGCAGCTAGGGCAGGTTCAAATGTAATGATCTCCATTGCCTTGGATCTTGTCGGTATAGCCGAGACGGAGGGTATGTTGTCTGGGCAGCGCACGGCCTTCATATTCCATCGAGCCAGACCTGCACTATGGATAGGTCACCAAAAGAAATGTATGACAAAGTGGAAAAAAGTTTTATTGTGATGGGTTTCAGTCATTTAGGACTTCATCAGACTAAATTTGTTATATTGGTGAGATTACATATGTGCATGGACCAGGAATACTGGGAATTTTTTTTTTTTAGCTGATTTCATTGTTTTTTTCTTTTTCTTTTCATCACTTTTATTCATATATATCGCACTCTGGGATAATAGAAGTTTTTGCTAGAAATAGTTGAACTGTTGTAAGAGCCGGGGTGCAAATTTATTCTGCATAACCTTATGATCAAGGCACTCTCTAGATATTTCGTCCTTTGATCAGAGTAGCATTTTTATGTAAAAATTGTGGTCAGTCCCTTTTAACGGTGGGCAACCAACTCATTTGACGTATTGTTTTGTAAAATATCCCTTTTGTGTTCATATAATCTTTTATTTAGATTCCTTGAGGTTGCTCATATGTATTTTTTATATTTTATCATAACCTTCTCCCACATACACGCAAACACATAGAGACGTATATATATATATATATATATATATATATATATATATATATATATATATATATATATATATATATCCAAGTATAGGATTGGTGTATACGGAATAAATTCCAATAACCAACAAATACTATTCTTAAAAGAGTGCTCAATAGAGAGTAGAGCAAATATAATCATTCATTCGAAAATTATAACATCCTTATAATGTTATTAATGTTTCCATTATTCGGTACAGGTTTTCGTTTGTGATTCTGTAGCGCCAGTACACGGGGTTCAAAGAAAGATGGTCCTTTCCAAGACCCACATACTTCATTCATTCACTTGAAGCCATTTTTAAACCATTAATGTTATAATAGTGGTATAATTTTCGAATAAACTATAATAATAATTATATATATATATATATATATATATATATATATATATATATATATATAGGTAGATGCGTATAAATTACAAATAGAATATCTGTATATAAAAAAAAGAAAGTGTGAAGATTAGTTGGCTAAGGAATCAGCTTGCATTGACAAGCCAATTCAGTGTTAAATCCGCATGGCCAAAATTTCGGTACGCCCACTTTAATGGGGCTGGTGTCTTTAAAAGTGATACTTATCCTACACCCACAACCTCTTCTACTACTAGGGGTGGGGAGGTCAAACAGTAAAGAGAAGGAAGTGATATCTCGGATCGATTTGCGGTTTTCTTTCTTTTTTCTAGATTCCTCCTCTCTCTACCAACCCTCTTCCTTTCTTAAAATGTCGAAATTTTTAAGATTCCTTAATTAGTACGAAAACGGTGACAAGTCAGATGGCAAATTCAGTTAAATGCAGCCAGTGGAAAATAAGGAATAATATAAAATAACAATGAAATAATATATATATATATATATATATATATATATATATATATATATATATATATATATATATATGTGTATTTGTGCATTTAGGCAGAAATCCTTCTTACATGTACATTTCATTGAATTCGACAGACAAGGTGTTTATATTTAGTTTTTTATACAATTTCTCGCGATATATTATTTTTTTTTGTTTTTGGAGGATAAATTATATAAAAATTGTCCAATTGTTCTTTCTTTCCGAGTGCTTTCGTCTAAACATTTAGCCATTTTCAAGGTTGAAATATATTAACTGTTAACTAGAAATATATTGTTTTATGTATGTATTTATATAATGTTTTTATTTTCAAAACACGGTCAAGATATTGTGTCCATGTTCATTGTTGATTTTTTTGTTTTTGATTTAATTAATAAAGCTTCCATTATTTTTAACCTTTTTTTGCATGTAGATGATGCTATATTTGTGTTGTCAACAAGTATGTTACGAATAGGGTTCAGTATAATATATATATTGTGTATTCAGGCAGCATACACTCTTTTATACAAGTTTCTTTAAAGACGACTGATAAGGTACAACGGTTAAGCTTTTTATTTAATTTTTCTTGTGTTCCTACAAGTGATTTGTTTTCTGGAGACAAAGTGTGTACAAACTCCCCAGAACTTCTCCATTTTTGATCGTTTTCGGCTATTCTTTTATACATTATCAAGGACGATTTTTATCTTTTATTTTTAACTGAATGTGTGTATTTTTATGTATGTATCTGAAATTATAGGAATGTTTTATTTTCCAAACATGGTCAGTACGTTCTGACCGTGTTCATTGTTAATTTTATTGAGTGTTGGCTATATATAGGTAGATATGCATGAATTAGAATCGTGTTGGGGCTGTATATTTCACAAGCATGACATAATTTAAAAGGCACAAACACACACATACACTAAATAGTAGATGTTTCATTATAAGGGCTTTTTTCCTAGAAATAAATTTCTCAAGCCCACTAACTGTTATTGATCTTTCCAGTATTGATGGGAGTTGCTTTCCTAACCTTTAAGTAGCGTGGAGCGTCAGATACATTGTTTATGACATTACTTTCTTTTCAAGTTACATGTGCCAACAATTTTAGTTGTTGCTGTTGGTGAAAGTCCACAAGTAACGTGGTAACTATTATTCGGTACAGGATTTCGTTTGTGATTGTGTAGCGCCAGTACACGAGGTTCAAAGAAAGATGGTCCTCGTCAAGACCCACATACTTCATTCACTTGAAGCCATTTTAAACCATTGATCGGATAAAGTGTCTGTATTCAGCTGACAGTGTAGATATTTGCATGACACCCACATTAAAGTCTTATGTTAATATTTATGTTTTGTATCAGTTTGCTGTGTCGGGTGATAAAGTTATATAGTTTTCAACAAAATAACCAGATATGTTAAATCACAAGTTTTCCTGGCGAATTCTTTTCGAAAACTAAAATAAAATAAGGCAAAATGAATACTCACAGATTTTATGTTTAACTTCCAGCCTTTTGACTTCAGTCTTCAATTCGACAATTTTGTTTAAAAGAATTGCTATACTTATCCGAGATATTGGTTTGTGTAAGTATCGACGTAAAATGAAATTATATGAATTAATGCTCATAAATCCACACACACACACTCTCTCTCTTTCTCTCTTTCGTTCTCTTTGTTTCTCGGTCGCCTTCATTGGCACACACACACACACACACACACACTCTCTCTCTCTCTCTCTCTCTTTCTCTCTCTTTCGTTTTCTTTGTTTCTTGGCCTCCTTCATTGGCACACATATACACATGCACACGCGCGCACACACACACACACACACACACACTCTCTCTCTCTCTCTCTCACTCTCGTTCTCGTTGTTTCTCGGCCTCCCTCATAGGCACACACACAGACACACACACGCACACACACACACACACACTCTCTCTCTCTTTCTCTCTTTCGTTCTCTTTGTTTCTTGGCCTCCTTCATTGGCACACACACACACACACACTCTCTCTCATTCACACACAAACACACACACACACACTCTCTCTCTCTTTTTTCTCTCTCCCCCTCTCTCTTTCTCACTGACACACACACACGCACACGCACACGGATATCTGGCGAATAACTATATTTCATTGTCGGAGAAAACATTTTGAACAATTGAAATAGTGTTCGTAACACCTGAATCTCATTCTCACCCTCTCTCTTTCTCTCTATGTCCCTTACCACCTCTCTCTCTCTCTCTCTCTCTCTCTCTCTCTCTCTTTAAACCCTCACCCACACCGGTTTCCTTTCTCTGACAAAACACTCGCCCAACGATATCGACGGATTCATTAAGTACTACCTTTGCCAGCGTTGAGATAAACACTTATTTCGATGGTCATCTTCCGTCTAAACATTTCCCTTGATACAATGGACCTTTATGCATGTTCCATGACTCCAAATCCCGGATAATTCAAAACTAAAACCAAAAGAGATTCAAGGGAATTGTAAAGTACTTACATCGTTAAGAAAACAATGCAAAACAAAAACAAAAATGTGGAGTCGTTGTGAATTGAACCAATCCTTGTCATTGTAGAGATATAGAGAAATGTAATGTCATTTTGAAAAAAAATAGTAGAACATCAACTCCAGTAATGTATAGTAGTAGTGGTAGTAGTAGTAGTAGTAGTAGTAGTGGTAGTAGTAGTGGTGGTGGTGGTGGTAGTAAGTGAGTACACGTGGTGGTAGTAGTATAGTACCTCAGAATTAATAGTAGGGTTAATTCATTTTGTAAGTTGGTGGGGGGAATGGGATATTACCTCAGATCAATAATGGGGCATTTCATTTTGATTAGTGGGGGAGATGGGAGAAAATCATATATGAGAGGCACCATTATGCTTTAGTGGGGGAAAATTGAAAGAAAGAAAGAAAGAAAGAAAGAAATGGTGGGGTAGAAGAGATTATAACGCTGTTAGGCGTTTAACGTCTACTTCATTGAAATGGAAACACTTGTCAGTTTTTAATCTTTTCGTCTCTCCCGTCTCACTTCTTTTTATCCTTTTCATTTGTACCCTCTTACTTCTTGAAATAGTGATCTGCATTCTTACTTATGATTCTTATTGCAATATTTTGTTAAAATTGTTAAGCTCAAATATTTAACGACGCAATGGAGGAATTTCTAAGGGTACTTTATAATCCCAGGCTTTAGCTATGCGAACTATTTGAATAAAATGGATGTAATCTGGAAATTTGATCTACCAGACAACCTCAAACGGAGGTTCTTTCGTACCACTGTAGAGGCGGTGTTAATGTGTGGTGCCACTGCTTGGATATTAACTGCAATCTACACTTGATGGGACATACACTCGGAGGCTGAGAACTATGTTTAACATGTCTTGAAGACAGAAACCGACTAAATCACAGCTCTATGGACCCATCCATAATATTTCTATAATCTTAAACCCTCGAGCCTAATCTTGATTGATTCTACACTCGGAGGCTGAGAACTATGCATAACATCTCTTGAAGACATCATCCATCTCAATCACAGCTCCATGCACCCATCCCTAATATTTTTACATGAACGCAAAATGCTCTTTGCTTTGTACTTGCTAATTACAAATATACCGAAACAAAAGCCTTCTACTTACAAATGGCAACTAGTGTCTTCGGATCAAATGGTCATTTAGTGAAGTGTGTAGAATAACAATAATAAACAGCACTTACCAGCGTAAAGGTCCCAGCTAGCGTCCAGCTGGCAGACAAAAATAAAGCAGGTTGTAACTTAATACCAACCCTGCAAACTAACTGATGAATCAAGCTGGTATTTATATAGAAATACCTCCACTCAGGTACCAGCAGCCAATCACAGCCCAAGCAATGGACTATCCCACTTTAGCACAATGAGATGCTCCATGGCACCATAAATAGCTCTCTTTCTAAAGGTTGGATTATTATTCAATTAGTTTGCTCCACAACTGAGTGTTTATCTCTACCACGTGGTTATTTTACAAAGTGTTGTGGATTATTTTATTAATATACCTCTCCATTTCAAAGACCACCGACCTGTGGTGGCGGGTTGGAGATTCTCCCTTCCCCAACAGAATGGCGTCTTTGCTTTTCAATAAAAACAAAGGAAATGGAAAGAAAAAGAGATGAATATGTCTTCATTTCTCTGTCTTTTATCTAGCAAATAAATATAGTCTCACTAGTTGACGACAAAAACGCCTAATAAGCTTGGTTCACACGTGCTATGGCCATTTTGTTTTTGTTTTTTTGTAATTTACAAATAAATTAGGTAGTCTGAAAATTAAAGATTAAGTTAGAGAATATATTAATTAATAAGTCCAAAATAGCGAAATAAAAGTCACACAGCGAAAGGACATGGCATATAAAAAGAAGAATTTCCTGGATTAGATATGTGAGCCTATCATCTTCTCTTCTGGATAAGTGTTTGGGAGTGTAACATTTTTGTTGGTTAGTTTGTCTGTACCGTGGGCATGCAGATATCATACTATAGTAGAATATGGATGGTAGATATCATACTATAATAGAATATGGATGGTAGATATGCTATAGTATAATATGGATACTAGATATCATACTATATTAGAATATGGATGGTAGATATCATGCTGTAGTAACACTCAAATTTTCTTATAATGTAAATTTTTTATTAGTTTTAATTGTTAATTATCGCCCAGGTTTTTACAACGCCCCCATTCTTGATAAATCTTCTATCAAAATGTAGAATTTTTAATAACAAAAGTTATGGAAACAAATAGAAAAGGTAAAACAATGTAAATGAAAACACAAAACACATATTAAAAAAAAGAAAATTAAAACTTGCCAACATTTTTCGTTCGTGCGCATGTGTAGTGACGCCCATGTAAGCAAACTTAGTCCGATGAAGTTCTCTCTCTCTCTCTCTCTCTCTATATATATATATATATATATATATATGTATAAATAAAAAGAAATAACAGTAAGATATATAATCTGGTGTTCTTATTGATATTTTTATTTTTACAAAACGGTGCTCAATGTAAATTTACAGAGCGTAACTCATAATTGATACAACAATAGTTAATAAAAATGAACACGCTACCGCCCCTGTCTGAATGATTGGATTTCTCTGTATCCTTGGAAACAGGAAATTATGAATTTATATGTGCATTTAAATCTCAGTAAAGTTAAAAATAAGATATTCCAAAATTAGCATAGAGATGAAATAGAACTAATGCTTTTAATTTAATTATAAAATTAATTTGAAGTTTTTAGCTTCAGTTTTTGAAACATGTTTATTACTGTGTATGCGAAGAAACCATATTTTAAATCAGTTAATTTATAAAATATATATATATGTGTGTGTATATGTATGTATGTATATATGGATAGAAATGTAAAAGGAAGACAGAAAACAGCCGTGCCTAAAAGGTATAGTCAACAAAAAAAAGTGCTCAATACAAAATTCAAAATCAAATATGTAGAGCTAAGATATTTAAGAAAAGGCTAAAATGCCAACCAAACTCGCAGCGTGGGTTTTGACCGTAAGGTCTCCTCAACCAAGTGGAAATATCCTTCCACTTGCCTGAAGAAGAGACCTTACGAGCCGCGAGGTTGGTCGGCATTTTAGCCTTTTCTTATATATATATATATATATATATATATATATATATATATATATATATATATATATATCGATTTTAATGTCTTTAAACTACAATCTTCCATGATTCTCTCACGTTCATTCCTATCTTACGTACATTCCCTATCTGCTCATGGAGTATCCAAATGTAAACAAATGACGTCACACATTATGAAATGGACAGAGTCTGACAATTATTTAAAGACATTTTTATGTTTATACATTCTTTTATAGATACAAATATTTAAGTAAATGCTCTGTTTATAATAAATAGTATTAAACAACATTTACCGGCCTGAACATCCGAGAAATTTTAATAGAAAATATTCATCCACCGATAGGAATCGAACCTGTATCCTATACGGAATCGTCATTCAGCTTGACGTGCCTTTACCGATTCGGCCACAGAGGGGCGTTCGGTAAGGTCGATTTTACTGTCTTTAAACTACAATCTTCCATGATTCTCTCACGTACATCCATATCTGCTCATGGCGTATCAAATGTAAACAAATGACGTCACACATTATCCGACAATTATTTTAAGACATTTTTATGTTTATACATTCTTTTTATAGGTACAAATATTTAAGTAAATGCTCTGTTTTATAATAAACAGTATTAAACAACATTTACTGGCCTGAATATCCGAGAAATTTTCACAGAAAATATTCGTCCTCTGTGGCCGAATCGGTTAAGGCACGTCAAGTTAAATGAAGGTTCCGTATAGGATACAGGCTCGATTCCTGTCGTATATATGTATAAACATAAAAAATGTCTTTTCTTATATATATATAATATTACTTGATAATTAGTATGGATAATTCCAAGGAAATTCTAAAGAGAACTCGATGTAAGAACACAGAAAATATAATAATGAAAGCGGATTCCTTAGAAATCCATTTAGGTAATAGTTTATTTCTCAAGCCGCCATCTCTTCAGACCAAAACATTTTACAACAATAAAAGGGATTTTCCAATTAACCAGACACAAGCAAAAAAGCAAAAAAGAAAAAGGGTGGAAGAGAGAGAGAGAGAGAGAGAGAGAGAGAGAGAGTCAAAAGAGATGGAAGAGAGATTGAGAGAGAGAGAGAGAGAGACAGGGAGAGAGAGAGGGGGGAAAAAGAGTCTCAAAAAAGAGAGGAAAGCAGAGATTTCAAAATAAAGTTTTGTTGGGGAGATATAAACATGGGCGGGAAAGGGGTAAGAAAGGGAAAGAAAAGTGTCACGTATTTAGTCGACGGGTTGAACTAGAAAATACTTCCTTTTCCCAGGACATGACAAGTAAAAAGGGTAAATATATTCAAAAATAAATACATTGAGATGTCTATTCATTTCATGCTGTCGAATGACATCATCACATTATAATCATTATAATTAACAAAAAATAAAATTGTTGATAATTATGAAAGCAATAATAATAATAATAATAATAATAATAGAATATTAATATAAATTTTATTTAAATTTATATATATATATATATATATATATATATATATATATATATATATATATATAAAAAACCTTTTAATATTAAAATTTTGATTAAATAAATAAAAAATAAAGTGATAAGTAAAGGAATAAAGGAACAAAAATATAAAAAATATAAAATTACGAAGACATATATATATATATATATATATATATATATATATATATATATACTAGGTTGACGGTAATGTTTCATGAATATATAATTGAATAGTCTAAATGTAACCGTAAGTTTTATGTTAACAGTTTTTTTTTACTCGCACCTCTCAATTGTGGAACTCTCTTCCGGTTCCATGCTTTCCAGCCAACTTTGATCTTCAAAAATTTAAATGCAATGTCAATCGTTATCTACTGTCTTATTGATTATTCCTCTATTCTTCTCGTTCCTTAATAAAGTTTCTCTTTTTTCTTATTTTTTCACAGTCACTAACCCCTTGTTTCTTAGTGGCTTTATTGCCTTGCTTGAGGTGAAATTATTTTTTAAAACTTTCACCGGTAATAACTATAAACTCGTATTGATAAACTGAAATTTGTTCTAAAAAATGTCAAACAAGTTTAATTACATTAATTTAGTTGCTAATATTGTCATCCCTCATATACTCGTAAACATATAAATATATTCAGGTCCTGACATGGCATCTCGTCTTCAGTCACTTTCCCATCGCTGTAACGTAGCTTCCCTGTGTCTTTTCTATAAATACGTTCATGATAATTGACCTGATAAACTTTCCTCGGTTGTACCTAGACTTTATGAATTTAAGCGCAGTACTAGATTGGCGGTTATGTCTCACCAATTCATAGTTAAATTGGTTAGATGCAAGCGTAAGTTCTTTGCAAACAGTTTCTTCTATTGTGTTTCTCGCTTGTAGAATTGTCTTACCGCCTCTAGATTTCCAGTCAACTTTGATCTTCAAAGATTTAAATGCAATGTCAATCGTTATCCTCTGTCTTCTTAATTCCTGTTCTTTTATTTGTTTTTCCTTCTTAACGATGTTTTTTTTTTTTTTAATTTTTTACATACTTTCTCACATTCAGTAACCACTTGTGTCTTAGTTGCTTTATCGTCTTGATTGGGGTGAAATGATTAAAGAAAAACATTAATTTCTTGTATACGGCAAATATAGAAGTCAGTTTGGAATGCAATTTTGATGTTTCGTTGATAAACAGGCATCATCAGAAAATGGATTTAATTTCAACAAAATCTGCTTTAAAATCGTGATAAATAATTTGTCTCGCTTTTTTTAAGTTCTATTATTCATGTTATACATCTAGAAATTCTTGATAGAATTCAAAGAATCTACAATGTTATCGATCCTAACCTGGCATTACGGCTTCAGTCATTTTTCTCCAACCCGTAATGTCACTTCCCTATGCATTTTCTACACATATTTCCATGACATATTTTGATAAGCTTTCCTCTTTGGTACATCGACTTCCTGAATTTAAGCGTAGTACTACAGGGTGGTCAGTAAAAAACGCGGTAAAGTCAGTAAGACGTGAGATAACCGTTGAAAACTAGTGACGACTGATGTGACTGAGAAATTCAGGAAAAATTTCTGCATATTTCGTCAATCCCGACGTCGGATATTCTTCTTTGAAAAGTACGATAATTTGACGCTCAAAATCAGTTACTTGTTTAACCATACGAGAAGGGCAGAACGAAAGACGAAAGTTATCTTCAAATAACATTTAAATGACGAGTCACAAGATCGAGCAGCAAGTCATTCAACGTTATTCAAGGTCAATTATTTCTGAAAGATAAAACAGTGATGATAAATTTGCCGCTTTTTTACTAGGCACCCTGGAGATTGGTTGCTTGGTCTCATCTTTTCATTGTTGAATTTACTAATTGTAACCATAAGTTCTTTTCCAATTGTTTTTACTCTCGCAACTTCTCGCCTGTAGAACTCTCGACCAGCATCTTGTTTTCTTACTAACGTCTTCCTTTTCTATGTACTGTATCAATTCAAGATGTTGTCGGTCATAGCTCTCCACAATTTCCTGTCCTTTGTTGCTCTTAATATTTTTTGCCATTCCCCCGAAACCCTTTTCCGCCAACTATTCACGGAAGCTCACCAGGTAGGTTATGCATTGCTTTCCTATGCCTCTCTTACCTTCCTGTATCAAGTTGACCAAGCCCTAGAAATTTCAACTGTCTCTTCCTGATGTTAACTATAAGTGTACATTTTGTTTCCATTGTCTCTAGAACTTTTTCGTTGCTCACATTTTCGGTTCATGGTATTCTCAGCATTCTTCTGTAGAACCATATTATGTTGCTACAAGTGTCTGAGGATATTTTCATCATTCAAGGACATATAGGAGAACTGATATTGCGTAACTGTTCAGTACTATTTTCTTTGTTTCTAACAAAATGATTCTGTTTTTAAATGTAGCGTCAATCGTCATCTTCTGTTTTCTTGAATCATGGTTTTTTTATTGTCTTCTCTCCTCAATGACATTTCCTTCACTTTCAGTAATTCCTTGCGTCTTAGTGGCTTTATCGCCTTGCCTGAAGCAGAAGGATTAAAAAAAATTAGAGCGAAACACGTTATTCACGTTAAGTATATGAACACTTCATTTTTCTTTTGTTTTTACTTTAACATTATCGTTTCAGAAATTTGATTTTCATTTTTTCTAACTTACTTTTTAAAAATTATTTTTTTATTAATTTTTGTATTTATTTGTTCAATAAATCAAGAAAAGTTTCAGTGACTTATCTTGTTGACTAACTCAAGAGTTTTGCGTCGAAATGTTTCAATCACTTTTCCATCGCTGTAATGTAGCTTCTTTTCTACAAATATTTTCATGGCAACTGCTCTGATGAGCTATTTTCACTGGTTCTCCAACTGCACGAATTTAAGCGTGCTACTAGGCATCTCGGTCCCACCATTTCAGTGTCGAAATAGTTAAATGTTACCGCCTTTTCTACCCCAACAGCTTCTTCTATCGCACTTCCCGACATCGGAACTTCTTTCCTCTTATTTCCTTCCCTGATAACTATAATCTTCAAAAATTCAAATGTAATGCCAACCGACATCTTCTGATCACCGTCCTTCTTTCTATCCTTTCCTCAAACACCCCATTTTTTCACTCTCTGTAATCCCTTGCGTGCTTGTGCCTGGGGTGATATGCTTTAAAAAAACCTTCTCATCTTGGGTATGACGATAAACTACATCAGGCAGCAAGGCCTCTGATCAGGAGATTTGAGGTTTTCAGGAGCGTGGAACCACGGCTTAATTACTGTTGTTCACACGTCCACTCTGACCCACTATAGGAAAATAATTAACCCCCAAACTAGGGCCAAACACTATGAAAGTATAAAAATACATTTTATAGTGAAAATACCAGCAATACATTTTCCTAGTAAAAAATACATTTTCATAGTAAAAAAAACAAACTGAGTGATAGAATTAATTTCAACTCGGAACTAATTTCAACTCGGAACTAATTTCAATTCGATTTAAAAACCTTAACCCTAACCCTTAGTTTCGACGTAAAATTAGTTCCGAGTTGAAATTAATTCTGCACCCCACAAAAGTTACCAGCAAGACATTTTTGAAATGCTACAGAGAGAGTCGATGATGAAGCAAAGCTGAATAGTGCCTTTAAACACATATTTTTTCTGACTCTTGAAATCGACATAACTGCCCAGTTTCGTATCCTAATGTAAACAAAGCAATTTGTGAAGAAAGGGATGGATTTTATTTTTATAAATTAAGTGAATATAACGAAACACGACTGGAACTGGAACTCGATTTTCCGATTTCTTATTCCAAGCTGTTAAACATTACACCGCCCGCACATCCAAGCTTACAGCACTTGGTATTTCCGAGAGGTAATCCATCTAGGTACTAAGCAAGCTCAACAATGCTTAACTTCAGTAATCGGCCACATCACGTTGGGATTCGGTTCTCGTACAGTCACCGAGGTAAAGCAATATCGTGCCTGGTCAGTACTTAGAGGGGGATCACTCGGGAATACCAGGTGATGTAAGCTTGGATGTGCGGGTGGTGTAATGGATAACGGCTCAGAGCCGAGTTTCAATTCAAATCGGGATCGTTATATTCCCTTGTGCGCAAATAACCATGGGAAAGGCATGAATCCACTTTTTCTTTCTCAGATGAGAATTAATTAGTAGAACTAGTATTCGTAACATATTACTATCTCCCATCCCAAAGTCTTACAATATAAATATATTTTCTAGCTTTAAATGACCTGCCAAAGGTTGATAAGCAGTAAAAAACAACACAGTCAATACGCACACACACACACAAACACACACACACACACACACACACACACACACACACACACACACACACATATATATATATATATATTGTATTTTGTTGATGTTATAAAGATTACCATTTCATTTCCAACCTCCATTTTTGTTGTTCCTCATTCAGTAACCTTTTCTAGGTTGCAACAATTTGAAATTGACAACTTTTTATCTTTCTTTCTTTCTTTCTTTCTTTCTTTCTTTCTTTCACTGAAACCAAGAAGTGTCTTTTCACCTCATTCTACGTGACCAAATGGAATAGTCCATATAGGTATTATCAGGGCGTATCGGTCGTATGAAAATTCTCCACTGTAAAAACCGGTATTAATTATGAAAATTAAAATTTCGTATTTATTATAGGCCTTTGTATATAATCAAGTCATGTACAATCTCCGGTCCTATTTGGCTTTCTGAATGGAATGCCTAATTTCATGAGAAAAATAACGTTTATGAAATTGTTGTCTCTTTCATTTGGTTCTCACTTGTTCACTCACACACTCTCATACATAACCACATGCATTACTATACAATTTTTATCATTTTTTTGTAACTTTTCGTTGAAGGTAACATTCACAGTATTTTAAACCATTGGCGATTTTCACTAAGGAAGATCATACGTGTAAACATCTTTTGCTTCATAAATAGGAAACGTCAATGATAATTATTTTTCTCTAGTGAATAAACATATTGCTTTTTCGAATATTTACTGAATGAATTAGAAACAAATCACATAGAGCAACGTGCATTAATCACTCTTCCATCATTGATAATATCAGACCAAGAGTTTAGTTTTTGTTTTAATAAAAGAAGGAATCTTTTTTTCCAAAGAAAAAAATATCGACTTTTCTACGGCAGATGCTTATGCGCATGCTCATTTACTGGGAAAATAGCGACAGTATCTTTAATGAATAAACTACCTTCATTTTTTTTTTCCTTTTTTAGTAGTGGGGTCCGCGTTATGGTCTACTGTACTACATACGGCCCACTGTTTGAATAGGTCTATCCATATTTGATATTAACACGCATAGTCCCCCAAAATGGGGAGTGGACATTCATGGAGAAATTAAGAACTGCGTTTTAGAAAACTTTTGATCCAAATTGAAATTTTCCTTTTTTACGCGCCATATTCCTCCAGGACGTGGGCGATCATGGCTCTAAGAAAAATTTCCTGTCCTTTTTTACTCTTTTGCAAATTTTGTCTTTTTGCAATCACTCCTAATCTCCGATCTTCTAACCATTTACACAAGCTCAGTAAGTAGGTTATTTACTGCTTTTCTCTGTCTCAATTGTCTTCTATGCCCTGTGAGTGTTCAATTCTCCAAACTCTCTTTCCTCATGTATTTCCCAGAAATTTAAACCGTTTCTTTCTGATTTCTTTTGTTTCCATTTTCCTTCAAATTTGCTGTTACTCTCATGTTCAATCCATGGTATTCTCAGCATCCTTCTGTAGAGCCACTTTTCAGCTGCTTCATTGTTTTCTTTAATGATTGTTCAAAATTCACTGCCATATATGGCTAGATATTGGATAAGATTTCCGAACTCTATTTGTTTATGAGGAGATTTTCCTATTTCTTAATACTTTGCTTAGCTTTTCGAAAACACTTTTCGCTATTCCAATACGCAATCGGGTTACATTTTCTGTCTTTTTTTCACACATTTCTAAGATATTTAAACTTTCGTACTTGTTTGATTTTGAAGTTTTAATCTCACTTTTCTACACGTTTACATTTCAATTTAGAGAATGGCACCATGAAGTGTGTTTATTTTATGCTAACATCTCATATATTGGTCGTTTTGTTTCTATGCCCCATGATCAGCAGTGATAATTGCCCAGAGGGATGTCAATGTTCTTACATTTTTGAAGAGTATCACCAAATTTACCAACTGAATATATTTTGCAACGCGGATATTATCGAGTCAGACACACTCCTTCCAGAAAATACGACTGTTTTATTTTTGCATTGCAGACAGAACATTCTGGAACTGAGTTCATTACAACCACGAATGTTTCAGAAATTATTCCATTTAGCGTTGATAATATTTGAAAAATGTCGTTTCCGTTATGCTGATCGAGGAATACTTACGAGTTTCAATTATTCCAAAGAACTGTATATTTATAAGGCTATTAATTTCACGCTAAATCCCAAGATGTTTTACGCTTTTCGATATGTCAGTACTTTGAAGATTACCAACACCGTTTGGCAAGGATTATCTCGTGATAGTCTATGTATCTTAAAAAACATTACTAATTTGGCTTTAGTACGAACTGGAATCGAGACTTTTTCGCACTTCTTAAACCTTTGCTCAAAGAACCAATCCTTCTTCAGTCAGTTAATGATTTTGGTATTAGATTTTAATAAAATTCAAATCTTACGAGCAGGTTTCGCCAAATTGTTTTTAAATATTCTGTATTTATCATTCACTAGTAATAGAATTAAAGAAATCCAAAATGGATCCCTTGTGAATCTTCCAAGACTGAAATATTTGGATATTTCAAAAAATTATCTCCAAACGTTCCCAGATGATTTTTTGGTTGGTTGTCACGAAATTTACTATTTGAAGATTTCAAACAACCCAATAAGGAAAATTCCGTCATCTATTAGCAAACTGTATAAACTAAGAAGGTTTATTGCGGATAACACTTTATTAAAGGATATATCTTCACTTACAAAGGCACGTTTAATGGATTTAAGTGTACGCAATAGTAGTTTAAACTCTATTCCGTTGCATCTTTGCGGAAATCATTCTATTCTGAATAAACTGAATCTAAGACAAAACAAAATCCCTGAAATTCCACCAAGTGCTTTTGATCATTGTAATTCTTTAGAATATCTGGATTTATCACATAACGATATTGAGTATTTGCAAAGGAAATCATTTCGCAGACTTAAAGCCTTGAAAGTTTTATCCCTGTCCAACAATCAAATATCATTTATACCCAAAACAATATTTTCCTCATTAACGAACTTACAAAAGATCAACATGAGCTTTAATTTGCTGAAAATAATGCCATCATTACCAAATACCGTCTCTTTAATTGATTTAAGTGGAAATAAGATAAAGTATGCATATTTGTCACCCAGTGATCAGCAAAGTCTTGTTCAGAAGTTATATTTACAAAACAATCGTATAGAAAGAATTAGTTATATTGCATTGTGGAATTGTCCATTTATTTATGAATTGAATCTCGAGTATAATCTGTTGAACACCTTGGATATAAATGCCTTTTATAAACAGTCACATTTAAATAAACTTAATATTGCTTACAACGAGCTGGAAAATTTGCATTTTGCTTTAAGACCGTTAATAAAATTGAGGGAACTGCAGGCGGAACACAATCGTATATCGACTCTTAAACGAAATACTTTCCCCATATCATTGCGCAAAATAAACTTATCGAGAAACAACGTCAAAACCATCGAAGAAGGAACATTTGAAAACCTCAAATATTTGGAAATGGTCGATCTAAGATGGAACGAAATAGTTTCACTAGACTCATCAAGCGTTAAATTAAACCCCAATATCATTGCAGTCAGTAATTTCTCAATTTTTGGGAATCCATTAAAATGTGATTGTCATTTGGCATTCTTGAAAAATGCATCAGTCAATAAATATCCAATATTTACGGATCTAGCGCCATCTGATATTTGTGAATGTGGTCAACATGACATATATTACTTAAAGGGAAATCACTCCGAATCGACTGATGAAAAACAGTTTGTATGCGGTTACAAAAGAAATTCCCTTTTCAAATTATCTTTCTCATGTTACTTAAATTGTCAATGTTGTTTGGTAGAAAATTGCCTTTGTCAACAGAAGTGTAGTAAAAACTGTCTTTGTAGATTTCGATACGATCTCACAGACTTTCGAGTCGATTGTAAAAATGGAAATTTAACTGATGCAAAAGGGATACATCCTAATGCGACATTGATTGACCTGAGTGGTAACGATCTGGGATATTTGAGAAATGGAACTTTTACCAGGCAAACCAGGGCTGAGATTTTGTATCTAAACCATTCCAAAATTACTGGAATCGATCAAAGAACATTTATTTCTTTTAACCTTCTCAAAATATTGCATTTAGAATATAATGTGATCAGGATGTTAGACTCACACAGCTTGTTAGGTTTGTGGAACTTGAAAGAACTTATTCTCAATCATAACGAAATCGAGAGAATATTGCCAGGAATTTTCAACATGACACCAAATTTGGAAGTTCTAGACTTGAGCCATAATAATCTTGTAAGAATCGAAAGTCAAACATTCAATGCAAACAGTCTGAAAAGAATCGCTCTTTTCGAAAATCCTTGGTCGTGTAGCTGTGAGGATTTGAGTTCTCTTCAGGAACTTTTAATCACTCGATCATCTGAAATTGATACCGAATCTATTCTCTGTATCCAGAGTCAAATACCAGTCCTCCAATACGATATTACTTTCTGTCAGAACAAATTCTTAAATTCAAGTACTGAAAGTTTATCAATTTGTCTGACACTGATTGAGCTTGTTTTTTTATAAAACGTATTATTTAAACACCTAAAGAGATTAGTTTATGCAATTTGTCTGACCTACAAATGAACAATGATAAAAAATATTAAATAAAATACTATAAGCTAAGAAACGCTATTCCTTTAAAACAGAAACAAAAAAGAGAAATTCCCGAAAAAATGAGACACATATACAAATCTTACACCTCAATAAAAAGTAACCTATATATACAACCAGCTACCTGCCCATTAAAGGAGTACTTTTTTTCTGGTCTGAGTTTTTGTAGTCCTAAATGATTTTATATTACTCTTGCTCTAAAACAGATTTTGGTATGAGCATGTACAATCGAGATGTATTGTCAAAATAAAATTGCCTAATCTTGATAAAATCGTAATTCTTTTTGTGTTTAATTTTAGGGACTTAATATGGGTTTCAATGTAATTGTAACAGGTCATAGGGTGCTTCTTCGTATTCGTTATTTCAATGAATAAAATAAATGGGTCAATTTACGACTGAGAGCAAACGAGGACGTAATTTCTAAACTCATAATTCACACATCTATCTATCTATCTATCTATCTATCTATCTATCTACTAATCGCATATAACCGGGTTCGAATTGTCAAGAAGGAGGCTTCTTGATGTTATCGGACAGAAGAGGTCGATCCCAGCGTGCGGCACGTTTGGAAAGTACCCGAAAAACATACCACGGGTTTACCTATAAAATATATTTGGGGATCGATAACTATTCCCAAGTCATCGTGGCCGAGTTCTTGAGCGTGATGACCTTGTTCAAATTGCTGATCACGCTAGATAACACGCTCTTTCCAAGAAATTGTAAACAAGGTTTGCTCTGCATAGTTGCAGTATAAACCACAGGTGGCTTCTGTGGGTGTAGAATAAACACAAATGCGCCTGAGCAAGTGCCTGCAATAGGGATCAGCTTGCCGCCCTAGTAGATGGGTATCCTCAAATACGAGTGGCCAGATATAAACACACACACACACATATATATGTATGTATATATTATGTGTGTGTGCCTGTAAATATCATATTCCTTTTCTTAAATATATGAGAGCTCTATTTAGAATTTACGGATGTGAATAATCTAATAAATAAAAGGAACTCAATGATTTCGAACTAGAAGGAGGCTGACACATTCTTTTTAACAAAACATGAAAAGAATAATAGACCTGGGGAACGTTATTTTAAAAAGTCAGCCATTTAAAAAAGACGCTAAAATGCACTGTAAATGGAGATTTCGACGTATGTAGATCCGACAACCTCATTCAGTTTTTATGTTTGTGTCGTATGTGACACTTCATTCCCTCTAGTGACCTGCATACAAGCGCACATATTGTGCAACAGTGAGGATATCGGGATATAGCAACTTGAATATTTGATGACTCTTTTCACCGTTATCTTTCATCTCTTAGTCGATCAATACGACTGATTTCAAATTTTCTGATATCACTCTGGCACAAATATCTCCAGTTATTTCTATCCAGTGCAATTCGCTCGAAGTTAGTATGTGGCACATTGACAGCTGAAAGGTTCCTTTTTAGCTTGTCTTTATACCTGAACCACGGTCGTCCAACACTCCTTTGTCCGCTGTCAAGCTGGTTATACATGGGGACCTTAGGTATTCTGTCGTCACTGATGCTTGCAATATGACCAGCCCAGCAAAGTTGTGACTGTATCAGGAAAGTCTCAGTTCTACCAATGTTACATTTTTCGAGAAGATCAACATTGGACACCCTATCGTCAAAAGTATAGCCACAGATCGCGCGGAGATAACTTTTGTGAAAGACATCCAGCTGATTGATATGGAGCCGATATGGAGTCTATGATTCTGAGCCGTACGACAGACAGATAGATAGATAGATAGATAGATAGATAGATAGATAGATAGATAGATAGATAGATAGATAATGCACCAACAGATTCCTAAGGTCCATACGTAAATATGTGTAGTTAAACCTAAGTCTGGGAACACACCGCAATCTCATTGATCTTAACAAAAAATACACTGTATGTACGAATATAATTTCGAAGTGTAACGTGTATTTTGATTTATTTATTTTTGACTAACGATTTCTGTAGAGGCCAATTTTTTCACTTATTATTTGCATTTAAACAATTTTAACAATAATAAAAATGGTATTCTAATTTGGCAACAATCTTGTACTATTTATTTATTGTATGAGTGACATTTAAAAAGTGTTAAATCTCACCAGGTGGGGTTGGAGAAACAAGATATTTTTTCACTATTTTTTTAATATAGTCCTCCTTGACATCAATGCACTTGTTCCAACAATGCATCCGATCACAGAAGAAGGTGGCGTGTTGATCCACTAAAAACACCTCCACATCACATATTATTATTTACTAGATGGCGATCACAGAGATGGGAATTGAATTTAGATAATAGGAAGAAGTCAGATGGAGCTAAGTCTGGTGAGTAAGGGGGATGGGATGAAAATTCACAACTACACTTGGCTGCTTCAGCTACTGCAACCTGAGTCATGTGAATGGGTGCGTTTTCCTGGAGCCGAAGCAAATCTGCCGTCAGCTTTCCTCTGCATTTTGGTTTGATTACTTCCTTCAGTTGTCTTAATTCTGATGCATATTTTCTGCCCATTAATAGTTTTTTTCCATTTTTTAGGTAGTCTATCATGATTATGCCTTCAGGTTCCTCAAAAGGAAGAAGCCATCACATTGCCAACAGGCGCTGCATGCTTGAACTTATTCAGGATGGAAAACTAGAGTGTTTTCACTGTTTACTCTGAATCTTTGATTCAAGTTCAAAGTGGGTGAATCAAGTTTTCATTTTTCATTACTATTCTGCAGTGTAAATTCCCAGGGTCAGCTTGGAAGGGAGTCAGAAATGTCCTGGAAATGTCAATCTTTTTCATCTTCTGAACTGGTGGAAGCATTCTTGGGACCCATCTTGCAGACAATTTACTCATCCCCAAAATCTTTAAAATTTATTTTAATTTGTTTAAGTGATCTAATTTTATGTAAATATACTTTTGATTTCAACTTCTATGATAACCATCAGAGAGCTTCTAATAATCTTGTACTTTCCTCATAGCCTAGAAAGGGGGTGGGGATCTAGAATCTTTTTTTGGCAACTTTCCTAGAGATTATGTCTCGATAAAACGCCTAGCCTCCCGTTCTGTGAACAGGTTAATAGGTGCAGATAGGTTAATAGGTGTAGATAGGTTCACCTATCATCTGCTCAGTATTCCTTCCATGTTTATTGAACAGGAGTAGAGATTTAGTCCTTGTTTCCTGTTTAGGATATAGATTAACGATTCTTTCTTTCTTCATTCACCATAAGGATTTGATTGCTTTAACTTTTTCATGATCTGATTGATCAGTGACTACAAATGTTCATTATGAAGGTAATGGGTTGACAGTTTTTAACATCCGTCTGATAGTAAGGAACCCAATATCTTTGGTAACGCTTAGCGAAACTGCGCTGATAAACATTCGAATAATATCAGGTTAATTGTAGTGATAATTATTTTTGGCCTTTTTCTTCTTAAAGTAAAATCTTATTTTGACAGATAGAACAAAAAAAAATTCGAGTAAACAAAAAAAAAACTCAGCCTTTCTTTATCTAATATTCTCCTAGGTTGACTGCTTTCCTGGGATATCGAACCTAAATCAGCTGGTTATGAGGTAATAACGTACACCATAATAAATGGCAGAATATCTACATACACGCATGTAGTTTTAATTCCAAAAACTGGAAATAGTTTCCAAATTTATCACAGATGGAGCATTTGTTTGTTTCCTGTTTAGGATATGCTTTACTGGTTCCTTTCTTCCATGCCCATAATGATTTAATTGTCTTAGCTTTTTGATAATCTGACTGATCAATTGTTGCGACCTTTCATTATAAAGCTATTCGGTTGACAGTTTTCTGGCTACTGCATCCGAAAAAACTACACATTTCATTTCTGTTGTATACACATTTCCTTCCGTATCGCAATCAAAGACCTAAGGCCAGAAATGACTTCAGGGCATTTTCCACCGAGTATTTTTGTTAAAAATCACACTGGTTTTACATAGATGAATTGTTCGTGATGTGTGGCTTGTACTTGTGAATACAATTTTTTGTAAGGGCTACCAGAAATTCCTTCAATGAGACTATCGGAACATTTTCCAATCCATCCGAGGCTTCCAACTACAACTGGAATTATTGATGGCCTCATGGGCCATATTTTTTAGGTTTCTACTTCAAGATCACCGTAGCTTTATAGTGTTTTGAAGATCTTCAAAGACACATTACAATCAACAGGAACTGTTATCTCAATCAGAAAACACATACTGTTTTGTTGTCTTTAATCACGATGTCAGTGCGATTAGATTTGATTGTTCTGTCTGTGTGTCTTGTAAAATCCCATAAAATTGTTACAAGTTCTATCACTGTAATCGGGTCAGGATGATGTCCATACCAGTTTCATGCAGTTTCCTTACCGTAAAAGTTGCATATTTTCCATACAAATATTGGCCCATTCTGTCATATTGAGTTTTATAACCAGTAGATGCTGTCTTTAAGATCCATGCAATAATTAATGAAATTTACTAACTCTAAGTTAGTTAAACAAATATTCTACCTCCTTAGGATCATACAGACGATCAATATCAGTCTAAGGCTGATATATGCGATGGCCAATAAGAAGCTTTCTCGTTTTGACACACATTTGCTTAATGTCAGCTATGGCTCAGTTAAGGATGTTGAAAATTTGTTGCATCTCAGGGACAGCCGAAGGATTTATGGATGATATTCTGTTTTGTGTATTCAACTCGGTATTTAACACAAGACACACACGCCTGTGGCATTCTTTTCTTATTTTCTCCTTCATTTGGGGATGCTGTATTCCATCTCCTTCGCTGAGACCTAGATATTTATAGGCTTCTACTTGTATCAGTTCCTTAATCTTTGTGACAAAATTTAGATCTATTGAGAGGGTTTCTGTAATTCTCCCTTTTTTGAATGTTACTTTTGCACATCAATCTAATCCGAAATCCATACCGATGTTGTCACTGAAATATGTTATAGCATTGAGGATACCCTTCAACGAATTGTCGTCTTTGGCAAAGAGTTTGATATTATCCTTGTAGAATAGTTGATTAAATACTTTCGTTTTCACTTTTGTATCCATAGTTATTACTGTTTAGTACATTCGAAAGGGCTATTAAGGACAGACAGAACAGAAGGTGTGACAGGGCGTCTCCGTGAAAGATTCCTCGTCGGCTATTCAAACAATTGAAAATGGCAGTACCTTTGGTATGATTTAGGTATAATGTGGTTTTCCACAATTCCAAGCTATATTTAAGAAACTTAATAATTATTATGTTCCACATGTTTTTGTAGGAGATTTGTAATACATTCAGTTATTCATTCTGTAATTTCATTGGGATTATTAATTAGCGTTGATAATTTTTACGCAAGAGTTTTATGGATTGATGACAGATGATAGAGCCAAAAGTTACGTACATTTTCGCTTCATGGGGATTTCAATTTTGGGGCTTTATTTAGGGCTTGCCTAACATTATTCTTGGTTATATTTTTCCATTCTTACACGGGTCTGTCTTTTATTCTTTCTTGTTCGCATTTGATCCACTCTGCATTGCGATTTTAATTAAATTGGCTACCTTGTCATTTCCTGAGGTGGGGAGTTCCATTTTTGGGATTTTGTTAGAGCTTGCCTAACATTATTCTTGGTTATATTTTTTTCATTCTTTCACAGGTCTGTCTTTTTATTCTTTCTTGTTCGGGTGATCCACTCTGCATTGCGATTTTAATTAAATTAGCTACCTTGTCATTTCCTGTCCATTTTTTGGGATTTTGTTAGAGCTTGCCTAACATTATTCTTGATATTTTTCCATTCTTACACGGGTCTGTCTTTTATTCTTTCTTGTTCGCATTTGATCCACTCTGCATTGCGATTTTAATTAAATTGGCTACCTTGTCATTTCCTGAGGTGGGGAGTTCCATTTTTGGGATTTTGTTAGAGCTTGCCTAACATTATTCTTGGTTATATTTTCCATTCTTACACGGGTCTGTCTTTTTATTCTTTCTTGTTCGCATTTGATCCACTCTGCATTGCGATTTTAATTAAATTGGCTACCTTTCATTTCCTGAGGTGGGGAGTTCCATTTTTGGGATTTTGTTAGAGCTTGCCTAACATTATTCTTGGTTATATTTTTCCATTCTTACACGGGTCTGTCTTTTAGTCTTACTTGTTCGCATTTGATCCACTCTGCATTGCGATTTTAATTAAATTGGCTACCTTGTCATTCCCTGAGGTGGGGAGTTCCATTTTTGGGATTTTGTTAGAGCTTGCCTAACATTATTCTTGGTTATATTTTTCCATTCTTACACGGGTCTGTCTTTTATTCTTTCTTGTTCGCATTTGATCCACTCTGCATTGCGATTTTAATTAAATTGGCTACCTTGTCATTTCCTGAGGTGGGGAGTTCCATTTTTGGGATTTTGTTAGAGCTTGCCTAACATTATTCTTGGTTATATTTTTCCATTCTTACACGGGTCTGTCTTTTATTCTTTCTTGTTCGCATTTGATCCACTCTGCATTGCGATTTTAATTAAATTGGCTACCTTGTCATTTCCTGAGGTGGGGAGTTCCATTTTTGGGATTTTGTTAGAGCTTGCCTAACATTATTCTTGGTTATATTTTTTTCATTCTTTCACAGGTCTGTCTTTTATTCTTTCTTGTTCGCATTTGATCCACTCTGCATTGCGATTTTAATTAAATTGGCTACCTTGTCATTTCCTGAGGTGGGGAGTTCCATTTTTGGGATTTTGTTAGAGCTTGCCTAACATTATTCTTGGTTATTATTTTTTTTTCATTCTTTCACAGGTCTGTCTTTTATTCTTTCTTGTTCGCATTTGATCCACTCTGCATTGCGATTTTAATTAAATTGGCTACCTTGTCATTTCCTGAGGTGGGGAGTTCCATTTTGGGGATTTTGTTAGAGCTTGCCTAACATTATTCTTGGTTATATTTTTCCATTCTTACACGGGTCTGTCTTTTATTCTTTCTTGTTCGCATTTGATCCACTCTGCATTGCGATTTTAATTAAATTGGCTACCTTGTCATTTCCTGAGGTTTTTTTTTTGATTTTGTTAGAGCTTGCCTAACATTATTCTTGGTTATATTTTTTTCATTCTTTCACAGGTCTGTCTTTTATTCTTTCTTGTTCGCATTTGATCCACTCTGCATTGCGATTTTAATTAAATTGGCTCCCTTGTCATTTCCTGAGGTGGGGAGTTCCATTTTTGGGATTTTGTTAGAGCTTGCCTAACATTATTCTTGGTTATATTTTTCCATTCTTACACGGGTCTGTCTTTTATTCTTTCTTGTTCGCATTTGATCCACTCTGCATTGCGATTTTAATTAAATTGGCTACCTTTTCCTGAGGTGGGGAGTTCCATTTTTGGGATTTTGTTGAGCTTGCCTAACATTATTCTTGGTTATATTTTCCCATTCTTACACGGGTCTGTCTTTTATTCTTTTCTTGTTCGCATTTTGATCCACTCTGCATTGCGATTTTAATTAAATTGGCTACCTTGTCATTTCCTGAGGTGGGGAGTTCCATTTTTGGGATTTTGTTAGAGCTTGCCTAACATTATTCTTGGTTATTTTTTTTTCATTCTTTCACAGGTCTGTCTTTTATTCTTTCTTGTTCGCATTTGATCCACTCTGCATTGCGATTTTTAATTAAATTGGCTACCTTGTCATTTCCTGAGGTGGGGAGTTCCATTTTTGGGATTTTGTTAGAGCTTGGCTAACATTTTGTTAGATTATATTTTTTTCATTCTTTCCTGTCTTTTTATTCTTTCGCATTTTTTTAATTATCCATTTTTTCATTCTTTTGGTTATATTTTCCATTCTTCTGTCTTTTATTCTTTCTTGTTCGCATTTGATCCACTCTGCATTGCGATTTTAATTAAATTGGCTACCTTGTCATTTCCTGAGGTGGGGAGTTCCATTTTTGGGATTTTGTTAGAGCTTGCCTAACATTATTCTTGGTTATATTTTTCCATTCTTACACGGGTCTGTCTTTTTATTCTTTCTTGTTCGCATTTGATCCACTCTGCATTGCGATTTTAATTAAATTGGCTACCTTGTCATTTCCTGAGGTGGGGAGTTCCATTTTTGGGATTTTGTTAGAGCTTGCCTAACATTATTCTTGGTTATATTTTTTCATTCTTACACAGGTCTGTCTTTTATTCTTTCTTGTTCGCATTTGATCCACTCTGCATTGCGATTTTAATTAAATTGGCTACCTTGTCATTTCCTGAGGTGGGGAGTTCCATTTTTGGGATTTTGTTAGAGCTTGCCTAACATTATTCTTGGTTATATTTTTTCATTCTTTCACAGGTCTGTCTTTTATTCTTTCTTGTTCGCATTTGATCCACTCTGCATTGCGATTTTAATTAAATTGGCTACCTTGTCATTTCCTGAGGTGGGGAGATCCATTTTTGGGATTTTGTTAGAGCTTGCCTAACATTATTCTTGGTTATATTTTTCCATTCTTACACGGGTCTGTCTTTTATTCTTTCTTGTTCGCATTTGATCCACTCTGCATTGCGATTTTTAATTAAATTGGCTACCTTGTCATTTCCTGAGGTGGGGAGTTCCATTTTTGGGATTTTGTTAGAGCTTGCCTAACATTATTCTTGGTTATATTTTTTCCATTCTTACACGGGTCTGTCTTTTTATTCTTTCTTGTTCGCATTTGATCCACTCTGCATTGCGATTTTAATTAAATTGGCTACCTTGTCATTTCCTGAGGTGGGGAGTTCCATTTTTGGGATTTTGTTAGAGCTTGCCTAACATTATTCTTGGTTATATTTTTTCCATTCTTACACGGGTCTGTCTTTTATTCTTTCTTGTTCGCATTTGATCCACTCTGCATTGCGATTTTAATTAAATTGGCTACCTTGTCATTTCCTGAGGTGGGGAGTTCCATTTTTGGGATTTTGTTAGAGCTTGCCTAACATTATTCTTGGTTATATTTTTTCATTCTTTCACGGGTCTGTCTTTTATTCTTTCTTGTTCGCATTTGATCCACTCTGCATTGCGATTTTAATTAAATTGGCTACCTTGTCATTTCCTGAGGTGGGGAGTTCCATTTTTGGGATTTTGTTAGAGCTTGCCTAACATTATTCTTATTATTTTTTTTCATTCTTTTCACAGGTCTGTCTTTTATTCTTTCTTGTTCGCATTTGATCCACTCTGCATTGCGATTTTAATTAAATTGGCTATTGTCATTTCCTGAGGTGGGGGAGTTCCATTTTTGGGGATTTTGTTAGAGCTTGCCTAACATTATTCTTGGTTCATTCTTTCACAGGTCTGTCTTTTATTCTTTCTTGTTCGCATTTTGATCCACTCTGCATTGCGATTTTAATTAAATTGGCTACCTTGTCATTTCCTGAGGTGGGGAGTTCCATTTTTTGATTTTGTTAGAGCTTGCCTAACATTATTCTTGGTTATATTTTTTTCATTCTTTCACAGGTCTGTCTTTTATTCTTTCTTGTTCGCATTTGATTTGCATCCACTTTTTTGCGATTTTAATTAAATTGGCTACCTTGTCATTTCCTGAGGTGGGGAGTTCCATTTTTGGGATTTTGTTAGAGCTTGCCTAACATTATTCTTGGTTATATTTTTCCATTCTTTACACTTGTTGTCTTTTATTCTTTCTTGTTCGCATTTGATCCACTCTGCATTGCGATTTTAATTAAATTGGCTACCTTGTCATTTCCTGAGGTGGGGAGTTCCATTTTTGGGATTTTGTTAGAGCTTGCCTAACATTATTCTTGGTTATATTTTTTTCATTCTTTCACAGGTCTGTCTTTTATTCTTTCTTGTTCGCATTTGATCCACTCTGCATTGCGATTTTAATTAAATTGGCTATTGTCATTTCCTGAGGTGGGGAGTTCCATTTTTGGGATTTTGTTAGAGCTTGCCTTTATTCATTCTTTCACAGGTTGTCTTTTATTCTTTCTTTTTCGCATTTGATCCACTCTGCATTGCGATTTTAATTAAATTGGCTACCTTGTCATTTCCTGAGGTGGGGAGTTCCATTTTTGGGATTTTTGTTAGAGCTTTAACATTTTCTTAGTTATATTTTTTCATTCTTGTTCTGTCTTTTGATCCACTTGATCCACTCTGCATTGCGATTTTAATTAAATTGGCTACCTTGTCATTTCCTGAGGTGGGGAGTTCCATTTTTTGGGATTTTGTTAGAGCTTTTATTCTTGGTTATATTTTTCCATTCTTACACGGGTCTGTCTTTTATTCTTTCTTGTTCGCATTTGATCCAATTGCGATTTTAATTAAATTGGCTACCTTGTCATTTCCTGAGGTGGGGAGTTCCATTTTTGGGATTTTGTTAGAGCTTGCCTAACATTATTCTTGGTTATATTTTTCCATTCTTTCACAGGTCTGTCTTTTATTCTTTCTTGTTCGCATTTGATCCACTCTGCATTGCGATTTTAATTAAATTGGCTACCTTGTCATTTCCTGAGGTGGGGAGTTCCATTTTGGGGATTTTGTTAGAGCTTGCCTAACATTATTCTTGGTTATATTTTTTTCATTCTTTCACAGGTCTGTCTTTTATTCTTTCTTGTTCGCATTTGATCCACTCTGCATTGCGATTTTAATTAAATTGGCTACCTTGTCATTTCCTGAGGTGGGGAGTTCCATTTTTGGGATTTTGTTAGAGCTTGCCTAACATTATTCTTGGTTATATTTTTTTCATTCTTTCACAGGTCTGTCTTTTATTCTTTCTTGTTCGCATTTGATCCACTCTGCATTGCGATTTTAATTAAATTGGCTACCTTGTCATTTCCTGAGGTGGGGAGTTCCATTTTTGGGATTTTGTTAGAGCTTGCCTAACATTATTCTTGGTTATATTTTTCCATTCTTACACGGGTCTGTCTTTTATTCTTTCTTGTTCGCATTTGATCCACTCTGCATTGCGATTTTAATTAAATTGGCTACCTTGTCATTTCCTGAGGTGGGGAGTTCCATTTTGGGATTTTGTTAGAGCTTGCCTAACATTATTCTTGGTTATATTTTTCCATTCTTACACGGGTCTGTCTTTTATTCTTTCTTGTTCGCATTTGATCCACTCTGCATTGCGATTTTAATTAAATTGGCTGTTGTCATTTCCTGAGGTGGGGAGTTCCATTTTGGGATTTTGTTAGAGCTTGCCTAACATTATTCTTGGTTATATTTTTTCCATTCTTACGGGTCTGTCTTTTATTCTTTCTTGTTCGCATTTGATCCACTCTGCATTGCGATTTTAATTAAATTGGCTACCTTGTCATTTCCTGAGGTGGGGAGTTCCATTTTGGGATTTTGTTAGAGCTTGCCTAACATTATTCTTGGTTATATTTTTCCATTCTTACACGGGTCTGTCTTTTATTCTTTCTTGTTCGCATTTGATCCACTCTGCATTGCGATTTTAATTAAATTAGCTACCTTGTCATTTCCTGAGGTGGGGAGTTCCATTTTGGGATTTTGTTAGAGCTTGCCTAACATTATTCTTAGTTATATTTTTCCATTCTTTCACAGGTCTGTCTTTTTATTCTTTCATGTTCGTTGCGATTTTGGCTACCTTGTCATTTCCTTTTCCATTTTGGGATTTTTAGAGCTTGCCTAACATTATTCTTGGTTATATTTTTTTTAATTCTTTCTGGTCTGTTTTTATTCTTTCTTGTTCGCATTTGATCCACTCTGCATTTTATTTTAATTAAATTGGCTACCTTGTCATTTCCTGAGGTGGGAGTTCCATTTTTGGGATTTTGTTAGAGCTTGCCTAACATTATTCTTGGTTATATTTTTTTCATTCTTTCACAGGTCTGTCTTTTATTCTTTCTTGTTCGCATTTGATCCACTCTGCATTGCGATTTTAATTAAATTGGCTACCTTGTCATTTCCTGAGGTGGGGAGTTCCATTTTGGGGATTTTGTTAGAGCTTGCCTAACATTATTCTTGGTTATATTTTTCCATTCTTACACGGGTCTGTCTTTTATTCTTTCTTGTTCGCATTTGATCCACTCTGCATTGCGATTTTAATTAAATTGGCTACCTTGTCATTTCCTGAGGTGGGAGTTCCATTTTTGGGATTTTGTTAGAGCTTGCCTAACATTATTCTTGGTTATATTTTTTCATTCTTTCTGTCTTTTATTCTTTCTTGTTCGCATTTGATCCACTCTGCATTGGGCTCCCTTGTCATTTCCTGAGGTGGGGAGTTCCATTTTTGGGATTTTTCTTGTTATTCTTGGTTATATTTTTCCATTCTTACACGGGTCTGTCTTTTTATTCTTTCTTGTTCGCATTTGATCCACTCTGCATTGCGATTTTAATTAAATTGGCTACCTTGTCATTTCCTGAGGTGGGGAGTTCCATTTTGGGGATTTTGTTAGAGCTTGCCTAACATTATTCTTGGTTATATTTTTCCATTCTTACACGGGTCTGTCTTTTATTCTTTCTTGTTCGCATTTGATCCACTCTGCATTGCGATTTTAATTAAATTGGCTACCTTGTCATTTCCTGAGGTGGGGAGTTCCATTTTTTGGATTTTGTTAGAGCTTGCCTAACATTATTCTTGGTTATATTTTTTTCATTCTTTCACAGGTCTGTCTTTTATTCTTTCTTGTTCGCATTTGATCCACTCTGCATTGCGATTTTAATTAAATTAAATCATTTCCTGAGGTGGGGAGTTCCATTTTTGGGATTTTGTTAGAGCTTGGGGTTATATTTTTTCATTTTTCACAGGTCTGTCTTTTATTCTTTCTTGTTCGCATTTGATCCACTTGCATTGCGATTTTAATTAAATTGGCTACCTTGTCATTTCCTGAGGTGGGGAGTTCCATTTTTTTGGGATTTTGTTAGAGCTTGCCTAACATTATTCTTGGTTATATTTTTTCCATTCTTACACGGGTCTGTCTTTTATTCTTTCTTGTTCATTATATTTTCATTTGATCCACTCTGCATTGCGATTTTAATTAAATTGGCTACCTTGTCATTTCCTGAGGTGGGGAGTTCCATTTTGGGATTTTGTTAGAGCTTGCAACATTATTCTTGGTTATATTTTTCCATTCTTACACGGGTCTGTCTTTTATTCTTTCTTGTTCGCATTTGATCCACTCTGCATTGCGATTTTAATTAAATTCCTACCTTGTCATTTCCTTGGGAGTTCCATTTTTGGGATTTTGTTAGAGCTTGCCTAACATTATTCTTGGTTATATTTTTCCATTCTTACACGGGTCTGTCTTTTATTCTTTCTTGTTCGCATTTGATCCACTCTGCATTGCGATTTTAATTAAATTGGCTACCTTGTCATTTCCTGAGGTGGGGAGTTCCATTTTTTGGGATTTTGTTAGAGCTTGCTAACATTATTCTTGGTTATATTTTTTTCATTCTTTCACAGGTCTGTCTTTTATTCTTTCTTGTTCGCATTTGATCCACTCTGCATTGCGATTTTAATTAAATTGGCTACCTTGTCATTTCCTGAGGTGGGGAGTTCCATTTTTGGGATTTTGTTAGAGCTTGCCTAACATTATTCTTGGTTATATTTTTTTTTCATTCTTTCACAGGTCTGTCTTTTTATTCTTTCTTGTTCGCATTTGATCCACTCTGCATTGCGATTTTAATTAAATTGGCTACCTTGTCATTTCCTGAGGTGGGGAGTTCCATTTTGGGGATTTTGTTAGAGCTTGCCTAACATTATTCTTGGTTATATTTTTCCATTCTTACACGGGTCTGTCTTTTATTCTTTCTTGTTCGCATTTGATCCACTCTGCATTGCGATTTTAATTAAATTGGCTACCTTGTCATTTCCTGAGGTGGGGAGTTCCATTTTGGGGATTTTGTTAGAGCTTGCCTAACATTATTCTTAGTTATATTTTTCCATTCTTACACGGGTCTGTCTTTTATTCTTTCTTGTTCGCATTTGATCCACTCTGCATTGCGATTTTAATTAAATTGGCTACCTTGTCATTTCCTGAGGTGGGGAGTTCCATTTTTGGGATTTTGTTAGAGCTTGCCTAACATTATTCTTGGTTATATTTTTCCATTCTTACACGGGTCTGTCTTTTATTCTTTCTTGTTCGCATTTGATCCACTCTGCATTGCGATTTTAATTAAATTTTGCTACCTTGTCATTTTGAGGTGGGGAGTTCCATTTTTGGGATTTTGTTAGAGCTTGCCTAACATTATTCTTGGTTATATTTTTCCATTCTTACACGGGTCTGTCTTTTATTCTTTCTTGTTCGCATTTGATCCACTCTGCATTGCGATTTTAATTAAATTGGCTACCTTGTCATTTCCTGAGGTGGGGAGTTCCATTTTTGGGATTTTGTTAGAGCTTGCCTAACATTATTCTTGGTTATATTTTTTCATTCTTTCACAGGTCTGTCTTTTTATTCTTTCTTGTTCGCATTTGATCCACTCTGCATTGCGATTTTAATTAAATTGGCTACCTTGTCATTTCCTGAGGTGGGGAGTTCCATTTTTGGGATTTTGTTAGAGCTTGCCTAACATTATTCTTGGTTATATTTTTCCATTCTTACACGGGTCTGTCTTTTATTCTTTCTTGTTCGCATTTGATCCACTCTGCATTGCGATTTTAATTAAATTGGCTACCTTGTCATTTCCTGAGGTGGGGAGTTCCATTTTTGGGATTTTGTTAGAGCTTGCCTAACATTATTCATGGTTATATTTTTCCATTCTTACACGGGTTTATTCTCCATTCTTTCTTGTTCTCATTTTATCCATTCTATATTGGAATTATATTCCCTTGTGTTGTTCCAAATATTCTCTCAAGATTTTTGCACTTCTTCAATAGATTGTGGCTTTTTGACTTCTATAACTGTTTTCCAATTTCTCTGTAAAATCTCTTGAGTTCCGAAGTTAAACAATGTCGAACCAGATCAGTGCCTAGATGGGTGATCGCTTGGGAATTTGAAAATCTAAAAATATTTTCTGGATTTAAATAACCTGCTACAGGCTGATACGCTGTAAAAAAAACAAAAAACAAAACAAAAGCAAATCAGTCTACTACATGTCTTTAAGAGCGCTACTAGATTGGCAACTAGGTCTCACCGTTCCCATCTCAACATTGAACTAGTGAGATGCAACCGCCAATTCTACACTAACAGTTTCTTTTCTCGAACTTCCCACCTGTGAAACTCCCTTCCGATTTCTTGCTTCCCCGACAACTACAATTTACAAAAATTTAAATGCATCGTCAATAATCGTCATCTTCTGTCTTCTTGAAAACTGTTCCTTATTTGCCCTTACCTCAATCCTCATCATTCCCAGTCTTCTCATTCTCTTTCATTTTCATTCTCTGTTACCCTCTCCATTCTAGTGGCATTATCGCCTTGCTTGGGGTGAAACTGTTAAAAAATATCTATGAAATCTCAAGAATTAGTTCAATTCACAGCGACTCCACATTGCTTTTTTTCTCACAGATGAAAGAAACCTCAGTTTTCTTAAGATCTCTTTTGGTTCTAATTTTGCAGGATTGTGGAAGTTAACAAGGTTGTGGGTTTTCTGTCTATTTTTAGGCGAAGGTGCGTGTTCAATGTATAAAAAAAGAAGATAGAAGAAGCATACCAAATCTGTTCGATAAGGTCAGATTGGCAGCTTTCTCAAAAAAATGACCAAACGAAGTTGTCAGTGTTGACAGTCAACCGTCTTCGGTGCTTTCCTTCTCCTACAGTGACTGTCTTCCTGAGATATCGACCTCCATCTACACGAAGCAGCTGGTTATGAAGCAATAACTTTTTTTTCTCCGATGAAAGAAACCTCAATAATCTTAGGATCTACTTTGGTTCTAATTTTGAAGGATTGTGGAAGTTGATAAGATTGTGGGTTTTGTGTCTATTTTTAGGCGAAGGTGCGTGTTCAATATATAAACAAAGAAGATAGAAAAAGTAACCAAATAATTTGAGTTTCTGCTAAGGACATTTATTGCTTTTATGTTGACTGTATTGAAACAAAATTAAACGTCTCTTGAGTATGCTCCTTTTTCCTTTCTGGTTCAGAAATAATTTATGGGAAATAAGAATAAGAACTGGTAAAGATGGTTGAGTTCAAGTCAGCCTCGCACTGAGTTGGGATGACCGAATTTCTACTTCATGAGTAGGGCTGCTAAAAACACATCCGAACGATCTCGTTGGAAAGTGGAAAGTGAAAGATTATGACCTTTCCGCAAGTGGGGTCCATAATATCGCATATATGACCAAAAACATTTTCCCGTTTTTTTATAACTTGCATGATGGGAAGTTTTTTTATTTTTTTTATTTATTGGTTTTATTTAATTTTCCCACAGTATCCCTATTCTACATTCGTGGAATCCTCACAGTCGTTTTTGGTATTGGAGAAATTGTTTAGACAGTAAAATGACCATCAAAATGCAACTCAACATTGGTCAAGGACATTTGGAACGAATCCGTCGGCGTAATTGGCCGTGTGTCGATGTGGATGTCAGAGAGAGAGAGAGAGAGAGAGAGATGGGGGGAAAGAGGGGGAGTTTTTTTTTACTGATGAAATTAGCCGTCACATTCTCAGGATCTTTTTTTGTTCCAGTTTTGAATTATCCCGGATCTGGAGACGTGGAACACTCATAAAGTCCTTTGTTTTTCGACGGGAAAATGACCATCGAAATAAGTTTGGTGAAGGATGTTTTTGAGTAATCGGTTGGAATTTTTGAGTTTGTGAGTTAGTAGGTATCCTCGAGAGAAAGAGAACGTGAAAAAGAGAGAGAGAAAGAAGGAGGGAAAGAAAGAAAGAGATGCATAATGCATTACCCCCACCCCCACGGCACATACTTAACTTGTTATGCTTAGGCAACTGACAAGCAAATCTATTGGACGGAATGAGATATTTACATGAAGCCGTCCGTAATTCCAAACAAAACATATGCAGGTTAACACCTTCAATCAATTAAGATCAGTATCCATGAGAGATGCAGTTAGTGTAGCATCAGGGGAGTTATTTCTTCTTCTTCTTCTTCTTCTTCTTCTTCTTCTTCTTCTTCTTCTTCTTCTTCACATTATTATTATTATTAGTAGTAGTAGTAGTAGATTTCATTTTTCTCACTGAAACCAAGTGGTGTCTTTAGTGAAGGCACAGTAGAGGAATGGATTGCGTCCCAGTTTGAAGAATCGGAGTTTGAATTTCAGTCAAGCCCATTACATTCACTTATGTGCTGATACCCTTGGGAAAGGTATGTATCCATCTCTCCTTCTCAAGCTATGTGTAAATAGCATGATAGACACGATGATCAAGCCTTGAGTGGTAACCTGTCCAGAAGAAGGAAAAAATTGAATTCAAACCAATCTGGAGAGGGTTGGGCTCCGTCAGGTTATCTTGCCCAAAACACGCCATTTCTACTGCGGTAGCTGGACATGTGGTACCCCTATGACTCTAATGGGACTTGTGATCGTCAGTAGTAGTAGTATTAGTAGCAGTACCCGTAAAAATTTCATGGTTTTCCTATTTTAATTTTCTGATGAATCATAATTCTTAAGGCAATATTTGAATAAATTTCTTGTGATTTCCACGACGATAAAGTTTATTCGGTCGAGTTAGCTGGTCAATTCATGAGTCTATCAGGCCAGCCATCATCAGTCCTGCATCAAAGTCGAAATGTCATTAGGGTGGCATTCTGTGTTATAACATAGATGCAGTGCCGGGGAGGGAACTTCCGAATCCAGCACACAGATTATTTTGAAGCCACCCAGTCGGAAAAGGAAATGCTGGGACAAACAAACTCGATATAGTGTGACTTACAAGTCTGTCTGTTATATATATATATATAACATTCCCAAAACTTCGTAAGGTCCGCCCTCTCTTTTGGTACAAGCACCGACTGTTGCCAGCCTTGAACTCGCGGTTACTGTTGTAAATTGTTGCGTGGTAAGGTTAGGCATCCCCATTAGATTTTTGCAACGAATGAACGAGAGAATTATTGTTTGTCTGGTCAATGTAGCTGATTGCTGGGCGACCAAAACGTCTTGCTCCATGGCTATCTATCCAGAGTAGTAGATCACTCGCAAGATCTTGATTTGATCGACAGCAGTGTTCTGCAAAGCGTATTCTGAGTTTGTGTAAGAGTGTAAAAATATCAGGGATGGATCCATAGAGCTTTGATTTAGAATTTAGATGGATGTTGTCTCCAAGAGAAGTTAAGCATAGCACTCAGCTTCCGAGTGTAGTTACCATAAAGTTTAGACTCTAGGGTTTTAGTTAATGTCTAAGCAGTGGCACCATACCATAACAGCAGCGCTATAGTTACTCGAAAGTATCACTGCTTGAGATTGTCTGGTAGAACAGATTTTATTCAAGGGAATTCGCGTAGATAAAGCCTAGGATGATAAAATACTCATGGAAATTCTTCCATTGCGTCGTTGAATATTTGGGCTTAATAACTTTAACAAAATATTGCAATAAGAATCATAAGAATGTAGGTCACTATTTAAAGAAGTAAGAGGATACAAATGAAAAAATAAAAAGAAGTGAGAAGAGAGAAATAAAAATATTCAAAACTGACAAGGTTTTCCATTTTAATGAAACAGGCGTTAAACCACGAACAGCGTAATCGCCTCCTTTACATTTCGTTTCTTTCTTTCTTTGTTTTTTATACATTTTTCCCATTAAAACTAAACATCTTTTCTCCCTCTTTTCCTAGCAATCAAAATGAAATGGTTTATTATTGATCTGAGATCATGTCAGGGTGTGACGAACGTACTAACCTGGTTACTAACGGAATAATAATAATAATAATAATAATAATAATTAATATTATATGATAATATAATAATTATTAATTATTATATTATTATTATTATTATTATTATTATTATAATCTTATTGTAATTCTTTATGTCACTGTCTCAGTTAGTTCGCACGACAGTTACACCCTTCCAATAAAAGAAAGAAATTCCATATTTCCTACAATGATCCGTGAAAATTTCACGGTTTTCCTATTTCAATTTATGGATGAATCTTAATTCTTAAGTTAATGATTGAATAAGCTCATGGTGAGTAAACTATATAATAAAATAAATAAAATTATTTTCTCCGTCAGACAAAGACACAATAAAATATCCATAGAAATTCCCCTACCTTATTGTTAAATATTTGAGCTTAACAACTTTAACAAAATATTGCAATAGCAATCATAAATATGAATGCTGTTCGTTATTTTAAGAAGTGGGTACAAATGAAAAAATTTAAAATTGACAATTTTCCCATTTCACTGAAACAGCCATTAAACACTTCTATCTTCTTTCTTTCAGTTTCTTCTTGAAACCAAGTAGTGTCTTTTCCCCTCTTTGCACGGAATAACCCATTATTTATGAGGTATTGGCAGGGGGCATTAAACACTTTCAACTTCCTTTATTTCTTTCTTTCTTTGTAGTCGAAACTTACGAACATTTCGCTTAATAATAATTTAAAATTGGTTCAAAAGTGTAATTTTTTATGGTAAATTGCCTTACACGGTTTCCATCACTCGATACCGTGAGTCTCAAAAATGGCATTTTTATCGCGGTCGTCATTACTTCTCGGTCTTTTAACTGGGATCAAAGTGTAGTATCTGACCTCGGGAGGATAAACGACATTTCATTTCACCACATGTGTTTTTTTTTTTTTTTTTTTTTTTTTTGAAATGATGTAAGTACTTTACAATTTTCTTGAATCTCTTTTGGTTCTAGTTTTGAATTATCCGGGATTTGGAGACATGGAAAACGTATAAAGGTCCATTGTATCAAGGGAAATGTTTCGACGGAAGATGACCATCGAAATAAGTGTTTATCTCAACGCTGGCAAAGGTTGTACTTAATGAATCCGTTGGCATCGTTGGCCGAGTGTTTTGTCAGTGTCCCAGAGAAAGGAAACCGGTGGGGGTGAGGGTGTAAAGAGAGAGAGAGAGAGAAAGAGAGAGAGAGAGAGAGAGAAAGGACATAGAGAGAAAGAAAGTGGATAAGGATAAGATTTAGGTCTTGCGAAAACTACTTCAATTGTCCAAAATATCTTCTCCGCCGATATAGCCATTCTCCACATATTCGCGTCCGTGTGTGGGGGGGTTTATGTGTCTGTTTGTGAGTATGTGTGTGTGTGTGTGAGAGAGAGAGAGAGAGAGAGAGAGAGAGAGAGAGAGAGAAGGGGGGTGAGAGAGAGGGGGAGGCCGAGAAACAAAGAGAACAAGAGAGAGAGAGAGAGAGAGAGGCTATGGATTTATTCATATATAAATTCATGTTACACTAATGTAGATATTTCCACAAAACAATAACAAGGACAAGTATCGTAATTCGGAGAAACAAAATTATCGAATTGAAGAATTAAGTCGAAAGGCTGGAACTCAAAAGATAAAATTTGTAAGTATTTTATCGCATAATTTAAGAAAACTTGTGATTGAAAATATCTGCTTATTTTGTTGAAAACTGTATAATTATATCTTTACCAATAGAACTGATGTGTGAAATGTCTGAAAGTAAGTTGTTAACATTTCGCCAAGAAAAGAAAATTATATATCCTATCCTTTCTCTCGTCTCAAATCCCGAAGACACAAAGACGCTGTGTTTTTTTGGATAATTTCAGGTGAATGCCACCCAAAATTATTGGACGGTTTTACTAATCAACGGACATCATTCATTTTTTTTTCATCCATAGAATAAATATATTATGGTTGTAAAATTAAATTAAATTATTTTAGAAAATGTTTACAATCGAAATTGTCGTAAAATTTTACAATTTTTTATTCTTCAAGCACATCTTTATTTTAAATCAACTTTTCTTAAGATTTCGATGTATGTGTGCGTCTATGTGTTTTTTTTTGTTTGTTTGTTTTTTTTTTTTTTTTTTTTTTAAATGAATCTTGTTTTGATTATGATTAGATTGTTATGGTATGGATGTTTGTGTGTGTGTGAAGGTGGAAGAGAGAGACAGAGATAGAGCGAGAACGAGAGAGAATAATTTACCCCTGATGATGATCTTGGAAAAGGTCGAACGTACTTGGGTTTAAAAAAAATAAACTACTACGCTTTCTTTGATGAATTCCCTCTTCACATCAAGAAACTGATTGGACAAGTGGAAAGATCAGTCTAAAAATAATTCGACACAATAGGTCTATATCATTCAATGAAAAATGTTTGAATGAAAATATGCTTCCTACCTATATATGTGTGTGTGTATGTGTGTATGTGTGTGTGCATAAAAACAAATAATGATATATTAGCAACTGTATATGTGTGTTTGAGAAACGATCCATCCCCAAGCACATTACTAACCCTAACTTACTTCATTCATATGTTGATATATGTGTATGTGGGTATGTAGGTAAAAGTTTTGTTAAATAATTTTCTGACATTTATATACCTAGGTATATATGTAGACTTAGGAGAGCGTTTATCACTCCGTGGGTTTTTAAGATTGTTAACGTTTTCTTCCTCAGTGTTCTTTAAGTACAATTTAATTTAATTCCAACCATCTATTTATATATGTTAAATGTATATATGGATGGATGTGATTTTTTAAAAAATTTAAAATTAATTTTTTTTTTACAATTTACCTTTTAATTTATATATGTACCTGGATTCTATCCTCTTGGAATTTTATATATATATATATATATATATATATATATATATATATATATATATATATATATATATATATATATATATGTATATGCATATATATATATATATGTATATATATATATATATATATATATATATATATATGTGTGTGTGTGTGTGTGTGTATTAACCACTAATATTATCTATCTATCTATTTATCTATCTATCTCTCTCTATATATATATATACATGTACGTATGTTTTTGTGTGTGTGTGCGTGTCATTCATATGATCCATCAATCATTTTATGCCACACTAATATAGATTTAGTTGAAAAAAGAATTCATTTATGATTTTTTTAAATTTTCACACATTTACCATGTGTGTGTGTGTGTGTGTGTGTGTGTGTGTGTGTGTGTGTGTGTGTGTGTGTGTGTGTGTGTGTGATGTAAAATCGTAAAATGAATATAAAATTTACAAAAGAAGCTTGAAAAAACTTTTCTTTGTGCGCCTAACACTTAGGTGAGATAACAAGTTCTAATTATTGTTCTGGTTGGCTCTTAAAAAATAGATATAATTATCAACAAAATTTTCGTTATTTCGAATCAGTCGACTGTCGTAAGGAGTTGAGAAGATTCGAGATTTAATGGCGCAGCTGGGTTTGTGAATTGTTTAAACAATAGTTCAATTTTACAAACGGAGATGAGATATATCTTACACTTTCATAAAAAGTACAAAATCGTCCTTAATACCTTTCACAAACAACTACAGAAAGATAATCGTATATCTCTAAATTTGTGGAATTCTCTATTTATTTTTCTTCTCTCTTTTTCCTTTTCTTTTTTTTTTTTTTTTCGTCGTCGTAACCATTGACTGTGGCAGCTTTTAGTTCAGATCCCAGACTCAGCCATGGTCTTATTATGAATGCTGAAACATTGGTGCTTTCTTTTTCTTTCAGCTTTCAGCATTTCTTTTTATTCTTATTCTTCGTCTAAGTTCAGCTCCTAGAACTAAACGATGTTTTCTTTGTTAATGAATACCGAAAGGTACTTGTTTGACAAGCCAGACTTCTTAAATAGCCACAAAAAACTACGAATTGAATCAGAAATGTAATAATCTGTGTGCGTAACTTACTTATAACACTGGTTCAGAAAACTCAAAATGTATCCCTTTCAGCAACATTTGTTTGCTAATTTATTTGGGTGGGTTTGAGAACATCAGATTCTTTTTAATTTTTGAAAACCAAATTTTATACATGTATTTTTGTCATTAGCCACCAGTTTTGATTTTGGCGGTTCTTTTACAACATCAATTTCAGCCTCAAATATACAAACTTTTACATCCCAAATTTTGTTCAAGCCATTTCTTCACTAACAGCCTGGCTTCATTTTAGCAGGGATTTTTTTATTTGAAGAACACGTATTAGTAATTTTCTTCTTTTAATAAATGTTTTCAAATCAAAGAAATTATAATAAACAAACATAGTCTCTTGTATTATTTTTATTTACCCTTTACTTATTTTTATATAATTTTACACTTATGTTTTATTATATATTTTTTTTTTTTTTCTTAATTTTTTGTATAATTTTATATTTCTGTTTCATCATATAATTTTTTATACGCTGCCCTCAAAAGAAAGTGTAATAAACAAATCTAGACTATTGCATTATTTTTTATTTACTCTTTAATTATTTTTAAATTTACATTTCTGTTTTATTATTTATTTTTTATATTCTCCCCTCAAAAGTTAGTGTAAAACAAACCTAGACTATTGTATTATTTTTTGATTTTTGATTTTTATATAATATTTTATTAAATAATTTTTAATACGCTCCCCTCAAAAGAAAGTCTAATAAATAACCGTTTTGAATATACGATCTTTTAGCGCTAGAGGGCGTCATCAGTGATGTTCTGGAGATGGATCATTGGGCAGTTTTGGGTCTTTCAAACATCATACTGACCTCACCAAATCGACCCCCTCAGAGCTGATCAGACTCTGAAACGCCCTCTAAAAAATGCTTGTAGACACTGAATTCTATAAATATACCCCGTTATCACACATTTGATTAGAGATTGACCAACAGCCAATCGCAACGTTGCGAAATCTATTTAAGCCGTTTACGGGTGATTTTTTTCTTTTTTCATTTTTTCAGTGGACACCTCTTCATCGGATACTTAGAAGGTAATTATGTTTTCCGTTTTTACCCACTTCCTATCAAGTTTCATTTCACCAGCTAATAATTACTATTTACAGAGATAAAAAAAAAATACGGCCATTAAAATTAATAAATAAGTTACAGCGAGTTAAGCCTGCGTGACAAATGACCAGTGTAAAAAAAAATAAAATGAAAATAAAATAGTAACGTCTGTTTTCGATTGTACGTATTTACAAACTGATTACGGCATTTCTAGATAGTTAAAGGTTGTGGCATATCTTTACACTATTTACATTTATACAATGATGTATAAGAGAAAAAAAATTACACTTTTATATTAATTTAGGTTTTCCCCAGTTTGCTCGACCATACACTTGCACATTTTAGCCATAGCCATTTAGCTGTTCTTTCTGCTGTCTCGGTAATGGTTTGGATAGCTTTTCGTTTTTTTTTGTTTTTTTTTTGTTCCCACTATCCCAATGTCTGTTAAGGCTGAAAATAAGTTTCTCCAAGCCCTTTAGTAACCACATCGCACCAATCACAGACGAAGACGTTATAGTCATATCGTCCATGTATGACCTTATTGGCGGTTGCCGTGGACCAGATCTTGTTAAGGGACCTCTACATTCTATTACTACCGCTTTTATTAGCATATTCATGGCCAAGGAAAAGAGGGTAGCTGAGATGGTGCAGCCTGTAATAATGCCTTTTTCCAATGTATGCCATGCAGATGTTGTATTTCCTGCTGCTGTTCTCATTTTGAAATTGTCATAATAATCTACTATGGTCTCTATAATTTGGGGGGGACGTGGTGGCGGTTTAACGATTCTTCTACCAATTTGTTTGGGATAGAGCCATAGGCATTTTTAAGATCCAGCCACAGAAAAGCCATATCGCCCTTATGTGCTCTCACGTCATTTAGCAGCTGCGTGATGACACCTGTATGTTCTATGCACCCTGGTATGCCTGCAACGCCTCCTTTTTGAACAGAGGTGTCAATATACTTGTTCTTTAAGCGTCGATTCATAACGGTAACAAATATTTTTCCTTCGACGTTCAATAGGGAGATGTACCTAAATTGGTTTACTGTATTTTCTCCTTCCTCTTTAGGGATCCATATTCCTTCTGAGCATCTCCATTGTACAGCTATCTTCCCTCTTCTCCAAACAATTTTTAACAACCTCCATAACATACGGAGCAACAATGGGCAACGTTTATAAACTAAGTAAGGGACTCCGTTAGGTCCAGGGGCTGATCACGATCTGGCTGTTTTTAATATTGTTTGAACTTCTTTCAATGTTGGTTCTTTTAAGTCAAAAGAGTATGAAGGCAAATTAGGTGTGATTAGGGAGGAGATTTCTCCTAGCTGTATATGTTTTTTGGGTCACTCAGATTCATTTTAAGGAAGTCTTTTATTTCGTCAGGGGTAGATGTTAACTTTCTATTTCGTTTATCGCCTAATAATTTCTTAATGAAACCGTATGGATTAGAGACGAAAGCTAATCGTTTGCGCGCCCTTTCCTTCCTTCTATTCCTGTGCCATTCTGCTCTCCGTAAAGATTTCATTTTGGAACGGATGATGTCACGGAGTTCTTGCAGCGGTCCCTTTTCTTCCGGTTTTGCTTTCTTATAATGCTTTCGGATAGCTCTTAATTCCGCTCTGCATTGTTTGATTTTACTTTCCCTTCAATTTTCTGAAGTTTTTCCTTTCGTCTTCCTTTCCTCGTATCCGAAACGCTCTGAAGCGTAGCTAACTATGATTTTCGAAATAAACGGGTATCCACCGAGCCTTTTGAAATTGTCTTTAGTATTTCGCTGATATCTAAATCGAAGTGGTGCCAAACTTTTTTTATCTACGGCCTCAGGCCATTGATGTTTTTCCGAAATGTCTCTGATGGTAACTCTGGGGATACTTGTGCCTCTGCTTGGAAGAACTGGGCTCTGTGGTGAGCTTCCCGGCCCAGTATTTCCTGCGTCTCATCAGGAGAATTTCCTGTGCGCTGCAACTGGCTAGTTTCCAATTGACATTTCATTTTGGTTTGATGGATTTTTAGGCCGCGTATATTCTTGCATTTTTTCCCGTATGGGCAAGTCATAATCGTTGTCCGTGGGTGTGAGGCTTGGTTCGTCTCCGGTTGATCCGTCCTAATTGGGATCTCATTCTCCCCACACACCTCTTGGGATCCCTCGAGGGTATTTATTCTTAGTTGTGTCTGTAGCCAAATTTTGATTTGCATACCGGGTAGCTAGCCCAGGAATGCTTTAAATTGTGGTCTCTCCTCACCGTCAATTGACTTTCCAATTTGTCATCTAGTCTATTCCTAGTAGTCATCCGGCCTTTCCCTATCGACGTCACTGTCTTGACAGGAAAAAAAAAATATTGAATGTAAAAATAATAAAGGGTTTTAAAATTTAAAATTGATAATTTTGAATTTCATAGTATAATTTAATATTTATTAGTTCGAATCAAATCTATTTTATTCTAAACCTAACTTTAAAGCATTAAATAATTATCATAACCAAAGATCGTTGTCAAGTTTTTTGAATTCTCATATACTTGTATTTTGATTGGTCATTCCAACTTATGCGACAGCGTTTCCCCTAGTGAGGGGTGTTTGATTGATTTGAACTTTTTAAAACGCTTTATTATACATTCAACACCATCACTAAGACACCAGAAGTGTTGAAACAAATGGCTGTTTTTATAGTGATTTTATAACATATTTATGTTATAACTTTAGAATAAACAATTATATATATATATATATATATATGTGTGTGTGTGTGTGTGTGTGTGTGTGTGTGTGTGTGTGTGTGTGTGTGTGTGTGTGCGTGAGTGGATAAGAATGAATGCAGGGGATTACAGGCAGTGAAAGATGATGAAGAGACTTAAGTTGGGAGGATTGAGGAGAGGGCAAAAATGGAACAAAATCTAAGTGTTCTGCACAAATATTATTTTCCAAATGACTATTGTTCAATACTAGATGTTGAATACTAATTCACTGTTGAATACTAATTCACTATTTAATACTAATTCACATGCTCTTTTGGCGACTGTGCCTATTGCAAAAGTGATATTTTTACTAACTGATAATCCAATGAAAGACACAAGAACAATTCAATTGTGCAAAATATAAGCTCAATTTGAATTTCCATATTCGCATTTATTAACCAATCAGCGACGTCATATCAAACGCGCTTAATGTTTTGAAATTTCAGACGACCATTTTTGTTGCCTGCTAGATAGATTACTCTAGAAAATGACCCAAAATATTTTCCCTCCTAAAATAGATATTTCAAAATTAGAAAAAATATTTATTAACCAATAAGCTTCTGACTTTAGCAAATCTAACTTTTAACTGCCTTAATCCATTTATTTTTCATAGATACACTCGCATAATTTCAAAAGTTAGTTTTCCGTTTTTCGGTAAACCTTTGACCCAGGGTTGTTGTTCTGCACAAGGTGATTACTCAAAAGTTTCGTATAATTAATTACATAACCTTTCACATAATTTATCAAGTAGGTTCTTGCAATAATCACGCGACTAAATAAAGTAAAATAAGCAATACGTAAAAACATACGAATAGATTTATATCAACAAAAATATTAGTAGAAGCAACACAACACTCATTCACTCACTACTACCTGCTGGAAAAATGAACGCATTCATAAAATACAATCACTAGTACCTGCTGGGAAAATAGACGCATACATAAAACGTAAATTCGGACTTTATTTCGCGAGGGCATTTGTAATTCGCCTCTTTCAACTTGAAAAAAGCTCAATGATAAAATCTATAAAAAATTTCGTTTGAAAATGATTGCTTTCTTTGATTTCCGCACGGTTATTCTTATAATAATAATAACTACAGATTATGATGATATGTCAGAAAGATAACAGTTGATTCTAAACTTGAACAGGTTAAGATTATACTGACCACGAAAGTATCTACTCGAGGAACTCTTTCATATATATATATATATATATATATATAATCATCTCTCTGCAGAACAACTGACATGAAAATATTTATAGAAAAGACAGAGATAAGCCACGTCATAACTGTAAGAAAAAGTAACGCTTCTTGAGATGAAATTGTTCGAATGAAACATTATTTTTTTGAGCTGTTAAAATTAACAAGCCATTCTTGCCCCAACTAACAACAGATTGTAGATCATTTTTCACATCAGCTGCCACTGTGACCGATACAAAATCGCTTAAACTTACCATTAAGGCTGGCGTAAATAGTTGTTTTATAAATAACAAGTTGATGACATTAGGAAGGTCATTGAAGAAATATAGGAACAACGTAAATACAAATATATGAATGATTTGACAATAGATGTTTTCCTACGACAAAGACTTCAGGAGACTAACAGGACGTTCGATAATTTAGCAGGACAGAGATCATCCTTGCTGTTGGGAGCATATAAAATATTACAATCTAAAACATGCTACCTGGAACGGAGATGGACTCCCATCAATTAATGCATATTTCTCTGAGATATGTGTTACGAATGCAGATAGCCCAAACACGCATATATTAAGGTTAATCTCCGCTTGACAACAGAAGAGGTCACGTGGGAGACTTGAGACATTTTGGGGAAGAAAGTCAAGAGGTTGACTGACCCAGTTACCCATAGCAACAGACGTCTAGACAGAATCTAGACAGGGGACTGGAATTCGCGCCAAAATGCAGGACACGTGGGAATTAGAAAATTACTTGGAAGTCAGTTGCTGTCTTGTCTTTGAAGGAGCAAGACACGAAATTGAAGCGCTGATAACTTATGAACGGTAATGATGGAACTTGTCCGATTCATCATAAGCAACTCCGGATAAGAAATATTTATCTTCGTTAACTCCAAATTGAAGAAGATAAATCGAAATCGAGTTATTTATCACAGAAGACGCAAGGAAATGTGTACGCTGAGAATACAGTCTGTGTTTGAAGAAAGAAAGAGAAACCAGAGAGGAGAAAGTATATATCTTTGTTGCAGCCGAACTGTGTTTGAAGCTGAACTGTGTAAAGAAGAAGAAAGAAAGAAAAGAGAAAACCAGAGAGAAGGAGAAAGTATTGCAGTCGGACCGTGTGTGTGAAACTGAATTTGTGTAAAGAAAAAGAAAGAAAGAAAAGAGGAAACGTGAGAGAGAAAAGAAAGGACAATGAGTAAGAGAGAGAAATAAATATAAAGATAAGTAACTATATATATTAAACCCATGTTAGAAAGATACACATGCATCCATAAATTTTATGTTCTCACAAACACCTTTCCACATGTCAAAATAGTCATATGTAAATCCTATCCCATCTCTTTTTTTGGTTATGCGTTGATTTCTGCATTCGTAGTTATTCATACTTATTTTTTTTATCCGTTCGGGTTCAGTCGAATCCACTCGGATTTGGGTATATTTTGGTATCCCAACATAAGTCTTGAGATCTGGTCGTCGGATGCTTTACTCATGCTTACATTTTTCTTTTATTTTAATATCTTTTGTATATGTATATATTAAAATTCTTATACCAAAATTTATTACGCCTTATCGTTCATCCTTGACTTGTGGATCGGTATATATATTGAAACCGAAGCGAACCTGGGAAATGACTAGTATTTGATTATCTCAATCGAACAGTATTCTTTAAAATATTTTTGTTTAATAATTGTCCATTTGTCATGGTCTGGGAGAGATAGCCCGTATCTCTCCATAGACGTGATAATGTATATATCTCCTGGTCGGCGTATGATTGCATTATAAATTATACGTCGAGGAGGGCATGTGACATAGGAAATGAAGATTTACTTAGCACGACACTCAAACAATCTAATGGCTCATTGAAAAGGCCAAGTTGATTTTAAAAATGTCTTTTTTGTGGGTTGATGCCAATATGTTATCTGAATTGCATTATTTTTTCTGATTCCGTTTGTAACGAGAGAATTCTTACCGTTTTTTCTCTTTCAGATTCCAGAGTTGAATAATGGTACATTCCCAGTTGATATCGTCGATGTATGGCGCTTTGATCGTCTTTATTATTTTTCCGTTGGTCATTTGCCAAAAATGTCCAAAGGAATGTGTATGTAGGCATAATAGTAACACGACGAGTTTGATTTGCAACGTGGATAAAATAAACTCAGTCAGTTCCATCGATTTGCAGCCGGAAGTCACATTTGCTTTGCACTTAATATGCAATAGAAGCAGTTTGAATCCGAGTTCATTAAAGGCTGAAATGTTTCAGAAATTCTATCATTTAATAGCGATAATATTCGAAAATTGTTCTTTCGATTATATAGACAATGACGCGTTTAAAGGCCTTAATCTTCTACAACAACTAATCCTATTAAATCCTGTTAATTTTACATTGCAAGAAAAAATGTTTCATCACATTCGAAGCCTGAGAAAATTTATTATTTCGGGAAGTGACTGGCATGAATTATCATTTGATAATCTCTGTGCGCTGAACAACATTGTCACTCTAGCATTCATGTACAATCCAATTAGTAATATTTTAGAAAATTCTGCATTTTGCTCTGAGAATAAACATTCTTTCTTTCAACTCGAACATCTCATACTTAGTTTAAATGAAATCCAAATTTTGCGGACAGGATTCGCCGAAAATTTTCAAAGTGTCTGGTATCTCACATTCCAGGGAAACAAGATTAAAGAAATCCAGAATGGTTCACTTGTAAATCTTCCACATCTAAAATATTTGGATGTTTCCCAAAATTATCTTCAAAAGCTGCCAGACGATTTCTGTGATGGTTGCACTGAATTACAGGAACTTGTCATTTCCGACAACCCAATCACTGACATCCCGGAGACGGTTAATAAAATGTATAATTTGGTGAAATTCCAAGCAAACAATACATTATTACGTGACATTTCCTTCATTACAAATCTAAACTTACATGCCCTTAATGTGCAGAACTGTAGTTTGAAGAAAATTCCTTTTCCTTTTTGTGGAAAGAATTCTACTCTAATGTTTGTTCAAATTAATGAGAACAAAATCAACAGGATTCCTGACAACGTTTTTGAAAATTGTTATCTTTTAGAATATCTGGATTTATCTTCCAATCACATTGAATCTTTATCTGATGAATCATTTAACGGACTGAGATCTTTGAAGTCTTTGTTTTTATCTTCGAACAATTTATCACAGATTGATGATTGGACATTTTACAAGTTAAACAGCTTGAAAGTTCTAGATATAAGTTTTAATTTCCTGAGAAAAATACTCATGTTTCCAATGTATATTATTACAATTGATTTGACTGGAAATCTGTTAAGGCATCTTACATTTCCTAAATATAGTTATTTTACACTTCAAATTTTGATGTTAAGCAAAAATCAAATTCAAAATATTAAAAACCATACATTTTTTAATTGTAAGTCTCTAACTGAAATTTATCTAAACGAAAATGGTTTAAAAAACCTGGAAGAATTTGCCTTTTCTGGTTTGATATATGTACACCTTTTGAACCTTTCATACAATTACTTGGAAGATTTCCAGTCTGCTCTAAAACCGATAATAACACTGATCGAACTGCAAGCGGAACACAATCTTCTATCGACTCTTAAACGAAATACTTTCCCCATATCATTGCGTAGAATAAACTTATCGAGAAACAAAATTAAAACCATCGAAGAAGGAACATTTGAAAACTTGAAATATTTGGAAATGGTCGATCTAAGATGGAACGAAATAGTTTCACTAGACTCATCAAGCGTTAAATTAAACCCCAATATCATTGCAGTCAGTAATTTCTCAATTTTTGGGAATCCATTAAAATGTGATTGTCATTTGGCATTCTTGAAAAATACTTCAGTCAATAAATATCCAATATTTACGGATCTAGCGCCATCTGGTGAATGTCGTCAACATGACATATATTACTTAAAGGGAAATCACTCCGAATCGACTGATGAAAAACAGTTTGTATGCGGTTACAAAAGAAATTCCCTTTTCAAATTATCTTTCTTATGTTACTTAAATTGTCAATGTTGTTTGACAGAAAATTGCCTTTGTCAACAGAAGTGTAGTAAAAACTGTCTTTGTAGATTTCGATACGATCTCACAGACTTTCGAGTCGATTGTAAAAATGGAAATTTAACTGATGCAAAAGGGATACATCCTAATGCGACATTGATCGACCTGAGTGGTAACGATCTGGGATATTTGAGAAATGGAACTTTTACCAGGCAAACCAGGGCTGAGATTTTGTATCTAAACCATTCCAAAATTACTGGAATCGATCAAAGAACTTTTATTACGTTTAACTTTCTCAAAATATTGCATTTAGAATATAATGTGATCAGGATGTTAGACTCACACAGCTTGTTAGGTTTGTGGAACTTGAAAGAACTGATTCTCAATCATAACGAAATCGAAAGAATATTGCCAGGAATTTTCAACATGACACCAAATTTGGAAGTTCTAGACTTGAGCCATAATAATCTTGTAAGAATCGAAAGTCAAACATTCAATGCAAACAATCTAAAAAGAATCGCTATTTTCGAAAATCCTTGGTCGTGCGTTTGTGAAGATGTAAATATTTTAAGTACAGTTTTAATTAATCGATTTTCACCAAAAGATTTTGAAAATGTTTTCTGCAATCGAAGCGAAGTGCCAGTCATTCAATACGACATTAATTTTTGTCGAAATAAATATTTCAATACAAAGTCAACAGTGCGAAATATAATTTATGTGTATATTTTATCAATTGGTCTCCCAACAATTGTATTTTTGTTTGGAGCTGTAATTGTTTTTTATACGTTTCGTATAGAGTTACAAATACTCTTGTTCACTTCTTTCGGTTGGAGAATTTTGTATAAGAAAAACAGATTAGATGAAGAGGACAAGAATTTTGATGCTTTTGTGTCGTATCACCATTCGCAAGAAGAGTTTGTGGTAAACGAAATGCTTCCTCGTTTGGAAGGTACCAAATCTGCCTATAAATTGTGCGTCCATTTTAGAGATTTTGCCGTTGCAGTTGACATTGTAGATAACATAAATGAAAGTATTGAAAACAGTAAAAGAACGATTCTGTTACTCAGTGATCAATTCCTCACCAGTGAATGGTGCAGGTACGAGTTTCAAGCAGCCCACCTTGATGCATTGTCAAATAAAATGAACAGCCTCATTCTGGTTTTGTTTGAAGACATCAATCCAGATTTAGTGGATGGTGGACTGAAGATGTATATGAAGTCGAAAACCTACTTAAGATATGATGATCCGAGATTTTGGGACAAACTGCGCTTTGCTTTGCCGGACAAAAACAGAGAAAACTAAAAACTGAAATCAAATATTTAGCATCAATAAAAGAGAATTCCCTAATTTGTTGAAACGAAAAGATGCAGGTAAATGTATTTCTCCCTTGTGTAAACCACACCCCTATCAACTCACTACACACACATATCGCACTCTCCCGTCTGGTCCCTGTCTCTCTTCTTTCCTCCCAGTTGCTAGCTCTGCTAGTTTTGTTGAGTAATCCCGACTAAACTGGTCATCTGGTTTTCTTCTCCCTCCTCGATTGAGGCCGGTATACCATCTCGACAAGGTTGATTTAGGTTTCCAAAATCTTACGATATTATGATTGACCGCGAAATCTAATGTGGAACCCTGTGTTTACATTGTGTGCCACTGATAAAATTACATAATTCCTGTCTCTGACCATGGTAACTTTATTCTCTTTGCGTCCATGGACCAAGTTTCGGAATCAAGCTGAAATAAGATCTCCTTCAATAAAATTCACAATACTGTTGATAACTCTAACAACAGATTTATTAAATATAAAGAAAAACTGGTTGAATAAAATGTCTGTATTGTCTTCTACAATATCAAGTTCTCTACTGCAGGATGTTGATTTGGGAAATCTAGTCGCAAACGACTAATTACAGTCAATCAACTCTTCGTCTATTCTTCAATCATGTGTGTGTCTGTATTCTCGATACGGCCATGGGAATTATAGATATGCTTTTTAGCGACGGCTGTCCTACGGGCAAACCCGGTCGCTCCATCCTGACTTTTCTTGACAGTACATGTTTCCGTCTCTGTGTGATTGTTTTTCCTCTATCCACAGGAGATGAGACTGGAGCAATCTTGAAACTCATTAAAATAAACAGAAATCTTTACTGGCAGCAAACCGCCTGCATAAAGATGAAAAAATCAGTTTAGCAGATCTACAAAAATAGAAAGGAGTGTAATGCAAGGATGTTTCTTCTCACCAGACATATTCAACATTTACAGCGAGGCAATCCCGAAAGAACTGGAACCAGGATTCATCATTGGATGTCAAAATTTTAACAACAAAAGACACAGTGATGATCGCAGACACAGAAAGGAAACTACAAAACCTCCTACAGAAGGTAGTGAAAGAAAGCGAGAGGAAGGGACTAAACACATACTATAAGATAGAATGCATGGTCATCAGCAAAAAGATGAACCCGAAATGCGACTTACAGGTCGGGGACACTAAAATCAAGCAGGTGCGGAAATTTAAATATCAGAGACGTCTTCTGACAGAGGACGGAAAGTGTGACACTGAGATCTCAAGATGTATTGGGATGGCCAAAAACACACACCAAAAGCTAGGCAGAGTATTACGAGACAGGAGGATTTTGTTGGTAACATATAAAAGAGTACTAGCCTGCTCCGCCATATCTGTCCTCCTTTACGGCAGTGAATGTTGGACAATCTCCTTAAAGAAGAGACTCAAGGCAACAGAAGATACCATGGTGAGAATATGTGAGCAACGATGAGGTTTTGGAGAGGAAGCAAACAAAGAGGAAACTTATAATTAACAACAGGAAGAGGTCTAGGAAAACCTGATACTCACAGGGCGGGTAGAGGGAAAGAGGGACAAGGGAAAAGCAACGTGTGACATACTTAATGGGGTTAAGCAAGTGGATGGCAGAACAGGGTCTGGGAGAAATAACAAAAAGATAAAACTTTCCATGATCGCCTACGTCCTGAAGGGACACGGCATATAAAAGAAGAAATAAGTTGACAAAGAAGAGTTGTTGCGTATGATTAAGTTGGCTGTGTTAAATTTAGAATAATATATAGTTATATTTTACTGGGATCAGTGGGGAATATATTAATATTTAAAAGTTTTAGGACTTTTTCATCTTGTCTATAGTTAGAATGAATTTGATTACGCTATAGTAGGTTGATATGTTTAGGATTATTATTATGTTCTTTTTTATTTATGTTAATATTTCTAATAGTTTGTCTAATTTGCTCCTCAAATATGTAATTAGGGATGTCATTATTAAAGAGATTTTTGTTTGGATGTTTTTCATTTCACATCATTATCCAAAAACAACCCAGAACAGGTGAAAGACTTAACTTCAAAAGAAAACCAGAATGTCCGCTCAGGTACAAAATAGCAGTAATAAAAAAATGTTTCTCAAAATAATTGAGCAAACAAGAACTCATCCTCTCGACTTATTAAAAGACGAATTCCTCAAAGAAATTAAGAATTTAATGTGAATTAAAAGTTTATATTTTGTTCACAATTATTAACATCGTTCCTTAACTTTTGTCCAGTAGCTTCTTTCCTTTGTTCCATTTAATCTTTATTAAAAAAAAACTATTATGTAAATTTTTGTAACTTTGTATGGTATTTATGCATTACACCCTAATCTTTATTTGGTAAAAATTTCATTGCTAATCATGCATTATTTTTAAGTAATACACATATTAATGTCTTTGTTGTTTCCGTTCCTTATATTATGGCCGCTACTGTATATATATATATAAAAAGGAAACTTTCTTTACCGACGCGTTTCAACGACTCAGCAGAGAAAGTTTAACAACTAAATGTAAGGATTTTATTTATTAATAAACCAAATAATAAATAACATTATTCAACAATAAATATTATTTGATAATAAATGTAAATCATTACATTTATCTTCATAAAGTCCCTTCAGTGGGTGAAAAACATAATTAAAGAAAAGTTTTTTTTTTATTTATAGTTGAATTTTACACACACGCACAGATGTCTACATATATAATGTGTGTGTGCGTGTGTGCATGTGTGTTCATGTGTGTGTGTGTGTGTGTGTGTGTGTGGTTCATAGGATCTGTGAATCTTATTTTGACGCACTAATATAGATTTCATTGAAAAAAGAATTCCTTTAAAAAATATGAGTTTTCTACATTTTCACAAATATACCATGTGTGCGTGTGTGTGTGTGCGCGCACGTGTGTGTGTGTGCGTGCGTGTGTGTGTGTGTGTGTGTGTGTGTGTGTGTGTGTGTGTGTGTGTTATGTCTAATCGTAAATAGAATCTAAAATTTACAAAACTTGAACAAATCTTTTTTTTTTTTTTTGTGCGCCTAACACTTAGGAAAGATAACAATTTCTAATTACAATTCTGTTGGACTCACAAGAAATAGTTATAATTATTACCAACAAAATTTTCGCTTATTTCGAATCAGTCGACTGTCGAAAGGAGTTGAGAAGATTGGAGATTTACAGGAGTCACTGCGTTTCTGGAATGTTTACAAATAGTTCAGTTTTACAATCGGACATCAGATAAATCTTCTTACACTTTCATAAAAAATACAAAACCAGCCTTAATACCTTTAATGTTCTGACAAACCTTCACTAAAAAAATAGAGAAAAAGATTCGTATATCTTTCTAAATTTCTCTCCTTTATTTCCTTTTACTCTCTTCCTTTTTTTCTTTTTTCTTTTCTTTTCTTTCTTTTTTTCTCGTCGTTGACGGTGGCAATTTTTAGTTTTTCTTTTCTTCTGATCCCAGAACCAGTCAAGTTCTTCCTTGTGAGTGCCGATACCATTTTGCATTCTTTTTCTTTCAACTTTCAGATCTTCTTATTCTTATTCTTCGTCTAAGTTCAGCTCCTCCAACCAGTCGATGTCTTCTTCGTGAATGAATTATAACACTGGTTGAGAAAACACAAGATGTATCCCTTTCAGCAACATTTGTTTGCTAATTTATTTGGGTGGGTTTTGGAAACATCAGATTTTTTTTTTGATTTTTGAAAAACAAATTTTATACATGTATTTTTTTTTTCATTAGCCAACAGGCTTCACATTAGCGGTTCATTTACATCAATTTCAGCCTCAAATATACAAACTTTTACATCCCAAATTTTATTCGAGCCTCAAAAGTTAGAGTAAAAACAAACCTAGACTATTGTATTATTTTTTGATTACCGTTTAATCATTTTTATATAATATTTTATTAAATCATTTTTAATACCCTCCCCTCAAAAGAAAGTCTAATAAACAACGTAGTATATTGTATTATTTTTTATTTACTCATTAATTATTTTTATATAATTACCCATTAATTACTTTTATATAATTACCCCTTAATTATTTATATATAATTTTGCGTGTCTGTTATATATATATATCTTTCTTTAACTCAATTCTCCAAGTATTTCTTCACCACCTCAGTAGCCACTGTACTGTGTCATGTGTCCTCAAGGATACATAGCCCACTGGATAGGAGCGTTGGTTGGATCCAATGACTTGACCCAAAGAGTTGTGAGCTCAATACCTGGCTACTACAGTGTTAAACAAAAACATGGAGAGTTGACTTAAAGGGAGATAACTGAGACATCCAGAATAGGCATGGCACATGGAACTAGAACAGTCTACGCCGTAAAGTGTTCAATTCGAAATTCCAGTCACCTGAAGAAGGCCGATGCGTACAACGGCCGAAATGTCGTGAATATTGCAACAAAGATGAAGACAACAGTCGGGACAATGTAAATAGTGTGAATAATTACAATGCCTCATGACAGAAATATAGACAGATATTCATTAAAACACATCTGCATTTATCATCTGAGAGACCCCACTTTGCCTTTGCATGGCTGATGCTAACCTCCAAGAGAGTGACCCGTTTCGCCTTCTCAGTCTAAGATGAAGTGAAAAAACAATATTGAATTTATTGCTAGGTAAACTGTTAAGAAAATCAGTTCACTGTGTCGGACGAGACAATTTTTCTCTCCAGAATCAGTCTACTCATCGTCCATGCTTAGAACATTGCTGTTACATAGGGTTCAGTGCCCGCTACTATTTACCTTGATGTCTTACAAAATTTGTCGCTCCACGAAAAACACAGTTATTAAAACACTGATGTCCCTGGGGATTAAACCTCAAAGCGTAGTTAAAGGAACAGGTCTTTTCATGTGGGACGTACTGCTGCCCACTACAGAAGACTGTCAAAAAGAGAACTCATAACTAAAGACCTCATCTTACGAACGGAATATGAAGGTCGGCGAAGGACCATTGTGGCCATATTCGAGGTCTCTCCTCAGGTGTAGAGCAAACTCTTGACGGCTTTCTTCTTGCAGTACGGCCAGAGTTTAGGTGTCATTTCCAAAACCTGAACGGTAGATGGAGCTTTGACATCATGCTCGATCGTTCGGCCTTCGTCTCCGTCTCCAACTGTTCCTGAAAATGCTAGTCATTGGGACGGACAGAAAGCCTACTTGTTGGAGGTGTGGAGAGACTGGCCACCTCTCCTCCTCCTGTCCAGGAAATAATGCACCTGGAATTCCGATCGCTGGCGACCAAAATTCCACTCTGTTAGTTCCGAGATGTCTATAATGGGCCTAACGACGACACGGGGCGGTGCGGAGGACCATTTGGTTGAGCCCTCACCCACATTCCCCAAAAAACCGACGCCTGCCGCTAGTGCGGATAAGGAGAAGGAAGAAGGGGAATGTCGTGTCGTTGGTAGGGGCAGAGGGAAGAGCCGAACAGTGTGGCCTCTGGCCCAGCATAACGTCAAGGACAATGGCATCTACAGCCCTATTTACTCTATCTGCGTCGGATATACAGAAAAAAAAAACGAGGCCGGTTGGCAAAAGATTGAACAGTTGAAAGAGCTGAAAGAAAAGCTAGATACTAAGCGGAGAAGAAAATCAAAGCCGCTGGGTGTACCGGGCCCCTCATCCTCTGTTTCGTCTTCCCCAAACTCTAAGAAATCTTCTCATCATTTACCACCGCCTAAATCTTTGACAAATCCTCATGTAAAACTTAAGAGTCCTGTTCAAGAGACCTTTACCGAAACCATCACCCTTTCAAAATGCATTTATACCGAAAACAACACCCAGAACTGCACCTGCACTCACTCCTTCTCATTCCCTCATGAAAATAGATAGCTTTAAATGTAACAGAAGTCCAGAAGCTCCGGCCATGGGGGGAAAACAGAAAATTAAAAAAGTCAAACGTCCATACTTACCTGGGGAAGACGTCTGCCGCGTATCCCGGGAACAGACGGAAAGGGTTTTTGGACAAGCTCGAAGCTTTAAAGATATGAAATGCTTATGGAATGTCTGTCATATTAACGCAAAAGACGTAGAAGTACTTCAAAATTTCGTACTTGCAGAAGGGTACTGACTGTAGTGCAATCCACACCGGGTACGCGGGAGATTTGGGGCATGATCGATGAGGCCAACATGTCTTTGAAATTGGTGCTTCCAGCGGCATATATGCATGACATGACTGAATTAAAGTAATATTGTACAGGGAGGCACCCCCGTTCCTGTAGAGATCCCTAAAACTAACGTATCCCCGGGACATTGGCGGCCTGTCTCTTGATGCCACTGTCAACAGTGAGATGGGCATTGCATCAATGGGACAGGTAGTCGATGCCCTAACCCCGGCCATGTTCAATGTAGGCGAGCAACCCTAATTGATTTCATCATGGTTCTTTGATTAGCAAGTGTGAATGTTCGAGGCCTGAGGTCGGAGTTTCGCAGGACAAGGCTCTCTCGTGACCTTCAGCGCCTCGGGGTAAATATATGTTGTGTGCAATAGAACCGTTTTTCTTCTCGCGTTTATGAAGGTATTCTGTCTAGGGGCTTTTCCCTCTATTCAGCATGATTTGATGGATGCTCGAGGGGTGTCTCTTGGCTAGTTAGCAAGTCTTTGAAGGCTACGTGTGCTCTTGTCTTCGCAGATCCGGCGGGCAGGTTTTGCCTGCTGGGTGTTAACATAAAGGATAAAGCTCTTCGTCTCATTGGCGTTTATGCGCCCAATGTCCATTCTGAGCGACCTGCTTCGAAAGATCGAGACGTTTTTGACGACATCTCGTCGGGTAGTTTTAGCAGGGGATTGGAATGCCGTCTTTGACCCCGATATAGATCGTATAGGGCCAACTTAGGATACTAACAACCGGGACGTGAAACCACATCGGGACTTTATCGATAAGTTCGATTTTGTCGATAAGTACCAGAATGAACACTGTCAGGAGATAGTGTGGAGGTGGACAAATAAGGGCAGCTCGGCTACTAAGGTGCGTTCTAGCTACCTCGAACGAGGTTTAGTCAGAAGAGTCGATGTAGGCTCTTAGGGTGTCCAAGTTTCCATTATATAGTTTATAAAGGTCATATGCTTGCCCGGGTCCATGTAAACTTAGATAAGCCTAAGGTTAGGATGGCTGGCTACTGGAAATTGAACTCTTCATTATTTGGTGAGCAAGATTTCCAGGACCAGCTGCTACTAATGATACAGCGGAAACTAACGGGGGCTGTGGTTGGGAATGCCTGGTGGGATAATTTAAAATCCAAAATTAGAACGTTTGCTACTGATTATAGTCGTCGGCTCAATCTAGATAGATTAGAGGCGCAAACGTCTTCTGATCAAAAAGTTGATCGGGCGATCAAATCCCGTGATAGTGAGGACGTGGCTTCAGCTAGGTCAGAGTTGGCTTCCTTGCTTATTCTTATGGTCCGGTTCCTTGTACCACCGTGATAGTCCAAGGTAGAACCAATAAAGAAGAACTCGAAGGCGGATATGGAATAACACAGATATATTACAAACAGGAATATATACAGAGAGGTAGAAAAGTGTTAGTACGAACAATCAGGTTTAGTATTAATTGTCTGAACACGACTCTGTTTCGGACTGCCTCTGACTCGACTGACTGACTCCTGACGGACTTCACTCCAGACTTCAGACTGAACTCCCTCTTGAGGCGCAGTATTTATTACGCATGGAATAGTCCATTATGTTATTATGGGTAAGGTCCCATGACACTTATCAAGAAGGATCAAGCTCTGGTAGTTAGGGCTAGGTTAAAAAGAATGTATTCTGTGGTGACGTATATGGCGGCTGAATGCGTGCAGAGGAAGCTTGAAATTCATCTCAGCGACATATGCATACGTCACATTACCGAATAAGCGGATCGTGGCTACAAACGCGGGCATATGTGAGGCTTTTCGTGAGTACTTTCAGGAACTTTTCACCAGGGAGCCCAGACTGAGCTCTGCTCAGTTCGACGTCTATTTAGCTGACTTTCCCTGCCTTGAGACAGCTGAAGCGGCTAGGTGCGAGGATCTCATCACAGAGACGGAAATCTGGGAAGTGCTGAAGCAGGTTGACCTGGACAAATCTCCGGGATTAGATGGTCTAACTTACGAAGTGTACTTAAGGTAGTCGCCCGTTTTTTGTCCCTTTGCTGGAACTGATTTACAACAACTGGATGAAGCAGGAGTCTATACATCAACGCTTCACCAAGTATGTGATCAAGCTGCTACGCAAGGACAAGAACGGTGGGGATGATTTAAAGTAACTTTCGCCCTTTAACTATCTTAAATACAGAGTTAATGAATTTGGCTATCGTCTTAGCGAACCGTTTGGAGTCTGTCCTGTCTAGTCTGATTGGCTGTGAACAGACTTGTGCTTTGAAGGGCAGGGCCATTCAAGACAATTTTCATATGGCACGCTTGGTTATCGAGCAAGTTGACAGTGAAGCCGCGCTGATCAATTTAAATCAGTCCAACGCCTTCGATAGGGTTGACCCTCGATTTCTGGAGGCTGTCCTTTCGGCGGCCGGTTTCGGGCCGTTCTTTCGCACCTGGATCGGACTTCTGTATGCGACTCCCCGTGCGCTGGTGGAATGGAATGGGGTACAATGGGAAACTTTTGTATTGTTTTGCTCCATTCGTCAAGGTTGTCCGCTTTCGCCTTTGCTTTATGTTCTTGCGTTGGAACCTTTCCTTCGCAAGTTAAAGACGAATCCGACCCTACGAGGAATTTCCCTGCCTCGTGCTACGCCCTCAGCCTGGCAGAGCCGAAATTGACGAAGAAATCAGTGGTTATGAGATGGTTACAGGGACCAAGATCAACCGTGATAAGTCTGTTGGCTTGCGGCTGGTTGCGCAGAAGGGAGTTTCTCTTCCTGAATATTTCCTCTCGACGGACGGGCCGGTCAAGATACTCGGCGTCTGGTTCGGTCCTGATATCTAGTTGGAAATGAATTCGTCGGAGGTAGAAGGGAATGCCGAGATTGCAGTTAATCTGTGGTCTCGGAGGAATCTGTCCATAAAGGGGAGGGTAGAAGTATGTGTTTCACACATCTACTCGATTCTCCTTTACCGACTCTCTGTGCTTCCACTTCCGAATGCCACACTAATGTCTTTAGTAAGGCTCTTGTTCTCCTTCTTGTGGGGAGGCAAGGCCGCTATGGTATCTCGGGAAATATGTTGCCTTCACCAATCTGAAGGCGGTCTGGGTAGGCCTAGCATTGAGATTCGTCAATATATGCTTTGCATCGCGTTCCTAGACCGAATGTCTCTCGATTCGGATGAGGAGTGCGTTTTCCTTCCAAAAGGCACCCTCCTCATCCATAAGAACATTCCATCCTTGAGAAGTGTGTACTCGTGTGAGGAGGAGGCCCACCGTTTACCGCGAGTCGAATGCTCCTTCTATGTCGAATGTCGTCTTGCTCTAAAACGCCTCTAATGGGCGTCGGATGGCTTCTCCAACGTCCAGGCGTTGTCTCGTAGGACATTATATCAGGTGTTGGTTAGGGTGTCCGTTCATGATGAGCTGATTGACGAGCTTGGTCTTACTAAGCAGGAGGATCGCTCAATATGGCCTTGGGCACCCGGGTTGAAATGCCTCAACAACGATGAGGTATCACTCACCTGGCTGGTGATTCGTGGGTCACTCCTGGACGCTAATAGACTTTGAGAAATCTTCAAATTGCCGACGCTGTGATGGGGAAGTCGAGACCCTGTGTCACGCCTTCTTTTATGCAGGGTGGTAGCGCCGTTGTGCAAGTTTGTTGAAGCCTCATGGTACGCATGCTGCAGGTAAAGTTCTTTGTCCTTGAGGCCTGTGCTGTTTGTAGCAACGTGGCACCGCCGTTGACAAAGGCTGAACACTACGTGTTCTTTTGCTTACTAGGAGTCATGAGAGTCGGGATTTGGACGACACGTCAGAATGGATTCTATGGAGGCGAGAGGCACTTCTTCCCAACTGATCTTGTACTTTAAGCATAAGCTCTGGTGGATGCAGGGCGCCTTTCGTTTTCGCGTATGTGTTTTTCGTATTTGTTGTTGTGTCTGAATGAGTGTGTGTTTGTGTGTGTATTTGGGATGAATGTATGTTTTATATTTTTATAGTCCCTCATTGATTTCGGCCAGTTAACCGATGTTTCTGACACATTTAATGTTTCTGGGAGGTCTTATTACTAACATTATTTTATTTGCTTTCTTGTAAATAGTTTTGTTTCATATTGTAAATACTCATTGAGTCCAGTTTTAAAATTGATGTTTTATTCCCCTCCGTCCATAGACAATGAATTGTACATATAGGGACTAGTTAGGATTTTCATAGAGACAATGAGGTATTACGATGGATGTAGTAAGAAATGTAAGTAAGAATGCGTTGTTTTGGTGTTAGGAATATTGTGGCATGTTTGGGTCAGGGTTTGTGGCTAGCTAAGTTTAAACTTAAGACAGAAGACCGTCCTTTTCCCTCATTCCCCATTTTGGCCTTGTGCCACATTTTCTGTATATAACAGAAATAAATATCGCTCACCGCTATGGCATCTTGACTTTGAATTTAAGCACACTACTAGACTGGCTTCGAGATCTCATCATTTTACAGTTGAGCTGTCCAGATGTAGCCGTAAATTCTATGCTAACAGTTTCTTTTCCCGCACAAAATTGGTGTTACTATTTTGAAAGGTTAATTGCATTTTTCGGAGACTATTATGAATCTTAAGTAATTACGACGGTCTGTGGGTATATATATATATATATATATATATATATATATATATACACAGACCGTCGTATATATATATATATATATATATATATATATATATATATATATATATATATATATATATATATATATTTTATAATATTTTCTTTTTTTTGTTTTTTTAATTTTGTCACCTTGCATTTCATTCTCTATGGAGAGTGCATCTCTTTTTTTGTTTTTTTTAATTTTGTCACCTCAAGCAAAGCGATAATACTACTAGAACGCGTGGCGTGGCGGGGGGTGTTACATGCAGTGAAAGACGATGATTAGACTTTAGTGGGGAGGATTGAGGAAAGGGCAAAAAAAGGAAGAAAGTCGAAGTGGTGTCCACAAATAGTATTTTCTAAATGACTACTGTTCAATACTAATACTAATTCATTATTGAATAATAATTCACTCTTGAATACTAATTCACTATTGAATACTAATTCACTATTGAATACTAATTCACTATTGAATACTAATTCACTATTGAATACTAATTCACTCTTGAATACTAATTCACTATTGAATACTAATTCACTCTTGAATACTAATTCATTATTGAATACTAATTCACTCTTGAATACTAATTCACTATTGAATACTAATTCATTATTGAATACTAATTCACTATTGAATACTAATTTATTGAATACTAAATTCATAATACTAATTCACTATTGAATACTAATTCACTATTGAATACTAATTCAATTCTAATTCACTATTGAATAATACTAATTCACTATGAATACTAATACTAATTCATTATTGAATACTAATTCACTCTTGAATACTAATTCACTATTGAATACTAATTCACTATTGAATACTAATTCACTATTGAATACTAATTCACTATTGAATACTAATTCACTATTGAATACTAATTCACATGCTCTTTTGATGATTCTGCCTATTACAATAATGTTTTTTTTACTAACTGATAATCCAATGAAAGACACAAGAACAATGCAAAGATGAAGGTTTATATCAGTAACAATGACCTCTCATCTAGCTCATCAAAATGAAATATATACATATAACTGTTATAGTGGAACAAACCTATTGTATAGTTAATAGACTCTCCCACGTATAATAAGTAGGAGTAGTAAGAGTAACGTGGGGGTCGGTCAGTGGGTCAGTCAGTGAGTCGATGCCGGACGACAGTTAGTCGAATACTAAAGTATCAGCGACCACAACTAGATTACTCTGCGTTATACCTATTATATCAAGTTCCTAACGTTTTGTTCGTCAAACCTATTTTAGGACCGACTTTGTACAAACACAAGCCTCCACTGTGAAATCACTCCACAACAATAACACGACATCACTAATAAGATTCATCTAGATGTTTTTGATAAAGGCACAAAAGCTACATAAGGCAGAGAAGTTCCATCTGATGGGTTTGATAAAAGGCCCAAGTGCCACTTAAGGTAGAGAAGTTCCATCAGATGGTTTTAATTATAATATCAAATAATTGTGCTATAGATCATGAGTTGAGAACTGATGACATCAGGAAGGTCATTAAAGAAAAATAAGAACAACGTAAGTACAAATATATGAATGATTTGTTAATAGATGTTTTTCAACGAAAAAGACTTCAAAAGACTAACTGGGTGTTCGATAATTTAGAAGAACAGAGATCTTCCTTGCTGCTGGTAGCATATAACATATTACAATCTGTCACATGCTAATTGGAACGGAGATGGACACTACCAAGTAATGCATATTGCTCTGAGATAGGCAATGAAGTAGATTTACTCAACACGACACTCCGACAATCTAATGGGTCATTGAAAACACCAATTTGATTTTTAAAAAGTGTCTTTTATTTTCTTTTTTGTGGGTTGATGCCAATATCTTATATTATTTTTTTTATTCTGGTTTTAACGAGCGAATTTTTTCTATTACAGATTCCAGAATTGAACAATGATACATTCCCAGTTGATACCGTCGATGTATGGCGCTTTGATCGTCTTTATTATTTTCCCGTTGGTCATCTGCCAAAAATGTCCAAAGGAATGTGTATGTCAGCAGAAGAGGGGAGCAACGTTTGCGATTTGTGACGTGGATAGCATAAACTCAGTGAATTCCATCGATTTACAGCCGGAAAACACCACTGTTTTGCAACTGAATTGTCAAAACAGCACTTTAAATCCGAGTTCATTAAACGCTAAAATGTTTCAGAAATTGAATCAATTGATGTCAGTAATATTCATGAACTGTTCTTTCGATTATATAGACAAAAATACATTTACAGGCCTTGACTACTTCGAAGATCTTCTTGTTTTTAATTCCGTTAATTTTAAACTTCCCCCAAATTTTTTTCATCACATTCGAAACCTGAAACAGTTGATTATTTCGAAAAGTGACTGGCATGAATTATCGTTTGATAATTTCTGTGTCCTAACCAACATCAGATTGCTAGTTTTTATGAAAAATCCGATCAGCAATATTTTAGAAAATTCAACATTATGCCCTGGGAATCAACATTCTTTCAGGAGACTGAAAAAGTTGATCCTAAAGCAAAACGAAATCCAAATTTTGAGGACTGGATTCACCGAAAGATTTCAAAGTCTGCAGTATCTCACATTCCAGGGAAATAAGATTAAAGAAATCCAGAATGGTTCACTTGTAAATCTCATGCAACTAGAATATTTGGATGTTTCCCAAAATTATCTTCAAAAGCTGCCGAATGATTTCTGCGACGGTTGCACTGAATTATGGGAACTTGATATTTCCGACAACCCAATCACTGACATCCCGGAATCGGTTAGTAAAATGTATAATTTGAGAAAATTCAGTGCAAAGAATACATTATTAAGTGACATTTCTATCGTTCAAGAATTATCTTTATTATATCTGAATGTTATTAATAGCAGTTTGAATTCAATTCCGTCTCCTTTTTGCAGAAATAATTCTATTCTAAAGAATTTATATCTTGGAGTAAATCAAATGGTCAAAATTCCAGAGAACGCTTTTGAAAATTGTAATTCTTTAGAAAAACTGGATTTATCTTCCAACAACATCGAATCATTGTCTGATGAATCATTCAATGGACTTCCATCTTTAAAAATATTATATTTGTCTAAGAACAAAATATCACATATAGACAATGGGACTTTTTCTACATTAAGCAAATTGAATATTCTGGATTTAAGTTCGAATTTCCTGACAAAATTACCTTTATTTCCACCTTCGACGCTCAGACTTAATTTGACTAGAAATCAACTGAGAAATATTAATTTTTATGAACGTACATCATTACTTATCGTACAGTATTTATTCATAAACAATAATAAAATTCAAACTATTAAAAACTACACATTTTTTAATTGTCTGTTTCTTACAAATTTGCATTTGAATGAAAACGGCCTAAGAAACTTGGAAGAATTTGCCTTTGCATCATTGATGCATTTATCCAATTTACACATTTCATACAATTATTTGGAAGATTTCCACTCTGCTCTAAAACCATTAGCAAGACTGAGTAAACTGGAAGCCGATCACAATCTTCTATCGACTCTCAAACGAAATACATTCCCCATATCATTGCGTAGAATAAACGTATCGAAAAACAAAATCAAAACCATCGAAGAAGGAACATTTGAAAATTTGAAATATTTGGAAATGGTCGATCTAAGATGGAACGAAATAGTTTCACTAGACTCATCAAGCGTTAAATTAAACCCCAATATCATTGCAGTCAGTAATTTCTCAATTTTTGGGAATCCATTAAAATGTGATTGTCATTTGGCATTCTTGAAAAATGCATCAGTCAATAAATATCCAATATTTACGGATCTAGCGCCATCTGGTGAATGTTGTCAACATGACATATATTACTTAAAGAGAAATCACTCCAAATCGACTGATGAAAAACAGTTTGTATGCGGTTACAAAAGAAATTCCCTTTTCAAATTATCTTTCTTATGTTACTTAAATTGTCAATGTTGTTTGACAGAAAATTGCCTTTGTCAACAGAAGTGTAGTAAAAACTGTCTTTGTAGATTTCGATACGATCTCACAGACTTTCGAGTCGATTGTAAAAATGGAAATTTAACTGATGCATCTGGCTTACCTGCCAATGCGACATTGATTGACCTGAGCGGTAACGATCTGGCATATTTGAGAAATGGAAGTTTTACCAGGCAAACCAGGGCTGAGATTTTGTATCTAAACAATTCAAAAATTACCGGAATCGACCAAAGAACCTTTATTACTTTTAACTTTCTCAAAATATTGCATTTAGAATATAATGTGATCAGGATGTTAGACTCACACAGCTTGTTAGGTTTGTGGAACTTGAAAGAACTGATTCTCAATCATAACGAAATCGAGAGAATATTGCCAGGAATTTTCAAAATGACACCAAATTTGGAAGTTCTAGACTTGAGCTATAATAATCTTGTAAGAATCGAAAGTCAAACATTCAATGCAAACAGTCTGAAAAGAATCGCTCTTTTCGATAATCCTTGGTCGTGTAGCTGTGAGGATTTGAGTTCTCTTCAGGAACTTTTAATCACTCGATCATCTGAAATTGATACCGAATCTATTCTCTGTATCCAGAGTCAAATACCAGTCCTCCAATACGATATTACTTTCTGTCAGAACAAATTCTTAAATTCAAGTACTGAAATGCTGCGGGCGCGTGTTACGAAACCTGTATATAGTTTATCAATTTGTCTGACACTGATTAAGGTTGTTTTTTATAGCACGTATTATTTAAACCCTTAAAGAAATCAGAAATTATTTCCTAATGCAGTCGCGAAAACAAATTTCCACTGCACTACATGGCGTGGTACTTTTTCTTCTGGTCTGATTTTTGTAGTCCCAAATGATTTTATATTACTCTTGCTCTAAAGCAGGTTTTGGTATGAGCATGTACAGTCGAGATGTATTGTCAAAATAAAATTGCCTAATCTTGATAAAATCGTAATTATTTTTGTGTTTAATTTTAGGGACTTAATATGGGTTTCAATGTAATTGTAACAGGCCATAGGATGCTCCTTCGTATTCGTTATTTCAATGAATAAAATAAATGGGTCAATTTACGACTGATAGCAAACGAGGACGTAATTTCTAAACTCATAATTCACACATCTATCTATCTATCTATCTATCTATATATATATATATATATATATATATATATATATATATATATATATATATTAGGTGTGTTTATGCCTGTAAATATCATATTCCTTTTCTGAAATATATGAGACTAATCTATTTATAATTTACGGATGTTGAATAATCTAATAAATAAAAGGAACTCAATGATTTCGAACTAAGGAGGAGGCAAACACATTCTTTTAACAAAACATGAAAAGAATAATAGGACCTGGGAACGTTATTTTAAAAATCATCCATTTAAAAAAATATATATATAATATATGTAAATGGAGATTTCGACGTATGTTTATCCGACAACCTCATTCAGTTTTTTAAATGTTTGTCTATTTAGAATTTACATGTCATTCCCTCTAATAAATAAAAGGAACTCATTGAGCGAACATATTGTGCAACGTGAGGATATCAAAACATAGCAAAGAATATTTGATGACCTTTTCGGAATTATTTTTCAAAAGTCTCTTTAATCGAGACAATAAAATGACTGATTTCAAAATTTCTGATACGACTCCGACAAATATTCCAGTTTTTCTATCCAGTGTCAATTCGCTCATTAGTATGAGGCACATTGACAGCTGAAAGGTTCCTTTTAGCTTGTCTTTATACCTGAAAACGGTCGTCCAAATATTCCTTTGTCCTCTTTCAAGCTGATTATACATGGGGGACCTTAGGTATTCTGTCGTCACTTCATGCTTTTCAATATGACCAGCCCAAAAATCTTGTTACTGTATCAGGAAAGTCTCAGTTCCCCCAATGATGCATTTTGACAGAAAATCAACATTGGACTTGTATCGTCAAAACCATAGCCACAGATCGCAAGACAACTTTTCAAGATGATCCAGATGATTATACATGATATATGGAGTCTATGATTCTGAGCCGTACAACAGATAGATAGATAGATAGATAGATAGATAGATAGATAGATAGATAGATAGATAGATAGATAGATAGTGCACCAATCGATTCCTAACGTCCATACGTAAATACACATATGTGTAGTTAAACCTAAGTCTGGGAACACACCGCCATCTCATTGATCTTAACGAAAATACACTGTATGTACGAATGTAATTTCGAAGTGTAACGTGTATTTTGTTTTATTTATTTTTGACTAACGATTTCTGAAAAGGCCACTTTTCCACTTATTATTTGCATTTAAACAATTTTAAGTATAATAAAAATGGTATTCTAAGTATTTGGCAACAATCTTGTATTATTTATTTATTGTATGAGTGACATTTAAAAAGTGCTAAATCTCACCAGGTGGGGTTGGAGAAACAAGATATTTTTTCACTATTTTTTAATATAGTCCTCCTTGACATCAATGCACTTGTTCCAACAATGCATTGCAATCCGATCACAGAAGAATGTGACGTGTTGATCCACTAAAAACACCTCCACAACACATATTATTATTTACAAGATGGCGATCACAGAGATGGGAATTGAATTTAGATAACAGGAAGAAGTCAGATGGAGCTAAGTCTGGTGAGTAAGAGGGATGGGATGGAAATTCACAACTACACTTGGCTGCTTCAGCTACTGCAACCTGAGTCATGTGAATGGGTGCGTTTTCCTGGAGCCGAAACAAATCTGCCGTCAGCTTCCCTCTGCATTTTGGTTTGATTGCTTCCTTCAGTTGTCTTAATTCTGATGCATATTACTGGCCATTAATAGGTTTTAATGATATTCTTTCAAGATTTTGGCACTTCTTCAATAGATTGTGGCTTTTTAACTTCTATAACTGTTTTCCAATTTCTCTGTAAAATCTCTTGAGTTCCGAAGTTAAACAATGTCGAACCAGATCAGTGCCTAGATGGGTGGTCGCTTGGGAATTTGAAAATCTAAAAAAATTTTCTGATACGCTGTAAAAAAACGAAATAATAACAAATGAGTCTACTACATGTATTTAAGAGCGCTACTAGATTGGCAACTAGGTCTCACCGTTCCCATCTCAACACTGAACTAGTGAGATGCAACCACCAATTCTACACTAACAGTTTCTTTTCTCGAACTTCCCACCTGTGAAACTCCCTTCCGATTTCTTGCTTCCCCGACAACTACAATTTACAAAAATTTAAATGCAGCGTCAATAATCGTCATCTTCTGTCTTCTTAAAAACTGTTCCTTATTTGACCTTACCTCAATCCTCATCATTCCCAGTCTTCTCATTCTCTTTCATTTTCATTCTCTGTTACCCTCTCCATTCTAGTGGCATTATCGCCTTGCTTGGGGTGAAACTGTTAAAAAAAATACCTTTCAAATCTCAAGAATTAGTTGAATTCACAGCGACTCCACATTGTTTTTTTTTGTTTTTTTCTCACCGATGAAAGAAACCTCAATTTTCTTAAGATCTCTTTTGGTTCTAATTTTGAAGGATTGTGGAAGTTGATAGGATTGTGGGTTTTCTGTCTATATTTAGGCGAAGGTGCGTGTTCAATATATAAACAAAGAATATAGAAGAAGCATACCAAATAATTTGAGTTTCTGCTGTTATCTTTTATGTTGTATTGAAACAAAATTAAACGTCTCTTGAGTATGCTCCTTTTCCTTTCTATTCAGAAATAATTTAAAATAAGGATAAGAACTGGTAAAGATGGTTGAGTTCAAGTCAGCCTCGCGCTCAGATGGGATGACCATTTCTACTTCATGAGTAGGGCTGCTAAAACATATCCGAACGATCTCGTTGGAAAGTGGAAAGAGAAAGATTATGACCTTTCCGCAAGTTCCATAATATCGCATTTATGACCAAAAACATTTTCCCGTTTTTTTATAACTTGCATCATGGGAAGTTTTTTATTTTTTTTTTATTGGTTTTATTTAATTTTCCCACAGTATCCCTAATCTACATTCGTGGAATCCTCACAGTCGTTTTTAGTATTGGACAAATTGGACAGTAAAATGACCATCAAAATGCAACTCAACATTGGTCAAGGACATTTGAACGAATCCGTTTGGCCGTGTGTCGATGTGGATGTCAGAGAGAGAGAGTGAGAGAGGGGGGAGTTTTTTTTTTACCGATGAAATTAGCCGTCACATTCTCAGGATCTTTTTTTGTTCCAGTTTTGAATTGTCCCGGATCTGGAGACATGGAACACTCATAAAATCCTTTGTATTTCGACAGGAAGATGACCATCGAAATGAGTTTGGTGAAGGATTTTCTTGAGTTTGTGAATTAGTGGGTATGCTCTAGAGAAAGAACGTGAAAAAGAGAGAGAAACCAAGGAAAGAAAGATGCATAATGCATTAACCCCACCCACGGCACATACTTAACTTGTTATGCTTAGGCAACTTACAAGCAAATCTATTGGACGGAATGAGATATTTACTGAAGCCCTCCGTAATTCCAAACAAAACATATGCAGGTTAACACCTTCAATCAATTAAGATCAGTATCCATGAGAGATGCAATTAGTGTAGCATCAGGGGAGTTATTTCTTCTTCTTCTTCTTCTTCTTCTTCTTCTTCTTCTTCTTCTTCTTCTTCTTCTTCATTATTATTATTAGTAGTAGTAGTGGTAGTAGTAGTAGTAGTAGTAGTAATAGTTTTCATTTTTCTCACTGAAACCAAGTGGTGTCTTTAGTGAAGACACAGTAGAGGAATGGATTGCGTCCCAATTTGAAGAATCGGAGTTTGAATTCCAGTCGAGCCCATTACATTCATTTATATGCTGATACCCTTGGGAAAGGTATGTATCCATCTCTCCTCCTCAAGCTATGTGTAAATAGCATGATAGGCACGATTATCAAGCCTTGGGTGGTAACCTGTCCAGAAGGAAAATATTGAATTCAAACCAATCTGGAGAGGGTTGGGCTCCTTCAGGTTATCTTGCCCCAAACACGCCATTTCTACTGCGGTAGCTGGACATGTGGTACCCCTATGACTCTAATGGGACTTGTGATCGTCAGTAGTAGTAGTATTAGTAGCAGTACCCGTAAAAATTTCATGGTTTTCCTATTTTAATTTTCTGATGAATCATAATTCTTAAGGCAATGTTTAAAAAAATTTCTTGTGATTTCCACGACGATAAAGTTTATTCGGTCGAGTTAGCTGGTCAATTCATGAGTCTATCAGGCCAGCCATCATCAGTCCTGCATCAAAGTCGAAATGTCATTAGGGTGGCATTCTGTGTTATAACATAGATGCAGTGCCGGGAGGAACTTCCGAATCCAGCACACAGATTATTTTGAGGCCACCCGGTCAGAAAAGGAAATGCTGAGACAAACAAACTCGATATATTGTGTCTTACAAGTCTGTCTGTAAGCCTGTCTGTCTGTCTTATATATATATATATATATATATATATATGTTTGTGACAAAAAATTTATGTGTGTCATTCTAATAATACGACACTTGATATTCCCAAAACTTCGTAAGGTCCGCCCTCTCTTTTGGTACAAGCACCGACTTTTGCCAGCCTTGAACTCACGGTTACAGTTGTCAAGACAGTGACGTCCGTGAAAGGCCGGATGACTACTAGGAATAGACTAGATGACAAAGTGGAGAGTCAATTGACGGTGAGGAGAGACCACAATTTAAAGCATTCCTGGGCTAGCTACACGGTATGCAGATCAAAATTTGGCTACAGACACAAATAAGAATAAATACCCCCAAGGGATCCCGAGAGTGGGAGAGAATGAGATCCCTATTAGGACGGATCAACCGGAGACGAACCAACCCTCACACCCACGGACGACGATTATGACTTGCCCATACGGGAAAAAATGCAAGAATATACGCGGCCTAAAAATCCATCAAACCAAAATGAAATGTCAATTGGAAACTAGCCAGTTGCAGCGCACAGGAAATTCTCCTGATGAGACGCAGGAAATACAGGACCGGGAAGCTCACCACAGAGCCCAGTTCTTCCAAGCAGAGGCACAAGTATCCCCAGAGTTACCATCAGAGACATTTCGGAAAAACATCAATGGCCTGAGGCCGTAGATAAAAAAAAAAAAAGCACCACTTCGATTTAGACATCAGCGAAATACTAAAGACAATTTCAAAAGGCTCGGTGGAGACCCGTTTACCTTCTAACCGATAAAGGGGTGTCCACGAAAAAATGAAAAAAGAAAAAAAATTACCCGTAAACGGTTTAAATAGAATTCGCACCGTTGCGATTGGCTGTTGGTCAATCTCTAATCAAATGTGTGATAACGGGGTATATTTATAGAAGTCAGTGTCTACAAGCATTTTTTAGAGGGCGTTTCAGAGTCTGATCAGCTCTGAGGGGGGGACGATTTGGTGAGGTCAGTATGAGGCTTGAAAGACCCAAAACTGCCCAATGATCCATCTCCAGAACATCACTGAGGACACCCTCTAGCGCTAAAAGAGCGTATATTCAAAGCAGTAAATTGTTGCGTGGTAAGGTCAAGCATCCTCATTAGATTTTTGCAACGAATGAACGAGAGAATTATTGTTTGTCTGGTCAATGTAGCTGATTGCTGGGCAACCAAAACGTCTTGCTCCATGGCTATCTATCCAGAGTAGTAGATCACTCGCAAGATCTTGATTTGATCGACAGCAGTGTTCTGCAAAGCGTATTCTGAGTTTGTATAAGAGTGTAGAAATATCAGGGATGGATCCATAGAGCTTTGATTTAGAATTTAGATGGATGTTGTCTCCAAGAGATGTTAAGCATAGCACTCAGCTTCCGAGTGTAGTTACCATAAAGTTTAGACTCTAGGGTTTTAGTTAATGTCTAAGCAGTGGCACCATACCATAACAGCAGCGCTATAGTTACTCGAAAAAATCACTGCTTGAGATTGTCTGGTAGAACAGATTTTATTCAAGGGAATTCGCGTAGATAAAGCCTAGGATGATAAAATACTCATGGAAATTCTTCCATTGCGTCGTTAAATATTTGAGCTGAACAACTTAATAGCAATCATAAATATGAATGCTGTTCGTTATTTTAAGAAGTGGGTACAAATGAAGAAATTTGAAATTGACAACTTTTCCCTTTTCACTGAAACAGCCATTAAACACTTCTATCTTCTTTCTTTCACTTTCTTCTTGAAACCAAGTAGTGTTTTTTCCCCTCTTTGCCCGGAATAGTCCATTATTTATGAGGTATTGGCAGGAGACATTAAACACTTTCAACTTCCCTTATTTCTTTCTTTCTTTGTAGTCAAATCTTACGAACATTTCTCTTAATAATAATTTAAAATTGGTTCAAAAGTGTAATTTTTTATGGTAAATTGCCTTACACGGTTTCCATCACTCGATACCGTGAGTCTCAAAAATGGCATTTTTATCGCGGTCGTTAATACTTCTCGGTCTTTTAGCTGGGATCAAAGTGTAGTATCTGACCTCGGGAGGATAAACGACATTTCATTTCACCACATGTGTTTTTTTTTGGTTTTTTTTTTTTGGAAATGATGTAAGTACTTTACAATTTTCTTGAATCTCTTTTGGTTCTAGTTTTAAATTATCCGGGATTTGGACCATGGAACATCCATAAAGGTCCATTGTATCAAGGGAAATATTTCGACGGAAGATGACCATCGAAATAAGTGTTTATCTCAACGCTGGCAAAGGTTGTACTTAATGAATCAGTCGATATCTTTGGCCGAGTGTTCTGTCAGTGTCCCAGAGAAAGGAAACCGGTGGGGGTGAGGGTGTAAAGAGAGAGAGAGAGAAAGAGAGAGAGAAAGAGAGAGAGAGAGAAAGGACATAGAGAGAAAGAGAGAGGGTAAGGTTAAGATTTAGGTGTTGCGAAAACTACTTCAGTTGTCCAAAATATCTTCGCCGCCGATATAGTCATTCTCCACATATTCGCGTCCTTGTGTGTGGGTGTATGTGTCTGTTTGTGAGTATGTGTGTGTGTGAGAGAGAGAGAGAGTGAGAGAGAGGGGGAGGCCGAGAAACAAAGAGAACAAGAGAGAGAGAGAGAGAGAGAGAGAGAGGCTATGGATTTATTCATATATAAATTCATGTTACACCAATGTAGATATTTCCACAAAACAATAACAAGGACAAGTATCGTAATTCGGAGAAACAAAATTATCGAATTGAAGAATTAAGTCGAAAGGCTGGAACTCAAAAGATAAAATTTGTAAGTATTTTATCGCATAATTTAAGAAAACTTGTGATTGAAAATATCTGCTTATTTTGTTGAAAACTGTATAATTTTATCTTTAACAATAGAACTGCTGTGTGAAATGTCTGAAAGTAAGTTGTTAACATTTCGCCAAGAAAATAGAATTATATATCCAATCCTTTCTCTCGTCTCAAATCCCGAAGACACAAAGACGCTGTGTTTTTTTGTATAATTTCAGGTGAATGCCACCCAAAATTATTGGACGGTTTTACTAATCAACGGACATCATTCATTTTTTTTTCCGTAGAATAAAAACATTAAATGTTTGTAAAATAAAATAAAAAAAATTATTTTAGAAAATGTTTACAATCGAAATTGTCGTAAAATTTTAGAATTTTTTATTCTTCAAGCACATCTTTATTTTAAATCAACTTTTCTTAAGATTTAAATGAATCTTGTTTGGATTGTGATTACATTGTTATGGTATAAGATGGATGTTTGTGTATGTGTGTGAAGGTGGAAGAGAGAGACAGAGACAGAGAGAGACAGAGAGAGAATAAATGGTGAAAATTTCAATGAAATCCGAGAGGGAAAATTATACTTAGCCGATGGATGTCATTGGTTTATCAAGGTTTATAAATTTGAGAAAGTTCAGGAATGATCATCAGATGGTTGAAAGGTCAATCAAAACATATGGAGGGCACAAAGTGTCCATATTCAATGTCTGGTAAAAAGTAAAGGGAACAAGTAATATTGAATTACATTTTAAATGAATATTGTTTGAATTGTGATTACATTGTTATGGTATAAGAATATATATATATATATATATATATATATATATATATATATATATATATATGTGTGTATGTATTTCCAAATGCATATATATATGTATGTATATATTATCGTGCAACTCAGTTTCATTTTTGTCAGGCACTAATAGTAAATGAACCACATAATACTTTTTTTTAATAATGTGTTTCATGAGAGTAATGATAAATTGAATGTAGATTCAAAGTTCAAAGTTATAATAAACTAAATATACTATTGGATATAAATTCAAAATATAGAATGTTGATAAGGAGATAACAAAAAAAAATAATCTAAGACAAAAGAACTCCGTTTTTTTTTCGTTATGTTATCGATAGACATTGTAATGGTGCCACGGAAGTAACCAATGTGTAATAAGAAATATGAGAGACAGGTGAAAGTATTAAAACAGTAGATGATGGGTTAATTGATATAATCAGAATCAAAATATTTTAGGAGAGAGTTTTTTTCCTGCGAATTCATGTTATCAGAAGTTGTACAACATCTAAAAACATATTCCTATCCACCTTCACAATACAGGAAAATACTTGTAGCAACACCAATATAATACACCATGAAAATAATAAATAAAATCTTCAATTTCTTGGGGCCCTTGATATCAAAATCAGCTAACCAAAACTTCAAAAACTATTACGATTCTAGCAATAACATATTGAAGTACATATAACATTTAATGCCATTTTACATTTCTACCAATTTCTTTTCAGCTTCCATATATTGAAACGCTTGTTTTTGCAAAAATTTCCATAACTACAATGGATGAATTTAAAATTTTAAAATAACAATGACAGAGCATATTCGCGCGTGTTTTTAAGAAATCACTATGGCAACGGAATGCAGATTTTATCACATTTACAATAAGTTTACCTTTGTAATTTACCCCTGATGATGATCTTGGAAAAGGTCGAACGTACAATACGTCTATATCATTCAATGAAAAATGTTTGAATGAAAATATGCTTCCTACCTATATATATATATATATATATATATATATATGTGGGGGTGTATAAAAACAAGTAATGATATATTAGCAACTGTATATGTGTGTTTGAGAAACGATACATCCCCAAGCACATTACTAACCCTAACTTACTTCATTCATATGTTGATATATGTGTATGTGGGTATTTAGGTAAAAGTTTTGTTTTTTCTGACATTTATATACCTAGGTATATATGTAGACTTAGGAGAGCGTTTATCACTCCGTGGGTTTTTAAGATTGTTAACGTTTTCTTCCTCAGTGTTCTTTAAGTACAATTTAATTTAATTCCAACCATTTATTTATATATGTTAAATTTATATATGGATGGATGGTTTTTTTAAAAAAATTTAAATTTAAAATTTTTTTTTACATTTTACCTTTTAATTCATTCATATATATATATATATATATATATATATATATATATATATATATATATATGTATATGTGTGTGTGTGCATGTGTGTGTGTATGTGTATATATGTATGTACATGTGTATATCTGTGTATGTGTATGTATGTGTATGTATGTATGTATGTGTGTATATATGTATATATATATGTGTGTGTGTGTATATGTGTGTATGTTTAGGTATGAATATATACATATATATGGGTATATGGGTGTATGTATATATGTGTATGTGTATATGTATGTATGTTTGTATGTATGTGTATATGTACAATTAGATGGATAGATAGTTAGATACGTTGTATATTTGTTTAGATGAGTGTGTGTATGTAAATGTATGGAGGTGTGTAAAGTTTTATATATATATATGTTTATGTGCACGTATGTGTATGTCCGTGTGTATATGCGTGTAAATGTATAGATACGCAGGATTGGATGTGTATGGGTGTAGGTATATGTATGTATGTGTGTGTATGTGTATATGTATATACATATGTATATATGGATATATATGTATGTATGTGTGTATATTTATATGTGTACACGCCTATATGTATGTATGTACGTGTAAATATAGATATGTTGTGTATGTGTGTATATACGTATGTGTTTTGGGGCATAGAAATAGTAGGTCCTTACTAGATTAAATGTTCGTTATTTTTTTATATGTTTATATTAAATTTGCAACCTGTAGGTGATATTACGTTTGTCAAATTTTCTTGATTGTACAGCGTCTCTTTTACAAATGCCCTCCGGTTTTAGGTGCCCCCCCCTCCATCTTTACCCTTGTTTTTCTTTTCTTTTCTTTTCTCTCTCTTTCTCATCTTCTGATTTTTAAGTTTAGATTATTGTGCGTAGTGTCACCACAAATGTATAAACCCATTTCCGGTGTCAGTTTTTAAATTAATTTAGGTCAGCGATTCAAGAATGAAATATGCATCGGAAACCAATTCAATTTTACCTGTATCTCATTCATTAAAACCGTCTTCTAACTTCTCTTTAGAATTTCTCTCTATTAAATTTGAATCCCCACCTTCACTTTTAGGCCTTCCTGTTCGTCTCTCGTATGTTACCCCTCTCTAGAACTTCCTTTTACATCTCACATTCGTCCCCCACTCTCATACATACACTCTCGCTAATTTTTTTACTTTTTTATTCCCGGACTTATTTTTTTTTCAGATTTCTTTTTGAATTTGTAGATCTGATGAATTGGATTGTATTTACGATTCCAATGTAATAAATTATAACCATGGAATATTAGTGTTTAAGTTTTTTTTTATTATATTTTTATTCTGTCCTGGACATTGAGTTCTACCTGGATTCTATCCTCTTGGAATTTTATATATATATATATATATATGTATGTATGTATGTGTATGTATGTATATGTATATATTATATATATAAATATATATATATATATATATATGTGTGTGTATTAACCACTAATATTATCTATCTATCTATCTATCTATATATATATATATATATATATATATATATATATATATATATATACATGTACGTATGTATTTGTGTGTGGGCGTGTCATTCATATGATCCATGAATCATTTTATGCCACACTAATATAGATTTAGTTGAAAAAAGAATTCATTTATGATTTTTTTTTAATTTTCACACATTTACCATGTGTGTGTGTGTTTGTGTGTGTGTGTGTGTATGTGTGTGTGATGTAAAATCGTAAAATGAATATAAAATTTACAAAAGAAGCTTGAAAAAACTTTTCTTTGTGCCCCTAACACTTAGGCGAGATAACAAGTTCTAATTATTATTCTGGTTGGCTCTTAAAAAGTAGATATAATTATCAACAAATTTTACGTTATTTCGAATCAGTCGACTGTCGTAAGGAGTTGAGAAGATTCGAGATTCAATGGCGCCGCTTGGTTTGTGAATTGTTTAAACAATAGTTCAATTTTACAAACGGAGGTCAAATATATCTTACACTTTCATAAAAAGTACAAAATCGTCCTTAATACCTTTAATGTTCTGACAAACCTTCACAAAAAACTACAGAAAGATAATCGTATATCTCTCTAAATTTGTAGAATTCTCTATTTATTTTTCTTCTTTCTTTTTCCTTTTCTTTCTTTTCGTCGTCGTCTGTGGCAGCTTTTAGTTCAGATCCCAGACTCAGCCATGGTCTTATTATGAATGCTGAAACATTTGTGCTTTCTTTTTCTTTCAGCTTTCAGCATTTCATCTTATTCTTATTCTTCGTCTAAGTTCAGCTCCTAGAACTAAACGATGTCTTCTTTGTGAATGAATACCGGAAGGTACTTGTTTGACAAGCCAGACTTCTTAAATAGCCACAAACGGCTGCGAACTGAATCAGAAATGTAATACTCTGTGTACGTAACTTACTTATAACACTGGGTCAGAAAACTCAAAATGTATCCCTTTCAGCAACATTTGTTTGTTAATTTATTTCGATGGGTTTGAGAACATCAGATTCTTTTTCATTTTTGAAAACCAAATTTTATACATGTATTTTTGTCATTAGCCACCAGTGTTCATTTTGGCGGTTCTTTTACGACATCAATTTCAGCCTCAAATATACAAACTTTTACATCCCAAATTTTGTTCAAGCCATTTCTTCACTAACAGCCTGGCTTCATTTTAGCAGGGATTTTTTTATTTGAAGAACACGTATTAGTAATTTTCTTCTTTTAATAAATGTTTTTAAAACAAAGAAATTGTAATAAACAAACATAGTCTCTTGTATTATTTTTATTTACCTTTTACTTATTTTTATATAATTTGACACTTATGTTTTATTATATAATTTTTTATATGCTCTCCTCAAAAGAAAATGTAATAAACAAATCTAGTCTATTTTTTTATTCACTCTTTAATTATTTATATATAATTTTGCCTTATTATATCTATCTTAACTCAACGATCCAAATATTTCTTCAGCACTGCAATAGCTACTCTACTGGGCCATGTGTCCTCAAGGATACATAACCCACTGGATAGGAGCGTTGGTTAGATCCAATGACTTGACCCAAAGAATTGTGAGCTCAATACCTGGCTATTACAGTTGTGAATAAAAACTTGGAGAGTTGACTTAAAGGGAGATAACTAAGACATCCAGAATAGGCAGGGCTCGTGAAACTAGAACAATTTACTCCGGTGGATGAAATAAATAAATTCAGTTCGAACTTCCCATCACTTGAGGAAGACCGGAGTGTAGAATGTCTGAAAAGTCATGAATATAGCAGCAATGATGAGGAAAACAGTTCGAACAATGTAAGTAGTGTAAATAATTACAATACATCATCTCAGAAATATAGACAGATATTCATTAAACCATATCTCCATTCATCATCTGAAAGACCCCATTTTACCTTCCATCAGTATGGCTGATGCTAACCTCCAAGAAAGTCACTCGTTGCGTCTTCTCGGGCTAACGTTCTCGGCTCACTTTAAGTGGTAAACTATATTGAAACTATTGCTAGCTAAACTGCTAAGAACATCAGTTTAGTGTGTCGTACGAGACAATTTTTTTCTCCAGAATATATCATATATACCTATCAGTCTACTCATCGTCCATGCCTAGAATATTTCTTGTCACATATGGTTCGGTGTCCCTGCTATTTACCTTGAGCTCCAGCAATATTATCAGTCCTGATCTGGCAGCTCAGCTTCAGTTACTTTCCCACATATTGCCTCTCTGTCAATTTTCTATAAATACTTTCATGATAATTGTTCGGATGAACTCACCGCTATGGCATCTTGACTTTGAATTTAAGCACACTACTAGACTGGCTTCGAGATCTCATCATTTTACAGTTGAGCTGTCCAGATGTAGCCGTAAATTCTATGCTAACAGTTTCTTTTCCCGCACAAAATTGGTGTTACAATTTTGAAAGGTTTAATTGTCTTTTTCGAAGTCTATTATGAATCTTAAGTAATTACGACGGTCTGTAGGTATATATATATATATATATATATATATATATATATATATATATATATATATATATATAGTATAGGATTGGTGTGTACGGAATAAATTCCAATAACCGACAAATACTATTCTTAAAAGAGTGGTCAATACAGAGTAGAAAATTGTAACATAAATAGGTTATAAAATCACTACAAAAATAGCCATTTTGTTTCAACACTTCTGGTGTCTTATTAAGTGATTGAATGTATAATAAAGGGTTTTAAAATTTAAAATTGATAATTTTGAATTTCATAGTATAATTTAATATTTATTAGTTCGAATCAATTCTATTTTAGTCTAAACCTAACTTTAAAGCATTAAATAATTATCATAACCAAAGTTCATTGTCAAGTTTTTTGAATTCTCATATACTTGTATTTTGATTGGTCATTCCAACTTATGTGACAGCGTTTCCCCTCGCGAGGGGTGTTTGATTGATTTGAACTTTTTAAAAAGCGTTATTATACATTCATCACCATCACTAAGACACCAGAAGTGTTGAAACAAAATGGCTGTTTTTATAGTGTTTTTATAACATATTTATGTTATAATTTTCGAATAAACAATTATATATATATATATGTGTGTGTGTGTGTGTGTGTGTGTGTGTGTGTGTGTGTGTGTTGGGAGTGTATAATATTTTAGAATGCATTTAATTTTCACCCCCCCCCTAAGCAACTCGATAATACTACTATAATTTTAGAATAAACAATTATATTTTATAATAAAACAATTATATATATATATATATATATATATATATATATATATATATATGTGTGTGTGTGTGTGTGTGTGTGTGTGTGTGTGTGTCTGTGTGGGGGGATAAGAATGAACGCAGGGGATTACAGACAGTGAAAGATGATGACGAGACGTAAGTTTGGAGGATTGAGGAGAGGGCAAAAGTGGAACAAAATCTAAGTGTTCTGCACAAATATTATTTTCCAAATGACTATTGTTCAATACTTGACGTTGAATACTAATTCACAGTTGAATTCTAATTCACTATTTAATACTAATTCACTATTTAATACTAATTCACATAATTTCAAAAGTTAGTTTTCCGTTTTTCGGTAAACCTTTGACCCAGGGTTGTTGTTCTGCACAAGGTGATTACTCAAAATTTTAGTATAATTAATTACATAACCTTTCACATAATTTATCAAGTAGGTTCTTGCAATAATCACGCGACTAAATAAAGTAAAATAAGCAATACGTAAAAACATTCGAATAGAGTTATATCAACAAAAATATTAGTAGAAGCAACACAGCACTCATTCACTCACTACTACCTGCTGCAAAAATGAACGCATTCATAAAATACACTCACTAGTACCTGCTGGAAAAATAGACGCATACATAAAATGTAAATTCGGAATTCCCCTGTTAAGAACACACATTCAGATTTTCAAATCATATTAATGCAAATGATTTTATTAAGTTGTAAAGAACAAAAACAAAATATTTTGTGGGACTTTATTTCGCGAGGACATTTGTAATTCGCCTCTTTCAACTTGAAAAAAGCTCAATGATAAAATCTATAAAAAATTTCGTTTGAAAATTATTGCTTTCTTCGATATTCCGCACGGTTATTCTTATAATAATAATAACTACAGATTATGATGATATGTCAGAAAGATAACAGTTGATTCTAAACTTGAACAGGTTAAGATTATACTGACCACGAAAAGATCTACTCGAGGAACTGTTTTATATATATATATATATATATATATATATATATATATATATATATATATAATCATCTCTCTGCAGAACAACTGACATGAAAATATTTATAGAAAAGACAGAGATAAGCCACGTCATAGCGGTAAGAAAAGTAACGCTTCTTGAGAAGAAATTGTTCGAATGAAACGTTTTTTTTTTGGGGGGGGGAGCTATTAAAATTAACAAGCCATTCTTGCCCCAACTAACAACAGATTGTAGATCATTTTTCACATCAGCTTCCACTGTGACCTACACAAAATCGCTTAAACTTACCATTAAGGCAGGCGTAAATAGTTGTTTTATAAATAACAAGTTGAGGACTTATGACATCAGGAAGGTCATTGAAGAAAAATAGGAATAACGTAAGTAAAAATATATAAATGATTTGACAGTAGATGTTTTCCAACGAAAAAAATTTCAGGAGACTAACTGGGCGTTCGATAATTTTGCAGGACAGAGATCCTCCTTGCTGCTGGTAGCATATAACATTTTACAATCTGTCACATGCTACTTGGAACGGAGATGGACACTACCAAGTAATGCATATTGCTCTGAGATAGGCAATGAAGGAGATTTACTCAGCACGACACTCCGACAATCTAATGGGTCACTGAAAACACCAATTTGATTTTTAAGAAAGTGTCTTTTATTTTCTTTTTTTGTGGGTTGATGCCAATATGTTATCTAAATGACATTAATTTTTCTGATTCCGTTTCTAACGAGAGAATTCTTACCCTTTTTCCCTTTCAGATTCCAGAGTTGAATAATGGTACATTCCCAGTTGATACCGTCGATGTGTGGCGCTTTGATCGTCTTTATTATTTTCCCGATAGTCATTTGCCAAAAATGTCCAAAGGAATGTGTATGTAGGCATAAAAGTAACACGACACGTTTGACGTGCAACGTGGATAATATAAATACACTCAGTTCCATCGATTTACAACCGGAAGTCACAGTTGCTTTGCAGTTGATGTGTGATAAAAGCAATTTGAATCCTGGTTCATTAAAGGCTGAAATGTTTCAGAAATTCTATCATTTAATAGCAATAACGTTCGTAAATTGTTCTTTCGATTATATAGACAATGACGCGTTTAAAGGTCTTCATTTTCTACAACAATTAATCCTACTTAATCCTGTTAATTTTACTTTGCCAGAAAATATGTTTCATCACATTCGAAACCTGAAACAATTTGTTATTAGGGGAAGTGATTGGCATGAATTATCATTTAATAAACTCTGTGCGCTGAACAACCTCAAAATTCTAGCATTCATGTACAATCCAATTAGTAATATTTTAGAAAATTCTACATTTTGCTCTGAGAATCAACATTCTTTCTTTCAACTCAAGTATCTCTTCCTTAGATTTAATGAAATCCAAATTTTGAGGACAGGATTCGCCGAAAATTTTCAAAGACTCCGGTATCTTACATTCCAGGGAAACAAGATTAAAGAAATCCAGAATGGTTCACTTGTAAATCTTCCACATCTAAAATATTTGGATGTTTCCCAAAATTATCTTCAGAAGCTGCCAGACGATTTCTGCGATGGTTGCACTGAATTACAGGAACTTGTCATTTCCGACAACCCAATCACTGACATCCCGGAGACGGTTAATAAAATGTATAATTTGATGAAATTCCTAGCAAAAAATACATTATTACGTGACATTTCCTTCATTACAAATCTGAACTTACATGCCCTCAATGTGCAGAACTGTAGTTTGAAGAAAATTCCTTTTCCTTTTTGTGGAAAGAATTCTACTCTAATGTTTGTTCAAATTAATGAGAACAAAATCAACAGGATTCCTGACAAAGTTTTTGAAAATTGTTATCTTTTAGAATATCTGGATTTATCTTCCAATCGCATTGAATCTTTATCTAATGAATCATTTAACGGACTGAGATCTTTGAAGTCTTTGTTTTTATCTTCGAACAATTTATCACAGATTGATGATTGGACATTTTACAAGTTAAACAACTTGAAAGTTCTAGATATAAGTTTTAATTTCCTGAGAAAAATACTCATATTTCCATTGAATATTATTAGGCATCTTACATTTCCTGAATATAGTTATTTTACACTTCAAATTTTGATGTTAGGCAAAAATCAAATTCAAAATATTAAAAACAACACATTTTTTAATTGTAAGTCTCTTACTGAACTTTATCTAAATGAAAATGGTTTAAAAAACCTGGAAGAATATGCCTTTTTAGGTTTGATATATGTAAAACTTTTGAACCTTTCATACAATTACTTGGAAGATTTCCACTCTGCTCTAAAATTCATAATAACAATGAGGGAACTGCAAGCGGAACACAATCTTCTATCGACTCTTAAACGAAATACTTTCCCCATATTATTGCGTAGAATAAACGTATCGAAAAACAAAATCAAAACCATCGAAGAAGGAACATTTGAAAACTTGGAATATTTGGAAATAGTCGATCTAAGATGGAACGAAATAGTTTCACTAGACTCATCAAGCGTTAAATTAAACCCCAATATCATTGCAGTCAGTAATTTCTCAATTTTTGGGAATCCATTAAAATGTGATTGTCATTTGGCATTTTTGAAAAATACTTCAGTCAATAAATATCCAATATTTACGGATCTAGCGCCATCTATATATTACTTAAAGGGAAATCACTCCGAATCGACTGATGAAAAACAGTTTGTATGCGGTTACAAAAGAAATTCCCTTTTCAAATTATCTTTCTCATGTTACTTAAATTGTCAATGTTGTTTGACAGAAAATTGCCTTTGTCAACAGAAGTGTAGTAAAAACTGTCTTTGTAGATTTCGATACGATCTCACAGACTTTCGTGTCGATTGTAAAAATGGAAATTTAACTGATGCAAAAGGGATACATCCAAATGCGACATTGATCGACCTGAGTGGTAACGATCTGGGATATTTGAGAAATGGAACTTTTACCAGGCAAACCAGGGCTGAGATTTTGTATCTAAACCATTCCAAAATTACTGGAATCGATCAAAGAACATTTATTACTTTTAACTTTCTCAAAATATTGCATTTAGAATATAATGTGATCAGGATGTTAGACTCACACAGCTTGTTAGGTTTGTGGAACTTGAAAGAACTGATTCTCGGTCATAACGAAATCGAGAGAATATTGCCAGGAATTTTCAACATGACACCAAAATTGGAAGTTCTAGACTTGAGCCATAATAATCTTGTAAGAATCGAAAGTCAAACATTCAATGCAAACAGTCTGAAAAGAATCGCTCTTTTCGAAAATCCTTGGTCGTGCGTTTGTGAAGATGTAAATATTTTTAGTACAGTTTTAATTAATCGATTTTCACTAAAAAATTTTGAAAATGTTTACTGTAATCGAAGCGAAGTACCAGTCATTCAATACGGCATTAATTTTTGTCGAAATAAATATTTCAATACAAAGTCAACAGTGCGAAATACAATTTATGTCTATATTTTATCAATTGGTCTCCCAACAATTGTATTTTTGTTTGGAGCAGTAATTGTTTTTTATACGTATCGTATAGAGTTACAAATACTCCTGTTCACTTCTTTCGGTTGGAGAATTTTGTATAAGAAAAACAGATTAGATGAAGAGGACAAGAATTTTGATGCTTTTGTGTCGTATCACCATTCGCAAGAAGAGTTTGTGGTAAACGAAATGCTTCCTCGTTTGGAAGGTACCAAACCTGCCTATAAATTGTGCGTCCATTCCAGAGATTTTGCCGTTGGAATTCATATTGTAGATAACATAAATGAAAGTATTGAAAACAGTAAAAGAACGATTCTGTTACTCAGTGATCAATTCCTCACCAGTGAATGGTGCAGGTACGAGTTTCAAGCAGCCCACCTTGATGCATTGTCAAATAAAATGAACAGCCTCATTCTAGTGTTGTTTGAAGACATCAATCCAGATTTAGTGGATGGTGGACTGAAGATGTATATGAAGACGAAAACCTACTTAAGATATGATGATCCGAGATTTTGGGACAAACTGCGCTTTGCTTTGCCAGACAAAAACAGAGAAAACTAAAAATTGAAATCAAATATTTAGCATCAATAAAAGAGCATTCCCTAATTTGTTGAAACGAAAAGATGCAGGTAAATGTATTTCTCCCTTGTGTAAACCACACCCCTATCAACTCACTACACACACATATCGCACTCTCCCGTCTGGTCTCTGTCTCTCTTCTTTCCTCTCAGTTGCTAGCTCTGCTAGTTTTGTTAAGTAATCCCGACTAAACTGGTCATCTGGTTTTCTTCTCCCTCCTCGATTGAGGCCGGTATACCATCTCAACAAGGTTGGTTTAGGTTTTCAAAATCTTACGATATTATGATTGACCGCGAAATCTAATGTGGAACCCTGTGTTTACATTGTGTGCCACTGATAAAATTGCATAATTCCTGTCTCTGGCCATGGTAACTTTTATCTCTTTGCGTCCATGGACCAAGTTTCGGAATCAAGCTGAAATAAGATCTCATTCAATAAAATTCAAAATACTGTTGATAACTCTAACAACAGGTTTATGAAATATAAAGAAAAACTGGTTGAATAAAATGTCTGTATTGTCTTCTACAATATCAAGTTCTCTACTGCGGGATGTTGATTTGGGAAATCTAATCGCAAACGACAAATTACCAGTCAATCAACTCTTCCTCAATTCTTCAATCATGCCTGTCTGTATTCTCGATACGGCCACGGGAATTGTTGGTGTCTTCTTTAGCGACGACTGTCTTACGGGCAACTCCGGGTCGCTCCAGACTAACTTTTCTTAACTGGACCTGTCTCCGTCTCTGTGTATTTGTTTTACCTCTGGCCACGGAAGATGCGATTGGAGCGAATGTCTGTCGACTTTCATTGTTGGACCTAATTCTCCGACTGTCACTTTGTTCATCTCCCCGCCAGTTTGAAATTAATATATCTAATTTCACCACCTTAACCGCCATAATCTTAGAGGATCTCGTTAATTAAACATATGATACTCTCTTTGATTAGAACCTCCATAAATATCTTTTCGTAATGATAATTCTGTATTTGACCAATCAACATAAAGAAGAACTAACAAAATTCAGGTTAAGAACTAACAAATGTCTTCTGAATGAATTTATAAGAATGAGGAGGTTTTGGACAGATAGTATAATATAAACAAACTGTAAGCCTGGTACCGAAACAAAAATATATGCCCCATTCTTTGTCTAGAAAAATTTGTTTCCGTCCTTATCGTAAAAACAAACTCGTTTTGGACAGATAGTATAATATAACCAAACCTCTCAACTTGATTTCTCAACAGTAAAGGAATTCGGTCAACACATTCATTACGTCTGGTAAATGGATAGAGTTGATAACCTTGATTTCGCTCAGTTTTACTGAACCATGGCTATGTAATTCTAGGTTCGATTCTTCTTGGAACTGTTCATTTTATTATTTTCAAATAAATTTTAATCTGATTTTTTTAACCATTCAACCTACTCTTCTGAGAATTTTAATAATTATTATTCAATTAGTAGTCCCTCCAAATCACCATCCTATAATTTCATACAATTAAACATCTAAACATTGTCAGTGTCCTATTACAATTGCTTATTCTTCCTCTGTTCTGTTCTGGTAGATTTTTATTGTTTTTTAAGGCTTATCAACCTTTTGTGGGTTATTTAAGAAAATATTTTTAGAGTGTAAGAATTTAAAAATAATGATAATAATGATTTACTGATACAAGTTTATTACTGCAGAGAGAACTTTGACCTATTTGGGTAAAGGTCCCTGATCGGAATCTCTTTCTCGGGTCGTTGCATGCTCGCCAAAACATCATCAACCGATTTCCTTCTATAATTTCTAAGTTTCCACATCGCTGCTACTATTACAGCAATGATTAACATTGTTCCCATCACAGCCGACCAATTTATTACTATTCTCTTACTATCTGTCCAAACCATACTTTATCTTCCCAAATCTTTTAACCTGTTCTTTAATCGATTCATATCAATCCTTCTTATTGGCTTTAATAACTTTGGCATCTTTCTAGCGTAACTTTAGGCTATTCGCTCATTACCGACTCCATAATTCCGTGTTATTACCTAAGCTCTTGCCAACAATACCTATAATTAAGTCCTGTTCTTCGTATTTCTCTTCGGTTTGGTAATATGGGGGTAGGGAGAGGAATATCCCAACTAGTAAACACCCCAGGGGTAGCTCTATCAAAGACTATGGTGTTTTCGCTCTCAGCGTCTTAGTAGGTTCTCCGTCACATACCCTACACAGATCAATCGGTTTTTGTGCGGCCACTACCCAAACTCCATCAGCTGTACTGATAGCTTGTGGCAACACAGTGTTTGTCAATATCTCTATGTGGCAATTTTTAAAAATCCCTTCTCTATTGTCTTTAAACAGTTCAGGGATACATAGCCTGTGACTACCTGTCACGTATATGGGACTTAGCGAAGTACATATTCCCAAAACATCATCCCTACATTTCCTTGCTTCCTCTGCTGTCAGTATCATACATTTTGTCCTGACTGAATTCAAAGCTACATACTCTGCCTCAATTCGATATCTCGCCACTGCCTCATCCTCTTTAGTTTCCCATTTTCAACCTTTCCTTTTTTTAATCAGCCTTCAGCAGGTTGATTGGTTCAGACAGGTATGCGGCGCTTTTTGACTCAAAGGTCGAATCTCATCAATACTACCGCTGGCCAGCTGGCAGCATCAACAAGTAAATTCGTTCTCCACTCGTGACGCGCATTCCACACCTCCATTCTATCCAATCAACCCTACTGCTTGTTAATGGATGGCTTATGAATGAGAAAGTCGTCGTTGCGCACTGACACCGAATCCCCGCCAATCCCATCCTTTTTTCTATAACTATCAATATGATTCTTGACAACCTTCCCTTCAAAGTGCATTGTGATCGTTTTCTTTGACACTTGGTCACTTTTAATTTCATGGCTCGTTCATCAGAGCCCAATAATCCACTTCATTAGTAATAAGCCACTATTACTAAAATATTCCTCATTTTTAAATCCACAATATCAACTCGATATTCCTTCTTGTGTTTCAAAAACACCTCACCTCATGGTGATATTACAGGCTAACTCACGTCATCCCCACACCCAGCAGCGGAGTGATCCACGTCCAAAATCGATCTCACCAGTGACTAACTTCGTATTTATCCAATAATCAGCCAATAGTCTATATCTCATAACGAAATAAAGTAATTCTTTGATCAACCTCTTCGTTCGCGTAACGAAAAAAATATGAATTATCACAGCCTTATTTTCTTTTAAAATCCTACAGAAAAAAGTTTTTACTTGAACAGGCGGCTTCTAAAATCTTATTTCAATTTAACTTAGCCCCGAAAAAGAAACATTCTAATCGTTCCTCCTACTAATAGTATCTAACATGTTTCTTTCATTTTTCCTTATTGCAGCAGGCAGTGATTTCATTCTGTAATGGAGTCCACTTCTACCTTGCCTCTCACTGTAAGGAATTCATCAAGAGGCTATTCACTATTTCTCTCTCCCCCCTCACAGCTGCTTAATTCTGTCTGTCCTTCCTCATGTTACATTTCTTCCAACTACTTTTGGAGTTGGGAGAGAGGTATTTCATCTTCCTCTCCGCACTTACACAAATCTTTCCCCTTTTCAGGACGTTTCGAGCCAAAACCCAGGACTTCATCACCTATGTTCTCTGCTCTGTACTCGTTCAACGACGGTTTTCTCTACTTTTGTTATTGCATGGGCCACCCTCCCTCTTACTTCTTGTACTGAGACGGCCCCTGGGCGTTTCCCTGGTCCCTTCTGCCGGAGGTGTATTTGTCGACGGGAAGATCAGGGGTTCTTCCTTCATGATTCCACACTATCTCGTCTCGTGTCCACGACAATGCCATCTGGTGCACCTCGGTTCGTCGTAATCCAGGGACAATCCCCACCTAGTTGGACCATCCATTGCTCTATGGCCTTCGTGGCAACAGGTTCAACATGTCGTCCCCAATCGGCCTGGTGTGTGTTTGTAAAATCCATGACACAACATTCGCGCCTTTGTATGGGGAATCCCTGGTTCTACCCTCTCCTGCTTAACTTCCCCATTCCACATGGGGGTTTCCTCTTCCTCCACCTGCCTGTCTACCTTCCGACTCCGCCCTTGTGCCTTTTTCCTCTTAACCTTTTCACACTCACCCTGGCTATCCTTGGCCAGCGCCACCGCCGCATACAGCTTGACCGGTGCCTCTTTTATAACGTTATGCTGTACGCACTCATTCTGCGGTGCCTCCACGTATAGGTCGGCCATCTGGGCCTGCATAGCTTCGTTACTCCTGAACTTTTCCGGAAAGGCCACAACGGCTAGCCCCTCCGCCTTAGCTCTTAGCTCCCTGTGGGTTTTATCTTTCAATTGTACCAACTCCACGAGGCCTGTCATGGCCTCAATCGCCGTCCCCTCGTCGTTATATTCCTTTATAACTAGTTCCTTCAGCTCATTCCAAGTCAACTGGGGTTTTCCCACCAATCGCTACTCTATGAAATCCGAAACTGTTCCAACCGCAGCACTATGAGCTAAGTATACCGTTTTACTTGTTAGACAGCTCCCTCTTAAACTCTTTTGGGTTCACCCTAAAAGCTGGGACCATGGGTCCTCTCGGCAATTTCCTCAGGCCACTAGTGGGTTGTTGTTTTGTCCCCTCATCCTCGATATCTACTACTCCAGACCTCTCTGAAACGTGGTCACTCATGTTAATAAATCAACTCAAATCGAGCAAAATCGGAAAAGATCGAAAAAAATGGCAAATCGTCATAGCGAAACGCAACAACAAAAAAAAATCGAGAAATTCCAGGGAAAAACCGAAAAGTATCACTTTTTCCTGTGCCGTTGTCAGCTTATCGAGAGAATAATAATAAAAAAATACAAAGTGTATTTTTAGAAGCCCGTGGTCAAAATGACCAGAGTCCGGCGGTTCTCACTCATTTTCTTGTCTCGTTCCTTTCTGTTGTCTAGGTTCTTACGTTGATCGTAGTCAACCCGAGGTCAGATCCCCACCGAATGATAGTCTTTCAGGATCGAACCCGGCTCCCAGCGATCAGATGTGGTCCTCAGGGTCGATCCTTGATCACGGCAACCAAATGTCATCGTACAACACCCTCCCCAGTCGTCCAAGACTTCCAACACCGCGGCTGATCGATGAAGATCGCTTCGATCTCAGTCTTGCCCTATCCCACGTTGTGATTTAAGTTTGATCATAAGGTGGTCAAGATCGATCCGTCGCAAGTATCTTCGTGTCGAGCTGATCCAAGCAGGGCGAATATGCACAGAAAAAAAAAGAACACTCGAATAAATTGAACAAAAAATAAATGCTGTTTTTAAATCAGTCCTTCGTACAATAATTGGTTATATCAGAGTTCAAATCGGAAGTGATATTGTTGTTGACTTGGCAATGTTTGGTTTGCTGTTTTGGTAAAGTTTGGCACAAGTTTGAAGTCGGAGGGTTTCTGATCGGCAGGCACTCACGTGGGATGTATCACGACCAGTAGCTTGCACGAACTCTCTGTCGTCTCCCTCTTGTCTCTGTCTCCGAGTCCATCTGACGAAGCATTCGAATTTATTGACATTCGCTCAAACTGGCGCGAGGCATGGCGCATAAGGGGATTTCGGTAAATTCTCCCAGTTGTCAACTTCATAATTCTGGGGAATTCCCCCCTCCCACTCTCTCATATTATTAACTCTCATTAAATCTCCTCAGTGAGCGTGGGTGGCTTATCTACCCCGCCACACATCCCAGTACTTAAACTCAACTTTCGACCAGGAGAAATCAACTCCAAATTCGTTGTTTACGAAAATGAAGTTTTCGCTTTACAGCTTGCATTTTCAGCTGCATAGAACACCTGTCAATCATCATTGCTCTCTAAGTCTAGGTCATTTTCCATTGTTCAAGCACTCGACTCACTAATTCCAGGTGTAGTCTATGTGAGAATTAAATCGTCAATCTTTCCCAAGTCTTGCTCTTTCTATCCATAAGAAATTTTTTCTGTTTTACCGCGGTAACAACAAATAGTATCACATCTTTACAGATATATTTTATTTATATCTGAATTTTACACATACATATATACATATGTGTGTGTGTGTGTTTGTGTGTGTGTGTGCATGCGATGTAGAATCGTAAATAGAATTTAAAATTTACAAAACAAGCTTGAACAAAACTTTTCTTTGTACGCCGATCACTTAGGCAAGATAACAATTTGTAATTACAATTCTACTGGGTTCATAAAAAATAATTATAATTATTATGAACAAAATTTACGCTTATTTAGAATCAGTCGACTGTCGAAAGGAGTAGAAAAGGGGTGGAGATTCATAGGAATCGCTGCCTTTCTGGATTGTTTAAACAATTGTTCAATTTTACAAACGAAGATCAGATAGATCTTATATTTTTATAAAAAAAAAGATCAAAATCAGCCTTAATACCTTTAATGTTGTGACAAACCTTCACAAACAACAACAGAAAGATATTCGTATATCTCCCTAAAATTTTAGAATTCTCTCCTTTATTTCTTTTTCATCTCTTACTTTTTTCCCTTTTTCTTGTATTTTCTTCTTTTCGCCGTCATCATTGACGGTGGCAGCTTTTAGTTATTCTTTTGTTCAGATCACAGAAACAGCCAAGGTCTCCTTTATGAATGTCGAAACCCTTCTGCTTCCTTTTTCTTTCAACTTTTAGTTCTTTCTATTCTTATCCTCCGTCAAAGTTCAGCTCCTAGAACTAGTCTATGTCTTCTTTGTGAATGAATGCCGAAAGGTACTTGTTTGACAAGCCAGACTTAAATAGCCACAAAAGCCTACCAATTGAATCAGAAATGTAATACTATGGGTACGTAAATTACTTATAATACTAGTTGAGAAATCATAAAATGTATCTCTTAACAACATCTTTTTTCTAAGTTTATTTGGGTGGGTTTTGACAACATCAGGCTTTTTTAAAATTGTTGAAATCCAAATCATTTTCATTAGCCACCTTTTTCTTTCTTTTCGTCATCGTCGTAGCCATTGACTGTGGCAGCTTTTAGTTCAAATCCCAGACTCAGCCATGGTCTTATTATGAATGCTGAAACATTTGTGCTTTCTTTTTCTTTCAGCATTTCATCTTATTCTTATTCTTCGTCTAAGTTCAGCTCCTAGAACTAAACGATGTCTTCTTTGTTAATGAATACCGAAAGGTACTTGTTTGACAAGCCAGACTTCTTAAATAGCCACAAACAGCTGCGAACTAAATCAGAAATGTAATACTCTGTGTACGTAACTTACTTATAACACTGGGTCAGAAAACTCAAAATGTATCCCTTTCAGCAACATTTCTTTGCTAATTTATTTGGGTAGGTTTTGAAAACCAAATTTTATACATGTATTTTCTTTCATTAGTCACCAATCTTCATTTTGACGATTCTTTTACAACATCAATTTCAGCCCCACATATACAAACCTTTTCACCCCAAATTTTATTCAAGCCATTTCGTTACTAACAGCCTGGCTTCATTTTAACAGCTTTTTTTTTTCAATTTGAAGAATATGTATTAATAAGTTTCTTCTTTTTATAAATGTTTGCAAAACGTTCCGCTCAAAGAAAGTGTAAAAAAAAACCACGTCTACTGTATAATTTATTTATTTGCCCTTTAATTATGTTTATATAATTTTACATTTATGTTTTATTACATAATTTTTTTTACGCTCCCATAAAAGAAATTGTAATAAACAAATCTAATCTATTGCATTATGTTTTTATTTACTCTTTAATTATTTTTCTATGAATTTACATTTCTGTTTTATTATTTTTTTATATTCTCCCCTCAAAAGAAAGTACAAATAACACACCTAGCCTGTTGTAATATTTTTTTTGTTTACCGTTTAATTATTTTTATATAATTACCCATTAATTACTTTTATATAATTACCTATTTATTACCCCTTAATTATTTATATTTGATTTTGCATTTCTATTTTATTTTATCTTTCTTTAATTAAACTCTCTAAGTATTTCTTCATCACTGCAGTCGTCAGTGTACTGAATCTTTTCTCCTCAAGGATACATCAATCAGTGGATATTATTTTTTATTTACCTTTTCATTATTTTTATATAATTCACTCTGGAATCTATCATATATATTTATCAGTCTACTCATCGTCCATGCTTAGAATATTGCTGTGCTCCTGCTATCTACCTTGATATCCTTGCTAAGATCCAAAGAAGAATCATCAATATTATCATTCCTGATCTAGCATCTCAGCTTCAGTTACTTTTCCCACAGATTGCCTCTCTGTGACTTTTCTATAAATACTTTCATGATAATTGTTCGGATGTGCTTTTCGACATGGTAGTGTAGAGTCTCGTTTTTGACCTGAACTGAAAAACTTTTCAGGTCAGTGTTTTTGCCCGCAATTTGTGTGCAAAAAATAACCTTTTGAATTTATTTTCCTTCTTTCATTTTTCGTTATATTGCTTGATTTAATTTTATTTGATTTCTTTTCTTTTCAGTATTTTTTTTTTTTTTTTGGCCGCCATCTTTATTTTATTTTCTAGTCCTAGTTTGACAAAGTCTTACCGGAATACTGTTTTTTGTTTTATTTCATTTAAATTTAATTTATAATTAACGTTTTTTTTTTTCGTTATTTGGAAAAAAATAAGAAAAATGTAAGGAAAGGAAAAAAAGAACAGAAAAAAAAGGAAAAAAAAGTTTCGCATAATTCTTTTTCATTTTTTTACCCTGCCTGATTTTATTTTCTCCTTCACACCTAATTTTATCAGGTCTTATTTTTTATAAGTTAATTTATTTTTTTTATGTCTACCCATCGTCAATGCTTAGAATCTTTACAGGAATTGTAGGTGTGCTCTTTAGCGACGGCTGTCTACGGGCAACTCCCGGTTGCTCCAGAAGACAGGATACTGATAATAGTCACAGAAAGGAAACTACAAAACTTCCTACAGAAGGTAGTGAAGGAAAACGAGAGGAAGGGACTAAACACAAACTATAAGATAGAAATGCATGGTCATCAGCAAAAAGATGAACCAGAAATGCGACTTGCAGGTCGGGGACACTAAAATCAAGAAGCTGCGGAAATTTAAATATCAGAGACGTCTTCTGACAGAGGACGGAAAGTGTGACACTGAGATCTCAAGATGCATTGGGATGGCCAAAAACACATTCCAAAAGGTAAGCAGAGTATTACAAGACAGGAAGGTTTCGTTGGTAACAAAGAAAAGAGTACTGACCTGCTACGCCATATCTGTCCTCCTTAACGGCAGCGAATGTGGGACAATCTCCTCAAAGATGAAGAAGAGACTCAAGACAACAGAGTTGTGGTTCTACAGAAAGATGCTGAAGATACCATGGTGAGAATATGTGAGCAACGATGGGGTTTTGGAGAGGAAGCAAACAAAGAGGAAACTTATAATTAACAACAGGAAGAGGCAGATAAAATTTTGGGGACACCTAATGAGGAAGGAGGGCTAGGAAAATCTGATACTCACAGGGTGGGTAGAGGGAAAGAGGGACAAGGGAAAAGCAACGCGTGACATACTTAAGGGGCTTAAGCAAGTGTGTGCGTGTGTGTGTCTGTATGTAGCTGGCCACTCGTATTCGAGGATACCCGACTACTAAGGTGGCTAGCCAATCCCTATTGCAGACGCTTGATCAGACGCATCTGTGTTTATTCAACACCCACAGAGCCAAACTGTGGTTTATACTGCAACTATGCCGAGCAGACTTTATTTACAATTTCTGGGAAAGAGCATGTTATCTAGCGTGATCAGCAATTTGGACAAGGCCAGCACGCTTAAGCCCTTGGCCACGATGACTTGTGACTTCGTGCTAGGACAGGTATTAAAAGGTTCCGTCTACCCAATTTCACTCACAAGGCTTGGGTCAACCCGTGATATGTTTTTCAGACACTTTCCAAATGTGCCGCACGCAGGAATCGATCCCTCCAGTCCGATAACATCAGAAAGTCTCCTTCCCGACAAATCGACCATGGTGGGATTCGAACCTGGTTATATGTTATTAGTTATGATAGTTCTATATTACAGACAGATAGATAGAAGTGAACAGACTAAAAGATAGATAGATAGATAGATAGATAGATGGATAGATGTGTGAATTATGAGTTTAGAAATTACGTCCTCGTTTGCTATCAGTCGTAAATTGACCCATTTATTTTATTCATTGAAATAACGAATACGAAGAAGCATCCTATGACCTGTTACAATTACATTGAAACGCATATTAAGTCACTAAAATTAAACACAAAAAGAATTACGATTTTATCAAGATTAGGCAATTTTATTTTGACAATACATCTCGATTGTACATGCTCATACCAAAACCTGCTTTAGAGCAAGAGTAATATAAACTCATTTGGGACTACAAAAATCAGACCAGAAGAAAAAGTACCACGCCTCCTTTAATGGGCTGTATGTATAGCTGGTTGTATATATAGGTCACTTGTTTATTAAGGGGAGAGGTGTAAGTTTTGTATATGTATTTCATTTATTTTTTCGTGAATTTCTCTTTTTTGTTTCTATGTTTTGGCATAAGGAGTAGCGTTTCTTAGCTTATAGTATTTTATTTAATATTTTTTATCATTCTTCAGTTGTAGGTAGAGCAGAAGGAATTTGGTTTCGTGACTGCATTAGGAAATGATTTCTAATCTCTTTAGGGGTTTAAATAATACGTGCTATGAAAAACAACCTCAATCAGTGTCAGATAAATTGATAAACTATATACAGGTTTCGTAACACGAGCCCGCAGCATTTCAGTACTTGAATTTAAGAATTTGTTCTGACAGAAAGTAATATCGTATTGGAGGATTGGTATTTGACTCTGGATACAGAGAATGGATTCGGTATCAATTTCAGATGATCGAGTGATTAAAAGTTCCTGAAGAGAACTCAAATCCTCACAGCTACACGACCAAGGATTATCGAAAAGAGCGATTCTTTTCAGACTGTTTGCATTGAATGTTTGACTTTCGATTCTTATAAGATTATTATGGCTCAAGTCTAGAACTTCCAAATTTGATGTCATTTTGAAGATTCCTGGCAATATTCTCTCGATTTCGTTATGATTGAGAATCAGTTCTTTCAAGTTCCACAAACCTAACAAGCTGTGTGAGTCTAACATCCTGATCACATTATATTCTAAATGCAATATTTTGAGAAGGTTAAAAGAAATAAATGTTCTTTGATCGATTCCAGTAATTTTGGAATGGTTTAGATACAAAATCTCAGCCCTGGTTTGCCTGGTAAAAGTTTCATTTCTCAAATATCCCAGATCGTTACCACTCAGGTCAATCAATGTCGCATTGGCAGGTAAGCCAGATGCATCAGTTAAATTTCCATTTTTACAATCGACTCGAAAGTCTGTGAGATCGTATCGAAATCTACAAAGACAGTTTTTACTACACTTCTGTTGACAAAGGCAATTTTCTGTCAAACAACATTGACAATTTAAGTAACATAAGAAAGATAATTTGAAAAGGGAATTTCTTTTGTAACCGCATACAAACTGTTTTTCATCAGTCGATTCGGAGTGATTTCCCTTTAAGTAATATATGTCATGTTGACGACATTCACCAGATGGCGCTAGATCCGTAAATATTGGATATTTATTGACTGAAATATTTTTCAAGAATGCCAAATGACAATCACATTTTAATGGATTCCCAAAAATTGAGAAATTACTGACTGCAATGATATTGGGGTTTAATTTAACACTTGATGAGTCTAGTGAAACTATTTCGTTCCATCTTAGATCGACCATTTCCAAATATTTCAAATTTTCAAATGTTCCTTCTTCGATGGTTTTGATTTTATTTTTCGATATGTTTATTCTACGCAATGATGTGGGGAAAGTATTTCGTTTGAGATTCGATAGAAGATTGTGATCGGCTTCCAGTTTACTCAGTCTTGCTAATGGTTTTAGAGCCGAGTGGAAATCTTCCAAGTAATTGTAGGAAATGTGTAAATTGGATAAATGCATCAATGATGCAAAGGCAAATTCTTCCAAGTTTCTTAGGCCGTTTTCATTCAAATGCAAATTTGTAAGAAACAGACAATTAAAAAATGTGTAGTTTTTAATAGTTTGAATTTTATTATTGTTTATGAATAAATACTGTACGATAAGTAATGATGTACGTTCATAAAAATTAATATTTCTCAGTTGATTTCTAGTCAAATTAAGTATGAGCGTCGAAGGTGGAAATAAAGGTAATTTTGTCAGGAAATTCGAACTTAAATCCAGAATATTCAATTTGCTTAATGTAGAAAAGTCCCATTGTCTATATGTGATATTTTGTTCTCAGACAAATATAATATTTTTATAGATGGAAGTCCATTGAATGATTCATCAGACAATGATTCGATGTTGTTGAGAGATAAATCCAGTTATTTTAAAGAATTACAATTTTCAAAAGCGTTCTCTGGAATTTTGACCATTTGATTTACTCCAAGATATTCTTTAGAATAGAATTATTTCTGCAAAAAGGAGACGGAATTGAATTCAAACTGCCATTAATAACATTCAGATATAATAAAGATAATTCTTGAACGATAGAAATGTCACTTAATAATGTGTTCTTTGCACTGAATTTTCTCAAATTATACATTTTACTAACCGACTCCGGGATGTCAGTGATTGGGTTGTCGGAAATATCAAGTTGCCATAATTCAGTGCAACCGTCGCAGAAATCATTTGGCAGCTTCTGAAGATAATTTTGGGAAACATCCAAATATTCTAGTTGCATGAGATTTACAAGTGAACCATTCTGGATTTCTTTAATCTTATTTCCCTGGAATGTGAGATACTGCAGACTTTGAAATCTTTCGGTGAATCCAGTCCTCAAAATTTGGATTTCGTTTTGCTTTAGGATCAGCTTTTTCAGTCTCCTGAAGGAGTGTTGATTCCCAGGGCATAATGTTGAATTTTCTAAAATATTGCTGATCGGATTTTTCATAAAAACTAGCAATCTGATGTTGATTAGGACACAGAGATTATCAAACGATAATTCATGCCAGTCAGTTTTCGTAATAATCAACTGTTTCAGGTTTCGAATGTGATGAAAAAAATTTGGGGGAAGTTTAAAATTAACGGGATTAAAAACAAGAAGATCTTCGAAGTAGTCAAGGCCTGTAAATGTATTTTTGTCTATATAATCGAAAGAACAGTTCATGAATAATACTGACATCAATTGATTCAATTTCTGAAACATTTTAGCGTTTAATGAACTCGGACTTAAAGTGCTGTTTTGACAATTCAGTTGCAAAACAGTCGTGTTTTCCGGCTGTAAATCGATGGAATTCACTGAGTTTATGTTATCCACGTCACACATCGCAAACGTTGCTCCCCTCTTATCCTGACATACACATTCCTTTGGACATTTTTGGCAGATGACCAACGGGAAAATAATAAAGACAATCAAAGCGATACACATCGACGGTATCAACTGGGAATGTACCATTGTTCAATTCTGGAATCTGTAATAGAAAAAACAGTAAGAATTCTCTCGTTAAAACCAGAATAAGAAAAAATTAGCAATTACGATAACATATTTGTATCAACTAGAAAATAAAAAAATACATTTCTCTTGAAAATCAACTGGGAATTTTCAGTGACCAATTAGATTGTCAGATGGACAAATTGATTAAATCAGAATTCTTTAATATTATTTTTCTCTAATGTTAGATAATGGAGACTTTGAAATCTTTCTGCGAATTCTATCCTTAAAATTTGGATTTCGTTATAACTAAGGTTGAGTTAAAAGAAAGAATTTTGATTCCCAGAGAAAAATGTAGAATTTTCAAAAATATTGCTGAACGGAATTTTGCATAAAAACCAATAATGTCATTTTTTTCAGGACACAGATTATCAAATGATAATTCATGCCAGTCACTTCTTGAAATAATTAACTTCTTGAGATTTCGAATGGAATTTAAAAAAATTGGTGGAATTGTAAAATTAATAGGATTAAAAATGATTAGACTCTGCAGGAAATTAAGGCCTTTAAATTCTTCTTTGTCTATATTGTCGAAAGAACAATTCAAGAAAGTTAGTTCCTTCAAACGATAGAATTTCTGAAACATTTCAGCTTAATGAACTCGGATGCAAATTGCTTTTATTGCACGTCAACTGCAAAGCAACTGTGACTTCGGTTGTAAATCGATGGAATTGACTGAGTTTATATTATCCACGTTTCACATCGCACGCGTTTTGTCCCACTTGGGACACTCTGAAAATGCTGATAATTTGAAGAGAGAAAAAGGCTTAAATTAAATCTAAGTGAACACAAAAGCGAAGAGGGTCGTAGATAGATTGAAGGACATATCGAAAACAAAAAATATATATACTTATTACTTATTTTTTTCTCATTTTGTGAATAACGACCTGACAAGAAGATAGCACTTAAATCCACTTGGGGATTTTGTTAAAGTGAAGCCCAAGGGATGATGAGGAAGGAGTTTGATAACATCCGTGAGGCAACCAGAACTGGTATGTGTAAACAGAGAACAAACCGGCCACATAATAATAATTTTTATGGCTTTTTATGACTATAAGTGGTGAAGAAGAGGCTAACGGAATGATTCTATGTCACTTGTTAATGGCGGTGGAAGGTGTGGTTCCTCCGAAGACAAAGGAGGAATTATAAATGGGAAGAATTCTGGAAAATATAGCAAGAATGGAATTTTTTTTCGACAAGGTCCAGTCCATAGAAGATGCCCAGCATATGTCACATTTTGTTAAACGAATGGGGATTTTTAAATTAATTCAGTATAGATGGAGTATTGCTGAAGTGTTTGTATTGGAACTTCAGGAGAGAATCCCAAGCAGTACAGAATGCTGTTCCAAAATTCCTACCGGAGTGAATTACGTCATGGTGCTCTTTTTTCTCACAGTTGATGTCTAAATAACCCTATACTAAAAATAAATGACAAACAGTGTGCATGCGCGAATTTAAAAATATAAAATGGCGATAATTTATGCATCGCACTCTGTACATAGAATACGTTATTAAAGATGCTGAAAAATCCTCGGTTTAGAAAATACGTGAGTCCTCCTACTATGCTGTAACTTTACAAGAACGAAACCAGACCAGAAATGGAGTATTGCTGCCTTATCTTGGCTGGAGCTATTTCGGCTCATTCTATCAATCCAGAAAGTACCTAACTCCTTCTGACATGCTCTATCTTTACAAGAGCCAGAACCGACAAGAAATTGTCATATATGGATTGGTGCTGCACTCTCCTTAGCAGAGATCAAAACCGTCTATGCACTCTTGTGGGTGCTGAATAATTTTCCAATCTACAACCTCTTTCCTATATACGAAAAGACGCGAGCCACTTACTAATCTATCGCTGTTTCCGTAAAAAAATGTTCTGATGAGCTACATTCATTAGTTCCGCCAGTTCAGACCTTCACATCTTACATCTACGATGTCACGTACGTTGAGACGATTCATCACCCTTCTCTTTTTATTCCTTTCGTAAAAAAGAAGTGCCATTTGTTCCACGAACTCCCGAGAGGATGTCTCCGTGATCCCTAAAATCTTAAACTCTTCATGTTTAGGGTTAACTATCATCTAACCTCTATAGCCTCATAACCTGCACATCTTACCAACTCCTCGTACGTTCACCCATCAACCGCATTTAGTCACCTTTTACCTTCCATTGGCAAATATTGTTGGGTAAATAATTTTATATTGTTGTTAAAATATTTTTATATCATATTGTTGTTGAAATATTTTGTTATATATTGTTGATAAAATATTACATTATATTTTAGGATCCTCAACAAAAACGCTATAACTAACGTTTAACATGAATTTTTAAAAATGAAAAATCTTTCTTGAAACTTTTATTTTAGTCTTAATTTCAAGAGATTAAATTTAATATTTCCAATAAATAAAATATACTGTATTTCAAAACTAATTTAAATTGATTGGAGGGAATTGCTTTTTGAAATTAAATTGAATTTAATGCCATTTTTAGTGTTATGAAAATGTAATTTTTAATGCCATTTTTAGTGTTATGAAAATGTAAATCACGTTATTAAAAATTCTTCCAAAAATAAATATACTTTTATGAAAATTTAATCTCATTTGAAACAATTATTATTAAAATTCAAAATATCACAGAAATGCATTTTTCAACTGAACGATAGCTTGTTTATTTATGCTGACAAATTTGAAACACCTCCGTCACAGCTGATGATTGTTGAATAATATTGTTCTACGGGGGCTTTAACCTTAAAAAAATAATAATTGAAGAATATAACGCGAACACCTTTTAAGTACATGGCAATCTTAAAAATTTAAGAAAATTTCCCCCGTAATCTAATGTTTCATTGAAGTTTAAAGTATTTTAGCTCTACACTTACTATAGGTGACGCTCTTATTTTCTGATAGTGTCGCATATGGACGACCGTATATATAAAATTTGGCACATTTTTACATATACAAAAATAATTCAAATTTTTTTAATAATATTCGGGGGTGTCAGATTGTAATAAGCTTTACGATATATAATTAATAAATATAGTTTTATTTAATAACTATCTTTCATAAGAGTTACACCATTGAAACTGAATTTTAAAATATTATAAATTTTTCTAATTAAAATTTTGAAAAAAATGTAAACAAATCTTGTAAATATTCATTTTTCATCAAAAACTTTTTAAGACAGTATTGTCCTTAATATATATTATCCATAAAAGCAATTAAAAATCTTTTCTAATTAAATAATGTCTTAATTTTATTGCGCATTTTACTTTTCGATAAGATGGAGTTCGATTTTGCAAATAAAAAAAATCGGTGATTGAAATTTTCGAAACGATTTTGCTTTTAACTTATGTAGTCACTAAAGATTATCACGTTAAATTTCTCAAGTTTTCATAAAATTAATTAAAGCGGTGAAACACATGTACAAAGAATATTTCTACCAAGAATCATTTCTGAAATAATTTAATTCATTTATGTATAAGTCCTGAAAATTTCGTTAAATTCCGACAATTTGAATTTTGCAAGAATTTCCAATTTTTCATCAGGGTATACTGATTTTTTTTAACGATTTCGATAATTAAAATATTTTATGTTGTTAAAATATATCTTATAAGCTACTGCACATAAAATATTTCTATATATTTTTGTTAAAATATTTTTATATTGTTATTAAAATACATTTTATGTGATATTGTTGGCAAACTATTTCTATACTCAGTTAAAATATTTTTATATTGGGAAAGGTATTAATCCTCTTCTCCCTCCAACTATGTGTACATAGCAGGACAGACTAGGTTCTATAGCCTTGGATGGCAACTGGTCTAGGAAAAGAACAACTCTGAATTCAATACCTGCGGAGGGTCGTTTCGGTGATCTTGTGGTACGTAGTGCACCAGGTCACTGTATTCGGCCGTTCAAAAAGTGTGATTGGTTCTGCACAAAGCCTTCACTACTATAATTGTTATGTCGTGTATCCACTAAGTTCTTATTCCACTTCCGTTCTCGTTGGTGTCCATTTATGAGCTACCTGCTCATATGCAAATTATACTAATTTGCATATCACTACATCTCCCTATAACGGAGGGGCCTTATGCCGCGAGTACTTCTTGTACTTCTTCTTGTGCCCTCCTAAACATCTTCCTTTATCCCTCTCCTTTCCCTTGGAGATCTAGATCTATCACGTCTTTCCCTATAATCGAATTGTTCCTGTTGCATACTCTGGTCTTCCTCTTCCAACTCATCCCTCTCTACTTCTTCCTGCGCAGTTTCATTCTGCATTAACTCTTCTGATACATCAATAATGGGCATCTCTGAAGGCATTTCCTCATCCGATTCTTCTCCTTGGGATCTTATTTGGTCAGCATGAGCTAGAACAATGTTCCCATTTTCTTTATTTAATATTGCAGTATTATGTCCTTTCTGCATAATAAATTCGGCTGACTCTGGTTGCATATTCCTATTTCTTTTGTACCACATCTTTTGATTTGTGGCATATGACATAGTCAAAGGGACCTTAATTGTCTGCCCATTAAGGCAGATGGACTTTCCGGCCTGCCTGCATGTGGAATTGTTCTGTAACTTAATAGTAATCTTGGTAGGAAAGCATCGATTTCCTCCTTCTGTTACAAACATGCTTTTTATGCCCTTCTTTACCGTCTGGACCATCCTTTCCGCTGCCCCATTACTTTGAGAGTGGTAGGGAGGGGTCTTGTAAGGTCTGCATCCTATTTTTCTTAGCCATTCATGCAAATCAGCATCCACAAATTCTGGTGCGTTATCAGTCACCAATGTTCTCAGTGTCCCATTCCTCGAAAATATTACTCTTAATATTTGTTTTACGGTGGTACTTTTTTTATCAGGTACTCTCACCACTTCAGGCCAACCTGAATATGCGTCTACTAATATTAATAATAGTCCTATCCCATTGACATAGGCATGGTCCATGTGTACTCTGCTCCATGGTTCTACTTCTCGGGGCCATACATGTATTTTCTTTTGCTTAAAATTCCTGAGTTCTGTGCATTTTTTGCATCTTTTTACGTAGTCTTCTACGTCTCTTGAGTACCCAACCACCAGGCTTCAATTTTAATCTTCTTTGCGTAGCTGCCACTCCACAATGTACGTCATCGTGTACACTTTTTATAACCTGTCTCCTCTGTGTTTCTGGGGAACTACCAAGTCTCCATTACATATTATCCCGTTTTCTATAGTCATTCTATGTCTAATTTCTTTGAATGGTCTTTCAGCCATTGAACAATTTCCCCAGCGATTCTGTTTTATCCTCGACATTATTCTATTTAACACGGGGTCATTTGTAGTTTCAGTAGCCATTTTATCTACAGATATTACATCGGTTTCTACAAGGTGCAAGAATGTGTCTTCAAATTCCTCGTCGTTTTTGTCCTCCTCTCTATAAAACCTCAATCTAGATAAAGGCATCAACGTGCGGTATCGTATTCCCTTTAACATATTCAATGTCAAAGTCGAACGCCATCAGTCTAATCGCCCAACGTAATATTCTGGACGTTGTAACTTTCAGTAGCTCTTTTCTTGGGTTGAAAATAAATTCCAGTGGTCTATGATCACTTTTCAACAAGAATTTTTTCCCCATCAAAACTGTCTTGCTCTATGCGTTGTCCACACTATGGCTAGTGCCTCCCTTTCTATATTCGAATAATTGTGTTCAGTTGTTGTTAATCTCCTTGATAAATACATTATGGGATGCCCATCTTGTGACAAAATACCAGATATGGACTGCTCACTAGCGTCAGTAGTTAGAGTTATGTCCTTCTTAGGGTCAAAAATTTGTACTATTGGCTTTTTGCCAGAATCTGTTTTAAGTTTTCAAAGGCTTTCTGTTGGTGTTCTAACCAAATGAATTCCACATTTTTTTTTCTTAACTTAGCAAATGGCTCTGTCAACTCATTATATTTTGGTACATATTTTCTATAAAAATTTACCAAACCTAAGAAGGACTCAATTCTTTTTATTTTTTGTGTAGCAACTTTTAGAATTTTCTCTATTAGTACTTTATCTGGAGAGATCCCTTCCTTTGATATTGAGTAACCCAAAATGATATTTCATTACTGTTGGTTACACACTTTTTTGTATTTATTGTCATACCAGCGTCTCTCAACCGGTTCAGTATATTTTCAGTTTTTTCTTTAAATCATCTTCATTTAAATCTCCAACACATATATCGTCTTGATAACAGATGGTATTTTCAACATTTCCTATTACTTTTCAATAGCTTTTTGAAAAATTGCACTTGCCGTTTTATGCCATACGGCATTCTTTTCCACCTTAACAGGCCTATAGGTGTGTTTATAGTCGTCACTTCTTTAAAATTTTCATTTATCGGTATTTGGTGGTAAGCTGATTTTAGGTCTATCTTCGAAAATACTTTCATTCCAGCAAGCTTATGTAAAGCTACTTCCACATTTGGAATAGGGTACGAGTCAGCACAAACTTTATGGTTCACCCCTATTTTATAATCTCCACAAATTCTCAGGTCACCATCTTTTTTTTTTAATACCACGATGGGTGATGCCCATTTACTTCCTCCTGGAGTGGCAGGTTCTAATAAGTCTTCCTTTATTAGCTTTCGCAATTTAGCTATTACCAATGGTAATAAATGCACTGGTATTTTTCTCGCTTCGTAGTAGGAGGGGAAACATCTTTTTAATTTCAGGCTAGCTTCATAGTTTTTTTAATTTTCCTGTTTTTTTCTATTTCTATCTCATTAATCAACTTCGTTGAATTTATTTTAACACGTCATTCCCCAGTAGTCCATGCGTTTTCGGCAATTTGTAACTATAATGGGTACTATTTCATATTTTTCTTTTAATTCTATTGAACCTTCAAAGTAACCCATAATTGCTATAATCGAGCCATCAAACTGACGTAGTTGTACGTTGGTTTTTTAAAAACAGTTTTCCCATTTTTCCCACAAATTTCTGGGTACTATTGTGACGTCACTACCTGTGTCGATTTGCATTTCGACAATACAGTCGTTGATTTTCACTTTTATTTTTGTATCTCCGTTCTTAGATCCAGTATTTTGTATATTATCCTTTTTTACTTTAAAAAATCTGTCTATTTTCATCCTCTACTCTTTCCACATTTTTCGTTTTACATACTTCTTTGAAGTGATTTTTTTTTTAAACACTTTGAACACGTCTTTCCAAAGGCTGGGCATTTTTCTTTTTTCATTTCATGAATTTTTCCACAGTACGCACAATTTTTTCTTTTTGTTTGTACCGTATATGTTTCAGCCATTGTTTCTTCGTAGGATTTATTTTTATTTTGGTTGTAGGTATGTATTAATTCCTGCTGTTGTATAAATTCTATACACATATTCAAAGGCATGTTTGTAAGTTGTAACTGTTCCATTAACTTATATCTATGTGCCGAATTATGCATACCTTCAATTAATCTTAGTTGGATTAATTCTTCTTCCGTTGTCTGCTCGCCTGTTCCTAGTTTTTCGAATTCACAGTATTTACTCGCACTTCTTAACCGGTGTAAATATTTTACTATCAGTTCATCCACTTCCTGCTTCATTGCCATAAACTTGGTCCTTTCTGCAATCACCAGTCTTTTCTTTGGCCTCATGTTTCCCTTAATAACCTGACTTATTTCTTCGAAAGTCATTTCTTCTAGTTCTCGAGGGTAAACCATTGTAGCAACCTTCATAATCGCTTCACAACCAGCGGTAGCCATGAACAAGTCGGTGATTTCATTTTCCCCTCCTCTGTTTTTGTTGTCTTTCAACTTTTTACATCTAGCATTAGCAGCAAAGCAACGAATCCACGTGTCTACATATTCTGGGTCTTCAAGGACCAAAGAGTATCCTATCGGCGACGCCATTGTTATGTCGTGTATCCACTAAGTTCTTATTCCACTTCCGTTCTCGTTGGTGTCCATTTATGAGCTACCTGCTCATATGCAAATTATACTAATTTGCATATCACTACAATAAACAAATCATATCTGCTGGTGTCTGAGCTCTCGGTTCCTAGGAACTCAGATGCTTGACCCTCATACGTCGAATACGACGGGAGAGTCCAACAAATATTTTATATATTTTTGGTAAATATTTTTCATCTATCGTTAGTAAAATATTTCTATATCTCGTGGTTAAAATATTTTATATTGTTGCTAAAATTAATTTTATATCATTTTCTTGTCGAAATATTTTTATATATTGTCGGCAAAATATTTTAATACCATATTATTGGTAACTACATCCTACGGGAAGACCTCTGATCGGGAGATTGAAGGTTTTGAGAAGCGTAGAACCACATTTTAATTGCTGTTGTTCCTAAATCCACGCTAATCCCGGTAGGCAGCACTTATTATGGTCCAAGTAGTGAACCCACAAACAAAACACTATGAAAGTATAAAAATACATTTTTATATAAAAAAAAAATTTACCAATAATATCTATTTATAGTAAAATTATCAACAATACCTATTTATAATAAAATGGTCAGCAATAAATTTTTAAAGCAAAATGGTCAGCAATACATTTTACAGTAGAATTACCAACAGTACATGTTATAGGAAAATGACCAATAATTAATTTTACCTGTACTTGAAGGCATATAATTGCGTTCAAAATATTTAGATTTCGGCATTAAATAACCCATAGAAGTTGATATGCTGCCAAACAAAATGAACTATCCAATCCCATATTGTTGGTGCAGTATTCCTATATATTGTTGTTAAAATATTTTATGTTTTTCTTACAATACTTTTATATCGTAATGTCTGTAAATTTTATTTACGTATTTTTGCTAAAATATTTTCATTACATTGCTGGTAAAATATTTTATATATTGTTGGTAATCCGAGTGTCTAACGTTTAAATCAAATGCCATGTTATTTTAGAAGAAAATTTACTTTTGTTAGAGAGAAACATCACATATATTGTAAAAGGTGATAAAATCTGTTCACTTTCAATTTTCTTAGAGATTTCTTTTGCCTTTCCTCAGCATGACTGATGCTAACCCCAGAAGAGCAACATATTGCATCTTCTTGATTTGACGTTTTCCACTTAAATGATGTGTAATGATTATATTGAATCAACTGATACGAGGAAAGTTGATTCACTGTTTTCAGCTAGACAATCTTTCTCGCCAGAACTTATCTGGCACCTTTATAGGGTTACCATTCGTCCATCCACGGAATATTGCTGCCATATCTGGCATGGAGCTTCTACTATATATCTAAGCATTCATAACAAATTCCAAAGCGGAATCTGCAATGTTATCAGTCTTGACCTGGCATCTCAGCTTTAGTCACTTTCTCTAGATGTGCAACTGTTGGAATTATTAGATGCAACCGTAAGTTCTATGCTAATCGTTTCTTCTCTCGCACTTCTCGCTTATGAAATTCACTTCCTGTATCTTGATTTCCTGTCAACTTAAATGCAATGTCAATCGTTACCTTTTGTCTCCTTGGATTGAGTTCTTTTACTGTTTTTTCTCTTCAATAATTGTTTTCTTGGTTACATTATGAAGCAAGTGGTTACTGAGAGTGAATCTCAGTAACCACTTGCTTCATAGTGACTTGAGATGATTAAAAGAAATGACAATTAACAGCAAGTAATTGTTTTGCTGAGCTTTCCTCGTTGATACATCGACTTTACGAATTTAAGTGTAGTACTAGATTGGCAACAAAGTCTCGTCATTTTATTATTGAATACCTAAATGTAACCGTAAGTTCTATGCTAATAGTTTCTTCTCCCGCACTTCTTGCTTGTGTACTCCGATCTTCAACAATTTAAATGCAGCATTAATCGTCATTTTCTGTCCCCTTGAAATTTGTTCTTTTATTGTCTTTTCTCTTCAATAATTGTTTTATTTGTTTCTTTCACTCTAAGTAAACCATGCTTCATAGCGGTAATTTTCTAAGCTTAACTTAGATGTGGCACAAGGCCGAAAGTATGAGGCACCCAGTGACAATGGGACTCACTACTTAGTCGTAATTGATCTCGCGAGACAAGTTTACTGGCCATTTTACCACGTGGAATTGTACAAATACTTCATAGTGACTTGAAGTGATAAAAAATTAAAATTTACAGTAAGTCTTCCATCTTGAATTATTTCAAATGACAACTTAAGTTAGAGTTTTTCAAAACGTCGCATCTATACGTAAATTATACTTAAAATGTTTTGTTTTTTAGTTGGGGAGGGTCTAATATCAACTCTTTACAAAACTTCGTGCCAAATTTTCATTGATAATATAAAATGACCACAACTTGATACTGCGCTTGTTTTGGTGCCGATTTCTGGCGTGTTCTATATTGAAACCTTTCATTGTTCAGTTGCGAGACAGACTTTGTTGAATATTGACGTTTTGTCCGCAAATAAATGCCTCAAAGATGGAGGGTGAAAAGTTTCAATTTGGCCATATTATGCTCTATGAATTTCGGAAAGGAGTGAGCGCCAAAACTGCGGAAAAAAAAAACATTCAAAATGTTTTATTTGGATCATGCTCCTGCTCTTTGCACGATCAAAAAGTGGTTTCGCAGATTTCATGAGGGTGATTTTAATCTAAAAACGATCAACGACGATCCAGATGACCTTACAACGTCGATGAAGACGTCCTTCTTGCTATCGCAGAGAATGCGCTGAAGATCTCGACGGAAGAGATTGCTAAGATTTTGAAAATCGATATTTCAACTGCCTTTCGACATCTGAAGATATTTGGGTTCAAGAAAAGTGACCGATTATGGCAAATCGGAAAGGGGTCATTTCCAACCACGACAACGCAAGTATCTGTTGCAAAACAGACCTTGCAGAAGCTTAAAGAGCTGAAATGGGATCCCACCCTCCAGCACCCACTGTATTCGCCTGACTTGGCTACTACGGATTTTTATTTGTTCCGGTCTCTACAGAACAATTTAAATAACTGTTGTGGATTCCGGGGATGGAATCCGGCACAAATAAATAACAACGCCAGTAATAGAAATAGGAAAATATGTGTATTAACCGTAAGAATACAAAGTGAAATGAAGATTAGTAGTCCAGGAATGCAGGTAGTAGAAAAGTATATTTACAAGTCTCTGTAATGGAAGCCGTAATTATCTCTCTTTCTGGACTCTCGTAACTCTGAGTGAACACCCTGTGTCGACCTTTTTTGTCACGCTATCTCTCCGTAGTATAAGTATACATTGGACGAGTTTATTCTGTGTACAAGAGGCGATCCCCACAATAATAACAAAAAAAAAATACTCTGTACAGTCAGTCAAAAACTACCTCACAACATTCTTCCAACAAAAAACACAAAGTTTCTTCGAAAATGGCATTAAGAAGCTTGTAGAATGATGGGTGGCAGATGTTAAAAACAATGGAGGTTATGTACTTGAGTAATAAATGGTACATAAAGAAGAAGGAGAATGGAGACGCCAGGTTCGCCAGCTCAAACTGGTTATCACTAGACAAATGACAAACATATCCGTGTTACTGACGAGATATTTACAGTAGCCCATCGAGGGTTGGAGGCAAAATATGTACATGTTAATTTCTTCGATCAGTTAGACGATCTGAGAGCTACGACTCATAGCAATTATTATTATTATTATTATTAATGCGTCTTGCCTTGGTTTTCTGTTGTACGTGTTGCCTTCGTGTTTCAAGCAGCGACTACAAGAAGTAACAAGTCTTTTCGTATCAGAAGATCTAACCAGAAAGAAAAAAAAATAATGTAATTGGGATAATTCTATTTTTTTTTTCTTTTCACCTCTGGTAAAACTGGGGAAAACTTGACCCTTTCTTATATCGCACATAAAAATATCCTCTTTTCTTTAAATACACCATATGATCCATTCTCAACCTTACAAAAATTACTACTTATCCAAAATATAAAATAAAATAAAAAAAAAATACTCTCATTTTTTTATTTCGCCCTTTCGACTTTAATCTCAAATTTGACACTTTTGTTCAACTGACGTGTGTTCCTCGTCTGAGATCTGTTTGGTATATATATATATATATATATATATATATATATATATATATATATTATCGGGACATAATGAATTCATGTGAATTGAAGTAATATCTTCCTCTTTCTCTAACTCTCTGTTTCTCTCTCTTTCTATTTGCCAAAACACACACACACACACTCTTGCCCAAAGACGTAGGCGGATTTGTGGTCAAAGGTCTTTACTAATATCGTGATAAACACTTATTTCGGTGGCCATCTTCCTTTGAACACATGTTCACGAATACAAAGGACTTTTATGAAATTTCGACCACTCTCGATTCAAGAGGAACCAAATATTTACTGAGGAAAAGTAACTTAGTAATATAGGCAACATATCCATGGACTTAATAAATTTATACTTATCGTAGCAGAGAACTATGTGAGCAGTCCTCAAAGTTCACTCAAAATGTTACTAATAACAAAATCAATTTAATTTGATTTTTGCAAGAATTTCCAAATCAATGCATTTTTCACTATAGAAAGACGCTCAAATTTCACGTACAAATTTATGGTTCAGCGTTGACGAAAAAAAAACAATGTTTTTAACAAACATTTCCAAGGTACACGGGCATTTCGCTTATGGGTAGGTGTAACGAACGAGAATCATGGCCCGGTATCCAGAGGGTTGGTTTCTTTTTCTTCTTTTAACCATCAGGCGTCATTTGTGCTGTATTTTTACATCAGATTTTACACATGCAATGCGCACAAACTGTCTGAGTTATTTAACCTTTTGGCCTAAATACTTACAATTTTCTCTTTTCTAGCTCAGCCTTTCAATTTGAAACTTAATTTCGATACTTTTGTTTAATAGAATTTCACACTTTTTTCCGAGATGCTTTTTGGTAGTACAGAGTTCAGAGTATTGAAGTAATTTATAAAACCTCCCAATCTCTTTCTTTCTGTCCCTCCTACTTTTCTGTCGGACAAATCAGCATAGAGACTCGTTGACGGATTATTCGTCAAGAACATCTTTACCAATGTTTAGATCGACACTTGCTTCGATGGTCAGTTTCCGGCCGAAACTATTTCTCCAATACAAAGGACTTTTATGCAAGGTTTCTCAGAATCCGGGATAATTTAAAACCAGAACCAGAAAACTTAGCTTGCTTTCACCAGAGACAAAACATATGGGACCGCTGTGAATTTCACTGGATTCCCAAAGATAAAATTAATTTGAAAAGAGAATTTTTTTTGTAGCCGCATTTTTTGTTTAAGATTGTCATCCGCCTGCAGTTTCATCCGTTTTGTTGACAGTTTTAGAGCGGAGTGGAAAACTCCCAATAACTATGTGAAAAGTGTAAGTTGAATTAAATTCGAGACTAGAAAATTTAAATAAAGTCACTCCTTTTAGTATAAAAGAAAGAAGATTTGCAGTTTTTTCTAAACTCAATCATGATCACAAAAAAAAATGCAAAATTTAGATAAGGAAATCTTAAAGTTTTTTCCGGATTAAAAATCTAAAAAATCATAAATCAAAAATATGTTATGCTCGATAAAGCTATTGTATATCTATCTATTTATCTATCTCTCGCTCTCTCTCCCTCTATCTCTCTTCTCTCTCTCTCTATATATATATATACATACACACACACACACACACACACATATATATATATATATATATATATATATATAATTACAGATATGAAATATGCAGACAAAATGGAAACAAATTTTTACAACGTTACATAAAGATCGAAAACTTAAAACGAACAAGAATGAACAAAAATAAATGAATAAAAAATAAAAAATAAATGAACAAAGAAAGTAAAATAAATTAATCCAAACCAATCATTAAGTAAATAAATTACGTTAATGGTAAACATATTAGCAAACTACAAACGGTAAAAACAAACATACAAGTAAAGGCAATAATAGCAAACAAAAATAAAATAATCAATAATAAAAAAAAGAGTTAACAAAAAACACTATATATATGAATAGCCCCAAACTGTAATAAAACTGCTTCCGATGACACTATTATAATAGTCATTAGAATAATGTAACATAACCGTTACCGCCCACCAAAATAACCGTTAGAATAATACAATAAACTATCCACGATACAATACAACAGACTACCCATAATGCATCGCTGATCTTTACAGTCGATGTTTACGTATATTTAATAACAAAAGTGCTGGGGGCATGAACAAAAAGAAAAAGAATCTAAATAAAATCGGCTAGATTATATAATGAAAACACATATTTAAAAAAAATATTTAAAAATTTATATTTCTTAGTGTCTCTCTTTCGTTCGTCGTTCGTGCGCATGTGCAGTCGCATCAAAGTAAACTTAAACTTATCAAGGTGAAGTCCAAAATGACAAAACGTGCCACACAAAACATTTTCCACTTTGTCGTATTTTTTTCTTTTTTCTTTTTTTAAGCGTTTCACCCCAAGCAAGGCGGGAAGCCACTAGGGCGCAAGGGGTTACAGAAGACTTGGAGCAAGATCAGATAGGAGTGATAGAAGAAAGGATGAGGAGAAGGGTAGTGGATAGATCAAGGCAACTGGAGATGTCGATTGACATTACATTTGAATAGCTGGAGATTATAGCTCTCAGGGAAACTGGAATAGGGAAGGGTGTTCCACAGGCGAGAGGTGCGAGACATGAAGCTATTAGAGTAGAAGAGACGGCTACATTTAGTAGTTTCGACAGTGAAGGGGTGAGAGCGGGATGCCAGCCTCGTAGGGCGCTTGAACTCATGAAGTCTGGGAACCAGCGAATGCAGCTCCTCGGAGCAATTACCATGAAAGTATTTATAAAACAGACAGAGAGAGGCGACGGCGCGTCTGTGAGAGAGTTATTGTAGACGAGATGCCAGATCAGGGCCAATTATATTGCATATCCGCCTCTGGAGCCTATCAAGAACCCCGAGGCAAACAGAAGGGGCTCCAGACCATATATGGCAGCAATACTCCATGCAAGGGCGAATTGTTGATTTGTAGATCTGGAGGATCGATTCCGGGGAGAAAAATTTCCTGGCGCGGCACAGGGAGCCAACTTTCCTTCCGGTGGACGAAGCAATTGACTCAATGTATTTGTTCCATCTCAGGTCAGCCGTCAACGTGAGACCGAGCAGCCGCAGAGAGTTGCTCTCGAGAAGTTGAGCGTCAGACATTCTAATGGAGGGCAGGGAAGGATCTCTGTGGTTCCCCTAATATATATATATATATATATATATATATATATATATATATATATATATATATATTGTGGATTCCGTGAATGGAATCCTGCACAAATAAATAACCAACGGCAGTAATTGAGATAGAAAATAAGTGTATTAAACGTAAGAATACAGACTTGAAGTGAAGATTAGTAGTCCAGGATTGCGGGTTAGTAGAAAGTATATGTACAAGTCTCTGTAAGTAAAGCCGTAATCATCTCTTTCTCTCTGGACTCTTGTATAACTCTCTGAGAACACCCTGTGTCTGTCTCCGTATCTCTCAACCTGTCTCAACGTATCTCCACGTATCTCGTTATTTAATATCCCACCCACGAGGAATATATGTGGCACAAGGCCGAGTTTAATGTGGGTTCCTCCGACCCCGTAGCCTCGGCCAAAAATATACCCTTTGAACCCGCCTAGACGGGTCCAGGGCCTGTCTACCTCTCCGGACGAAACCTTGCCCTTCGGCAAAGCTTCGTCCGGGTTCCTCTCTGCCAAAGCAGAAAGTTCGACCAACATCGAGACTGTATCTCCACGTATCTCAACAGCAGGTATTCTCTCTGTCAGTATAAGTATACTTTGGACGAGTCCATCTTATGTAAAAAGGGGAGAGCCCCACAACAATATATATACATGTATTGCATATATTGCATGTATCAAATCCGATGTTCTAAAAAAACGCCAAAATGAGGCCTGACGGTTAAATAAGTCAGACAGTTTTAGTGTATTGCATGTGTAAAATGTGATGTAAAAAACTAGCCAAAATGAGGTCTAGCGGTTAAATAAGTCAGACTGGTCGTGTGTATTGTATGTGTAAAAAGTGATGTAAAAAAAACCGCCAAAATGAGGTATGACGGTTGAATAATTCCGACAGCTTGTGAGTATTGGATGAATAAAATCTGATATTAAAAAACCCCTCCAAAATAAAGCCTGACGGTTAAATAAATCAGACAGTTTGTATGTATTGCATGTGTAAAAACAGAAGTTGTAAAAAAAAAACGCTAAAATGTGGCCTGATGGTTAAATAAGTCAGACAGTTTGTGTGTATTCCATGTGTAAAAACTGATGCTGTAAAAAAAAACGCTAAAATAAGGCCTGACGGTTAAATAAGTCAGACAGATTGTGTGTATTGAATGTGTAAAATGTGATTTTGTAAAAAAAAACGCCAAAGTGTGGTGTACCGGTTAAAATAATTGCGACAGAGTCTGAGTATTTTATGTGGAAAATGTGATATTGTTAAAAAAACGAGGCAAAATATAGCCTGACGGCTAAAAAATGGTTTGTGTTTATTGCATGAGTAAAATCTGATGTTAGAAAAAAACTGCCAAAATGAGGTCTGATGATTAAATAAGTTAGATAGTTTATGTGTATTGCATGTGTATAAACTGATGTTGTAAAAAAAAAACGTCAAAATGAGGTCAGGCGTTTAAATAACTCGGGCAGATTATGTGTATTGCATGTGTAAATTCTGATGTGATGTAAAAATCACTCAAAATAAGACAGTTTGCCTGGCTGATGCAAAAAAATAAGACAGGTTAAATATTTGAATATGTTTGTATATTGCCTGTTTAACAAATGATGTAAGAAAAAAAATGAGACATGATGTTTGAAGAAGTCACACAGTTTATATTTATCGCATGTGTAAAATCTGATGTTGTAAAACCTCCCACCAAAATTAGTTAAATAAAATTGCATGTAAAATCCAAAATGAGAAATGTTTCAATTTGTGTTTACTGCATGTGTAAAATCTGATGTTGCAAAAAAAAACCGCTTAAATAAGGTGTGACAACATAAGATACGCAGATTTGACGATTTTTTTTTTTTTTGTATGGAGGTAGAAAACTGTATATCTCTTTGTTTGAAAATAGAAACGTTGAAAGAAATTTTTGAAATAATGTTAGACACTAAAATCAACGCCACGTTTAACCTCCTAATGAATTACAAAAGATAAGCGAGAAGGGACTTTTCCTTGATAAATCTAAAGGTCATCAGTAATATATGATGAAAGCGGAAAATATATTATTTTCGATATATTCAATGTCATGATAATTCACATTTTAATGAGAAATATAATTGTTTTTTGTTCGGTGAAATATTTAAATATCGGCCAGTATGGATGTCTTATGACATTGACGAATATGTACTTTTTTTCAGATTATATCAAAAAGACAAAAATGATATACAATGTTTTTTTTAGTATAGACTGCAACACAGCACTCATTTCAGCAACCTCATATTCTCTACTAAACCTGCTGGAAAAAAAAATAGAAAGGGGTTTACTTCTTGCACATATTCAACCTAAAAGACATTTCTGAAATTCAGGATTCATCATTGAGGCCAATCTTAACAACATTAAGAACACATATTCACGAAATTTCCTACAGAAGGTAGCGAAAGAGAGCGAGAAGGGACTAAGCATAAACTAAAAGAAGTCATCAGTAATAAGATGAACCCGAAATGCGATTTACAGGTGCGGAAATTTAAATATCAGAGACGTCTTCTGACATACGAATGATTTTAAAAAATATTACAACACAGTTTCACTAAAAAATAGAATACAAAAACAAAATATTTTGTTGGACTTTATTTCGCGAGGACATTTGTAATTCGCCACTTTCAACGAAAAAAGCTCAATGATAAAATCTATAAAAATATTTCGTTTGAAAATTATTGCTTTCTTCGATATTCCGCACGGTTATTCTTATAATAACTACAGATTATGATGATATGTCAGAAAGATAACAGTTGATTTTAAACTTGAACAGGTTAACATTATACTGACCACGAAAGTTTCTACTCGAGGAACTGTTTTATATATATATATATATATATATATATATAATCATCTCTCTCTGCAGAACAACTGACATGAAAATATTTACAGAAAAGACAGAGATAAGCCACGTCATAGCGGTAAGAAAAAGTAACGCTTCCTGAGAAGAAATTGTTCGAATGAAATATTTTTTTTTTTGGAGCTATTAAAATTAACAAGCCATTCTTGCCCCAACTAACAACAGATTGTAGATCATTTTTCACATCAGCTGCCACTGTAACCTACATAAAATCGCTTAAACTTACCATTAAGGCAGGCGTAAATAGTTGTTTTATAAATAACAAGTTGAGGACAGATGACATCAGGAAGGTCATTGAAGAAAAATAGGAACAACGTAAGTAAAAATATATGAATGATTTGACAGTAGATGTTTTCCAACGAAAAAAACTTCAGGAGACTAACTGGGCATTCGATAATTTAGCAGGACAGAGATCCTCCTTGCTGCTGGTAGCATATAACATATTACAATATGTCACATGCTACTTGGAACGGAGATGGACACTACTAAGTAGTAAATATTGCTCTGAGATGAAGAAGGTTTACTCAGCACGGCACTCCGACAAACCAATGGGTCACTGAAAACACCAATTTGATTTTAAGAAAGTGTCTTTTATTTTCTTTTTTTTTGGGGTTGATGCCAATATGTTATCTGAATTACATTAATTTTTCTGATTCCGTTTGTAACGAGAGAATTCTTACCGTTATTCTATTTCAGATTCCAGAATTGAAAAATGGTACATTACCAGTTGATACCATCGATGTATGGCACTTTGATCGTCTTTATTATTTTCCCGTTGGTCATTTGCCAAAAATGTCCAATGGAATGTGTATGTAAGCATAAAAGTAACACGACGCATTTGACGTGCAACTTGGATAATATAAACTCACTCAGTTCTATCGATTTACAGCCGGAAGTCACAGTTGCTTTGGAGTTGAGATGCAATAGAAGCAATTTAAATCCGAGTTCATTAAAGGCTGAAATGTTTCAGAAATTCTATCGTTTAAGTGCAATAGTGTTCAAATATTGTTCTTTTGATTATATAGACAATGACGCGTTTAAAGGCCTTCATCTTCTACAACAATTAATCCTACTTAATCCTGTTAATTTTACTTTGCCAGAAAATATGTTTCATCACATTCGAAGCCTGAAACAATTTGCTATTGCGGGAAGTGATTGGCATGAATTATCATTTAATAACCTCTGTGCGCTGAACAACCTCAAAATTCTAGCATTCATGTACAATCCAATTAGTAATATTTTAGAAAATTCTACATTTTGCTCTGAGAATAAACATTCTTTCTTTCAACTCCAGTATCTCTTCCTTGGATTTAATGAAATCCAAATTTTGAGGACAGGATTCGCCGAAAATTTTCAAAGTCTCCGGTATCTCACATTCCAGGGAAATAAGATTAAAGAAATCAAGAATGGTTCACTAAAATATTTGGATGTTTCCCAAAATTATCTTCAAAAGCTGCCAGACGATTTCTGCGATAATTGCACTGAATTACAGGAGGAATTTTGATACTATAAGAATCGAAGTTAAAATTAAGGATGTTTTGATCTACAATTTATTTTTTTAAACAAGAATCTCTGTAGTTTACAAAGAGCCGCAGAATAATTAATAGTGAGGTGATAAACAATAGCGTCTTGTAAACTTTGGAAACCAATCGATGAAAAATTATATTGTTTATTCTCAGATGAGTAAGGTTGTACTTTGGTAGCACGTCATTACATTCGCACTCGAAAAAACAGATACGTCAACAGTCTGGGTCACGCAAGGCCGGTTCTCTTAAAAAATGAGGCGAGCCAGCCGGAGGAGTGCCAGCTTTGGTTTCGTCTGTCTTCGAATGCAGTGGAACTGAGTGAAGAGACGTCAGAAATTGAAAATAAGGCATCCGCTGTGTGTGCTGCTGAAGCTAAGGGCGAAGAAGCGAAATACTGCCGCTAACATCTAAGTACCGCTACTCCTACTCCTACTACTACTATTACTACTACCGAGAACGGGAATATTGAAGGTTGTAGCAGTTGCGCTAAGGACAGACCAAAAAGGGTTAAAACGAAGTCCACATCTCTCCTTACCGAAATTATTCCAAGTATTTGTATTTGTTTGGTTATTGTTCGCATACAAGAAACATACAATCTTGTGCAACAAGAATTATTTGTGTGTGTGTGTGTGTGTGTGCTTTTATATATATATAAAAAAAAACATTTATCCTTTCAAAATCGAATCGACTTGGTTATATTTATTTTTTCTATTAACCAGATTCTCACACGACAAATTCTCAGGTGGACCAACGAGGAGCTTAGGGATTTCTACGATCTGATGACCACTCTCCAGGATCAAAAGACTCACAACGCGCCTGAAGGGTGGCTTCGAATTGACATTGGGAACCGAAGACTTGTGACTAATCTGTAATACTGGACCATACCGGACCAACGGCCGGTCTTGTGGAGTACGTGGGTCCAGTTGGGTGAGGATACGGTGTTACAAGACAACCACGGTGTAAAATTTTAAAAGAAGCAACACATTTACTTACAATTACAAATTTTGAAAAGTACAAAACAAGGGTTGCACAAACATTTTCTTTTGTGCACGTCTTTGCGCACTATAACACTTTCAGGGGGCAATAAAAAGAGAGGGTACACTGAAAAACTGGAAAAATACAAGTCACCAAAAATGTTAATAAACCCAACGTATCCGTATACAAAATATATCCTTTCAAAAATACAAAAATAAGGGAAAACTCGGAATAAGAGGATTCACAACATGGCACAAGGCAGACTCTTTTAAGTAACACCAACCTTTGTTGTTACGGCTCTGTAAAGGACCTCTCAGTTTGAAGGGGTTTGACGTAGGCAAATTCTTGTAGGTTCTGGGGTGTGGAATTTGTCGTACAAATCTGCCTGGGATCTGACATGTCAGATTTATAACCTCTCACTGGACTGTCCTTTTATGCGATGTTTTGTGAAAACTGCCCCGGCCGAACTTGACGCTCCGCCGTTTTCTTTTCGACTCTCTCCCCTCCGTCAACTGCTGATAGCAGTCCTTTTTATTCTCAAAAGAGTCATAAAATCCCCTTCCAAATATTCAAAAAAAGTAAATTCACAAGTTCTTGGCGCTTCTTCGCTTGAGCCTAAATGGCCATAAAAATGCATGAAATTTAACTTTTTTTAACAAAATAAAATTTTATAGTTGAGTAAAGATACTCCTAGTGACACAATGATACTCTGCATATCTCATATGACATTTGCAAAGCATTTGAAATCACTTGGATATCACTACTATGTTTCAAACATCTGAGAGATACGAACACTATCTCATGCAACCATTGTAAGGCATTTGATAATACTTGAATAAATGAATCGCTATGACATTTGGGACATCCTAGAGATGCGCAATCTATCTCATGCAAACATTGTAATTTCATTTGAAGGCCATAAAAATGCATGAAATTTAACTTTTTTTTTTACGAAAAAATAAAGTTTTTATATTCTCCTCTCAAGAGGATGTGCAATAAAAAAATTCTGTTTATTGCAAGTTTTTTATTCATTTACATTTTTTTACACAAAAGCATACATTTCAGCAAATTTTATACACAAAATTAAAAAGATACTTTAATATTTTTTCAAACACTTTAATAAAAAAGTTTTATACACAAAAAAGAGTACATTAGTTTTTCAGTTTCAGCACCAAATATAAAAATCATCAGGACAATTTTTTCCGACTTTCATTGTATCCTTTCTTTTATGTCTTCCAAATTTCAATGTATTGGATACGGGATTTATGCTTTTCTTGCACACATCCGTTTTATCTTTAGTCGATTAATTAATTTAGACCGCTTCGTTTAGTGAAGAGACCTTATTTGTCTTAGGTAAACAATTAAAAAATTATTTTGCAAGTTGTTAGGTCCTCAGATTTGGACATAGATCTATGAAATATCCAAACGTAATCAAATTTATTTATCAGGAGAAACATCATTCTGTACATTAATGGCTACAGCATGGTTTGAAGGGACAGATTTAATTTTTTCTCTCTCCTTCCAAGGCAATTTTGCATACAAATCGTCTTCATGTTCCCTAGTTGATGAATTAATTTTAGGAATATTATTTAACCACCGATTACATCATAGTTTTACTAATATCCTTAATTCTGGTTTTAACAAATTGAATCTCAAGGTCACATGGTACAGTGGATAAAGGTGTTGGTTAGATCCAGTGACAACACCCAAAGAGTTGTGAGTTCAATACTCGGTTAAGGCAGTGGCGAACTTGGAAAGGTGAATTAACAGGAGTTAACTGATATCTGATATCCATTAAACATGGCACGTGAAACTAGAACAGTCTACCCCAGTGAGCGAAATAAAGGGTTCAGTTCGACATTCCAACAACCTGAAGAAGGCCGGAGCGTACAACGGCCGAAACGTTGTAATAAATATGGCGACAAAGATGAGGACAATAGTCCGAGTAATGTAAATAGTGTGCATAATACCGCATCTCAGAAATATAGACAGATACTAAATTGATTCTTGGTTTAAATAACTTCAGAAGGTGATCAAGAAAATACTATTTGGGTATTTTCATTAATAGAACCACTAGCAACTTGTATGTTGTCATGAGAAGGATTATATCTGTAACCTAATACCTTCTCTAAACTCACAACCATGTGCAATAAACTTTACATCCTTCATTGTTCCAGTTTTACCATTCTCACAATTACTATTGCAAGATTTCAAATTAATGTTTCCATCATACATTTCGTCTATTGAATCTTGAAGATACAATAACCTTTCAGGAGAATTATTAGTTTTCACTAAATTATCCACATGAAAATTCCTTTTCAACGTTTCAGTACATTCAACATATTGATAATATGTGTAATTTAATACTAAAAGACTGGCAACAAAGCTACAAATTACAGGAGAGCACAAGTAGCAAATAAAACAAAACCTATCCTTATATTCTTCAGCGTTAAGTGTTATGATTAAAAAAAACTTTAATATCTGATAGAATTACATATTTTATTTTTCCATAAAGAATAACACTAATTTCAACATGATTTCGGTTAGTTTTTTCCAGCGTGGGCCGTTTCGTTTAGTGAAGAGATATCATTTGTCTTAAGTGAACAATTAAAAATTATTTTGCAAGTTCTTAGGTCCTCAGATTTGAGTAGAGATCTATGAAGTATCTAAATGTAGTCAAATTTATCAGGGGAAATATCATTCTGTACATTAATGGCTACAGCATGGCTTGAAAGAACAGATTTTTTGTCTCCTACCAAGGCAATTTTACATACCAATTGTCTTCGAGTTCGCTAGACTTTTCATTTTTAATGACACCAGTAGATATATTATCAGCGTCAGAAATATCACAATTTTCATTAGCTTCAGAAATATCACTATTTTCATCAATGTCAGAAATTTCTGAATAATCAATTACAGTGAGTATACCAAGCATCTCATCATTGTCAGAACTCTCCACGGAATTTTCGTTATCAAAGTAGAAATTTCGGAATCTTTCATCTAAAAGAGGATATCAAACATCTCATCATTGTAAAAATATTCACCAGTAACAGAAGCTTCACAATTATCGTGAACAAAGAAGACACTAGATAATTCAGGCTCAGAAATCTCCTAATCATCAACTTCGTTAACAAAGAAACTAGAAATTTCATCAATCTCAGAAATTTCCGAATCATCAATTTCGAAGAGAATATCTGCCAACTTTAGCATTGTCAGAATTTTCCAGAATATCAACATTTTCAGAACTATCGTTATCAACAAAGACACTAGACAATTCATCAATTTGTTCGTATATCTTGGCAAATTCTTCCAAAGCATCCATCAGAATTCTTCAAGTATAATCATCATACATACTTCAATATTTCTAACAAAGCAAATATCATCTATTTGGTCATTAATAGTTTTCATGGTATCTAACCACTTATTAATCGCTTGCTCCTGAGCAGAGTGATAGGCTTTTAGAATATTTTCTTTAACCTTCAACGAGTTTATAGACCTCTCAATCCTTTCTTTGAACCTACGTCTCTTTTTTGATAGACTAGAAACCTCCTCCATTTTCTAGATAAACTTCCAAAGATAATTAAGCGAAAACATTTTTGTTTATAAAAAACAGAACTTTTGTTACTTCAGTAAATACAACAATTTTTTTTTCTTAATGAATGACAAGCAAAATGTTACGCATAAAGTTTTTCAGGTCATTTTAACGTTGACATAATAACTTCAGTCGGGAATGCTGGATATTAATTCCTTTTGACAAAAATAAATATGTGAATCACTGCGATGTTTCAGACATCTTAGAGATATGTACATTATCTCATGTAAACATTGTAAGACATTTGATAATACTTGGAAATGTTAAACACTAGATGTTTGAGATATTTTAGCAATATGCATTTCATCTATCTACATACAGTGGGGGGACAAATATTCGTACACATACAAATTTTTAATTTATTGTATTTTCGACTACTGAATAAACATACTTTTCATATAATTAACTGTACACAGATACATAACTAAATATGCATAGAAAACAAAAAAAATTATGATTTAATAGAAATGAATCCCATTTATCCATTTTAATGGGTGAAAAAGTGTTCGTACAATGCAAATAGTCTAGAAAGTTCATATAATGTTATTAGTGGTTACTTTTAGCCTAAAAAATAACATTCTGTAATTGATATTCGTGCAAGAAGGTTATCATCATGACAAGAGTTAAAGAATTGAAAAATTTGCAAAACGAACTGATTGTTAAGCACTGGAAATAAGGTAAAAGTTACATGAAAATCTCAGACAACTTGAATATTCCATTTACCATCATTAGTTCATTCATTGCAAGGTATAAATCTAAAAAGTATTGAAAAACAAAGAACATGTGCACCACGGAAGATTTCTGTGGGATCTTCAAGGAAATTAATGCGCCAAATTAAACTAAATTCAATGATTATTCATCTAGGGTTGCAGGATGATTTGCATTCATCAGAAATCCGTGTCATTAAAAGGTTAATAAGCAATGAAATTCATAGAAACAATCTAAAGTCGCGCTCCCTTCTGAAAAGTCTCTAGTAGGATTAGATAGTAGTAACACCATATAGAAATACACACTTTCCTTTTCACTAAGAGAGTGACAAAGAAAACTATCTCTTCCTCTCTTCTCTATTACATATACTTCCTTTCCTTCCTTCAACTGTTCCTATCCTGGGTAACGGAGAGAACTCAGACGTAGCTTATGTGGGTCAGTGAACGTCATAAAAAGAAAATCAACCAATGACAATACGTCCCGCCAAAAATCAAACGGAAAATACGGATTAGTCAGGCCTAATAAAAAGAAAAAAAAACACGTACGCACCAGAGAAGCCGCGGCAGGAGAAGAAGTGGGAAAATTGGTTCGATGTAGCAGTTCAAGACACAAGGGTTAGAGATTCATCGGCTGTGCGTTTGACCTGACGTACAACTACAGAAAAAAAAGGATGAATTCAACGAATTCATTTCTGTCAGTCAAAAACACAACGACCCTGTATGAATTCTCAAATCACAAAAAAAGACTAAGACGACAGTCACCCACTTTAACCAACAATAAAATAGTACTATAGACAGTAACTTTGGCCTTTACTTGATCTCTATATACCATACTGGTGAACCCCGACATTGAAAAGAACACCATCCACAAAAAGAGCTACAGACTAGTAACTCCGGCGCGAACTCCCTTAAAAAAAAAAAAAAATACATGACTGACCACGTGACAAAAGCATAAATCTGGCTAAGTTACCGTTTCCTTCTCTTTCGTTTCCTCTATCTTCTTGTATATTTCCGTATGGCCATATAAAAACAGTTTATAAAAATGGAGGCGCAACAAGTTAGTGTCAAACCTCCACAATTTATGGAGACTAGTATCGACGGTTGGTTCACTATAATTGAATTGCAATTTCATTTGAGACAAGTGACCACCGAAGATACAAAATTAGTGCCTTACCTCCCGAGTTCGTTACAAACATTCCAGCCCCCGTTTTAGAATCAAGAAATTATACGAAACTCAAATAATCAGTTGTGAATACTTATGAAAAGACCAGGCCAGAGCTGTTAGAGAAATTAATGAAGACCACCGCATTAACTGGTCGTCCAACATTATATTTACAGGAGATATCGGCCATTGCAAGTAGAATTGGGACAAGTGACGAAATAGTACGCCACAAATTCATTAAAGCCCTTCCACCACAAATAGCCCCGGTTATAGCAGTGCACACATAAATGCCTTTAACAGACATAGATAGGCTATGTGATAATTTGATGTCACTAATTCAAAATGCATCAGTCTGCCAGGCTATAGAACCTGAACACAAACAACATAAGAACAGCACAATTCCCGTAGGATTGTATCCTTTTTCCGCAAAACAAAGACCAAAAGTCTGCAGATCTCATTTGTACTTTGCTGACGAGGATCGTACATGCAAACCATGGTGTAAATGGCCGCATAAGAGAAAGAATAATGTACGAATGTTACCAAATTCTCAACCTTCATCCCCTACCCATAGTGATTTGGAAAACTAGTAGGGCGGACCACGTTAGCTCCCTCAGGTTCGCCATTACCAACACTAGCAGCTAGAATAGGAGCTACGAAAATAGATTTTATAGTAGACGCTAGTGTCTCCATTTTGCTTCGTTCAGTTGTTGTTGGTATTTTTTTAGAACTGATACCAGTTCACCTTTCTGGTGGTGACTGTATTACATGCTATGGTCAAGCCATTTTGGAAATAAGAATACCTTCATTAAGGCGTGCTTTTGTAATCGCCGACATTACGAATCCATTCCCAGGTTTAGACAGTAAAAACAATAATAGGAACCGTGGATAATAGTGAATGTCATGGATATGGCCGCATATATTAGTGCAATCATAAGCAAATATAAAAATGTTACTTCGTCACAAATAGATAAAAATCAAACATATGTTGGGGTTTTATCATAGAATAGAATAGACACTGAAAGCCACGTACCAGTTTTTGCCAAGGCACAACTTTCTGGGCCTAAATTAGACGCCACCCAAGCGGAATTTAAAAAGTTACTAAGTACAGGCGTAGTAATTAGACCTTCAAATAGTGAATTCTCCCTTACATTTAGTACAAAATGGCAGATGGTAGTTATCGAGCTTGCGGTGATTATTGCGCCTTAAATAGTATCACAAAAACAGATAGATATACTGTACCCAATATAAATTCTTTTAGAGCACGATTGGCAAATAAATCCTGCTTTTCCAGAATAGATCTACTGTCTCTCTATCATCAATTAAAAATGCACCCCAAGGACGTAGCAAAAACCGATGTAGCTGTTGGAATTCTTATAATGCCTTTCGGTTTGAAAAATGCCTCTGCTACATTTCAGTGTTACGTAGGATACTGGACTATGTATTTATATATCTGGATGATATCCTAGTTTTTAGCGATGATGAACAGCAATACAAAAAAGACTTGGACAAAGTACTACAAGTATTAAAAGACAATAGCCTAAAAATTTCAATAGATAAGTGCATATTTAGTGTAACGGAACTAGATTTTCTAGGCTTTCACGTCAGTAAAAACGGTTTACTACCTACATACTGTTCGAATTATGCCGTAGGAGCAGCTCTTCATCAAATGATTGATAACCAACCATATTGGGTTCTTTTCAAAAAACTATCACAAACCCAACAGAAATATTCCACGTTTGATAGGGAACTATTAGCTGCATATCTAGCAGTATTACATTTTAAACACTTAGTGGAAGGAAGAAATGTTATTAATGACTGACCATAAACCACTTTGCAGTGCTTTTAAAAGCCAGTCGCCATTAAAATCTGATAGACAACAACGACACCTCAGTTTCATTAGTGAATACGTTAATGATATATTCTACATAAAAGGCTAACAAAATATTGTAGCCGATTGTTTATCACGACCAGCAAATGCAATCAATATTGATGTTTGCGACTTACAAGAAATAGTGACACACCAAAATACTGATGATGAAATCGAAACTTTCCGTGATTGTCTGAAACCATATACTGTAAACAAAAACGAAGTAGTGCTATGTGACCTTTTCCACGGCCTTTTGTCACGCAAAAGCTAAGAAAATCGGTATTTGACAGTCTACATAATTTATCACATAATGGTGCATCAGCCTCTATAAAACTCATAAAAGCAAGATATTACTGGCCTGAAATGGCCAAGTCGATAAAAACTTGGTGTAAGGAATGCCAGCAGTACCAGCAAGTGAAAATAACAGCACATACAAAAAGTTCAACCGTTCGAATTACCCTCCAGCTGCTTTCAGACGGTGCATATTGATATTGCTGGACCCTTAACGCCAGTAAATAACCCTACTAATCCTTATTTTTCACCCTATCGTTATATTTTAACATGTATTGATAGGAATACCAGATGGATGCATGCCCACTATCGGAGATCACAGCGAAATCAGTATCAGTAGCTTTCGTAGACTTATGGATCTCTAGATTCGGTGTTCCACTCCACGTTGTAACAGACAGAGGAGGCCAATTCGAAACTGAATTGTTCACAGAATTATCCAAAATAATTGGTTTTCATCGACTGAGTACAACAGCATACCACCCGCAAAGAAACGGTTTAGTAGAAAGAGCACATAGAACTCTGAAGACAACAATAATAGCAAGAAAAGAATCCTGGCCGTCAGTTCTTCCCATTATGCTTCTTGGAATCGGGATAACACCTAATGAATCCAACTATTCCCTGTTTACTGTATTAACGAGAAGTCAAGCTCAAGTTCCACGATTGTTAATCGATCCTTGTTAATCGATGAAGACATAGAACTAACAAACTCTCTCATCAAGACGAAGAGATGCAAAAATTTGACATGGAAAATTTTTCCAGCGGACATTTACACTCTACACCAGTCATATATTCCTAAAGATTTACAAAACTGTGAATATATTTGGCTGGGAACAGGACAGAGTACGAAAACCTTTAGAAGCGCCATACACAGGCCCATTCCAAGTAATAAGCCGACATGATAAATATTTTACGATAAAATATCTGAAAATGTGCATAATGTTTCCATTAACAGACTAAAACCAGCATATATTTCTAAAAATACAGATTCAAGAGATCTTGTCGAAAGAAATCCGGAATTGAACGATTCCCAATCTTATATCGATGGAGCTCATGATGAAAAACAAATAACTAAAACAAAAACTGGTAGAACCATTAAATGGAAAAAAAACACAACACATATTTTTACTACTAAAAAAAAAAAAAAAAAAAAGAGAGAAATGCAGAGAATTATAATTCGTTATTTGAACGGGTACCTATATATGTAGTAAACAAAAGAAGATCTAGATTTAAAAATTCAAATGCTAAACACTGATTCATTGATTTTGTTAGAAATTAAAAAGACTCGAATTTACAAACTTTGCTTAACACACACGCAAAAGCGAATCCAAACCAAAAACTCGTGAAACTTCACACCTTGATGCGAAATGTTTTTCGGCCAATAGAAAACTAGGAAACATTTAAAAACAAAATTCAAATAATCTTCAATTCTCAGAAACAAAATTCTTTTACGGACCTTTTCGCGAGCCGACGCGAAATTTGTTCGCCGTCCAATGGAAAGGCCCGAATCATATCCGGGAGTGAATTCTCAAATGACCTTTTCAAGCCCCACAAACAAAATAAAAGACGGGCAAGTTCGTCTGTCCCCAGAGAAAAAGAGACGAGCGTATTAACACGTCCCTTGACAAACGTCAAGCGGTCGTTAAACGAACGGAACGTTTTAAGACTGAGCGATTACTGCAAAGACATTCCTGCCCTACGATGACGCTCATATATACATACATACATACATACATACATCCACACATACGTTTCTGTCTACGTACACATAAACTCATTCTTGCAAAGACTACTACGAATATTTTGACGACCTTGTATCAACCATAATACATTCATTTTATTTGTAGAGACCTTAATTGATTTATATTTACAATTGATTATATTTACAATTTGATTTTCTTGTTTTATACCCCTCTTATGGTGGGCTATCTAACTAACAAGGCCAAATCAAACTAATCTGTTTCAACACTCATACATTTCACTGAGGGCGGAGGATTAGCCATTGATCCCCCCCAACCAGATCGATCCAGTCACCATCATAAGAAAGAAGGCAGACAACCATTTGCCGGCCATGTGAGTATAGTTTCGCTCTAGCAGAAACCCATTTACATTTTTCATTTTTCTTTGTTTTTTTTCGAAAGTTAAAAAAAAAAGAAAAAAAAGAAAGAAGAACGGGAAAAATGGAAAATTAAATGTCTTTGACTAGATGCGAGCGTGTCTCGTCAGTATTCTAACGATGTTGTGACAGTACGATTGTTGCTTGTTAGAATACTGACGAGACACCCTCTCATCTAGTCAAAGACATTTAATTTTCCATTTTTCCCGTTCTTCTTTCTTTCTTTTTTTTAACTTTCGAACCGGGATTTCTTACTAAACTATCAAATGAGAAGAATCATTGGGACAAAATGCCTTTGAGTGGTGGGGAGGGAAAAAAATAGAAAAATTTAAAAAACGAAAAGAACAACAAAAAAAAAAAATTTTAAAAAAACAAAGAAAAATGTAAAGTAAAATGTAAATGGGTTTCTGCTAGAGCGAAACTATACTCACATACTTACGGTCAACATTAGTCATGTTGAGTATTTGTTTTGCGAATTTAACTATATTTTATTTAAATTAATTTTCGAAATTTTATATTTTATACTCACTGGAGTTTTTTATTTTTACTTTAATAAAACTTAATTGAAAATTATTTACTTTGTTATGCTAGTTACAAACCTAAAAACACTAAAGTTTATTTTTGAAAAATTGAATAAAAAAATATTTTCCATAAGATGGCCCAAAAATAATTCAATAATATTCAGTGATAGAGAGACGTTAATTATTGTAGATTTTAATTTTTAGCCGGACACACATACACACACTCGAATATTTGAATAAATAAATAGTAAACTTGTCAAATAACTGTATTCAATATTCTTCCTCTAAATTTACTTTGTTGTTTTAATATTCATTTTTAAAGTTACACTTTTATTTACTATAGACGTGAAAATAAATTCAAGAGAATAGAAACTTTAAAAATACGTATATGTATAGAGCGTTTCGAAAATATCCACATAATAAAAAAAAAAAGTAAAAACGAGCGGTAATCCTAATCGTGAATAAGAATTATTACTTTTTAATTCTGAGATGATAATATTTTAAAAAGCTGGCTTGGGGGATAATGAGTCTGTATATTTACTTTTCATTAATTACCGTAGTTTTTTTTTTTTTTTTTTTTTTAGTTTTAGCCGAACACAAATACAGACAACATACACTTTACATATGTATAGATAGATGGTTGAAAAATATCAATAAATTGTCAATAATAAACTATTATTCAGAGATCTCCCGAGTAACGCCGAGTATCCCCACTAGTGCCATATAAATATTGAAAGCCATTTGATAATACTTGACAAATATTGCATTGATGCGTACGAGTGATGAAACAGCAACAATAAACAAGGTTACTCTGATCTCTACTTACGCTTTTACTATTCTTATTACAGACTTTACTTTATGGTCATGTGCTTCTGATTCCAACAAATATAATGACTAATACCAGCAACTCCTTGTAGTTACTTCACAAGAGTTATTCAGAATAATACTTGACTCATCATGAAATTTTGATTTGCAACTTGCTAAATATACAGCCAGGCCCAATTTAACAATTTACCTGTATGATACCCAGCCGTTGGCCCGTGGCCAACACTCAGTCGCGGCGCGAGGCTGTAATGTTTCTTCTACCGGCGTTTTGGGGTTGACTCTGTCGCTGCCACCAGCCTGTGCCCCGGTCGATCGGTGGTCGTCGCTACTCGGCGAAATTCCCTAGTCAGAATACCAATATGGGACAATGGCCCGTCCAGGGTCGAAGTCTGGTCGTCGATATTAACAGCTTCACCAGCTGTACCGGTTCAATACCAACTCTATCGTTCCCAGCCCACTTGCAATGTCTGGTTACTAGAGTAACTGCTTTGATCTCAAGTCTAACCTACTCACGTTGTGACTTTGATCTTAGGTAGACGAGATCAATCAGGCGTCGCGCCGTAGTGTAAACTGAGTCCAAATTGAAGGTGGCATCCCACAAGCGCAAAGAAAAATAAATAAAATAAAAACCCAAGAGGTTCAAGTATGTAAAGAAATAACAAATTAACTTTATCCTTCTGTTATATACAGGAGTGTGTTTTTCTCCCAGCCAGTTTCCTACGAAATGTGACACTTCTAGGTTTCAAGCAAGTTGGTATCGTAAGTCAACTAATTTAGTTCTTAGGTTTTGGCTTGGCTTCGTTCGCCAGTATAACTTGCTATTGGTAGGATAGGTGAAGTCGAAGGTCGTGGAATCTCTCGGTCAGCTTCTGCGAGGCAAGACTCTGGTTAAGCTCTGACTCTAACTCCAAAACCAGCTCAACTGTAACTCTCTGACTAAACGACCACAGGACATTTGTTTATATCGGTGCCGACCAAAACCCGGTGTAAGGCCAGACGCGGCATGGGGTTCTCGGTAATCTCAATTTCCTAAGAAAAAATCTCTTTGTTGTCAGTCCAGGAAAATTGATTACTTCCCATTTTTGGAAAATTAATCACTTTCCATTTATTGGCTCCGTCGTCCATGAGGGAAGCTCGGAGGAGAGCTATCCTCCTAGACTCTTTCTCTCTCACATTTATATCTCACACCAATCCCTTCAGTGGGCGTTAACAACTTCTCTGCCTTTCCTCATCCATTCACCTCCGTCTATCACCCATGCTACAACCCGACCAATGATATGTCGGCCGTGCAGGTGTGGCTAAGCTGGTTTCCTTAAAATTATAATCCAGAATTTTTGTTTACAAAATTCTCCTTTTTCCCATCGGCCAAAATTTTTACGAATTCCATATTGCAAATTAAATTGCTATCATATCTTTTCGCCACCCAGAATTCACTTAGCCCCACACTCTCTACCGACCCATCAATCACTGTCAAAGTTTGCCATCTGGTCCTTTTGTTAAGTTAGCTTTATAATGAAATCCTTCGCTTGTTAAAAAATTAAATTCTTTTATCTTGCAAAATCTCAATTCTCCACTATTTTCTGTCTCATGCCAAAAGTTTGCATACACCATATTGCTATTCAACGTCTCAGCATCTGAATCAACATGTTGATAAGATAAATAATAACAAACCCCTCACCTATGTCAAGACCATGTCAAAATTTTACAATTGCCACATTGCTTCTCTTCGCCTGTATCCAAGAAAAAAAATAAACGATATCTTAACATTGATTCTCTCTTCCTGTATTTTTATGACCGCCATGGTCAGGCCAATATCTTAATATTTGCCTTTCTTCCTATCTCCCTTGGCAAGACATTAATCAACTTGGCAAAACCTCACATATGGCTTTTTCCATGGGTTTACTGTCTTTTTTTTTTTAACGTCGATCAGTCTATCTTTCGTGATAGCTCTTTTTCGCCTTAAGTCTTTCCTGTTTTTAATTTCTATGATTAATTAGATAGCCAATTAACATAGCTAAATAGTGCCACACCTGTTAAATGACACCACAGACTTACAACCAGCTATAATCTACAATATTATTGGTCCTGACCTGGCATTTCGGCTTCAACCCTTTTCTCACCACTGTATCATATTTTACCTTTATAAATACTTCTATGGTAATTGTTCTGATGACTATGAATTTAAGCGCAGTGCTAGATTGGCAGTAAGGTCTCAACCTTTTACAGTTGAAATGGCTGGAAGTTCTATGCTAACAGTTTCTTTTCTCTCACTTCTCACCAGTGGAACTCTCTACCGGCTCCTTGCTTCCCAGTCAACTTTGATCTTCAAAAATTTAAATTCAGTATCAATTGTTATCTGTCTTCTTAATTCTTTTTCTTTCATTGTCCTCTCTCCTTAATAGTAGTTTTTCTCATATTTTCTAACAATCAGTAATTTCTTGCATCTTTGCAGCTTTGTTTTGCGTGGGGTGTAATGATTAAAAAAATAAACAAAAACAAGACAAAAATCTTACTTATTTGCAGACCAAAGTAATGTACAGAATGTAGAACTGATTTTAAGATCTGCTTAGTGCTGTATAGACATTTAAAAAATAAATTAAAAGCATTAATCAAAATTATAAAAATTATATTCAAGCTATCAGAAGCAAGTTGACACAAACTTATTATGCATTTGATATGCCCGAAATAACAATAATCTAAAATATCTCACTTTGCGACTTTGGAACATAAATTTGTTCTTTTTTTTCCTGGTGACCTGACTACATGAATTTAAGCATGCTACTAGATTGGCAACTAGGTCTCACTGTTTTACTAGATAGAAGCAGTGTTTGCATCTAACAGTTTCTTTTTTTTCTCACCTCCCACTTGTGGAATTCCCTTTTTGCTTCCCTGACACCTACAATCTTCAAAAGTTTAAATACAACGATCGTCATTCATCTTCCTGAGCCTTATTCCTTTACTGTCCTTTCCTCACTGAAGTCTTCTCATTCTCTCTCATTTCCAGTAACTCCATGTCCAAGTGGGGTATTATCACTTTGTGTGGGGTGAAATGATTTAATAAAAAAAAAAAAAAAAAAAAAAAGGGGGGGGGGAGGGGTGATTTTTTTAAAGAAAGATATTTTGTCGAGTATTCAAACATCCCACAGCATTTGGCAGTGGTGTCATCTCATATTCGAGAATTTAAATTCTTCATTGCTGATCGCTTCCTTTATAAAGATGACTAAGTAGACCAATTCTTGCATGGAAGAGTCAATAGCATTGGAAGCATAGTAATATTGTCTATGAATATTACCATGCAATGTCATTGACTGAGCCTGATTTTTATCGAGCCTTTCTCTCTTGTCATTTGATTTCTTCCTCTTCTCTTCTAGTGGCTTCAAAGATTTTGGTTCTGATGGTAATGGAACACCACCAGTTGTTATAGATCTGTGCTTGTTTCAAATGATTTAGGCTCAAGTCCACTGGCTTTCAGTGTTGAGTTGGTCCTTGTATCTTCGAACAGGGAAACCTCATGCTTCTTTCCCCTGAAGTAAGCTCACTGAATAAGACTTGATGTGGAAACTATCACTTCCATTCTTGTTCCATGTTCAATGCTTTGACAGTTGGAGCTTTCCAAGACTTCAGTGTTCCCATTTCATATTCAAGATTGAACAAAGCTTTTGCTGGTGAAGCTGAAATGACAACAGCATTATAGACTATAATTTATGTTGTTAAATTCAGATCTTTGTTGTTGAAGACACATTTGATTATCATTTCAAATGTCTCAAGTGAGGTTCCAATTCTGTTCCACATCCTTTTTTGAGGTGCACGGTACTAATAGAGAGTCAAAGAGGTACAAATTACTCAAAATAATAAGACAAAAACAGGTATGATTAATTTATTTTTTAATTTATAATTCAACAGAGATTAGTTAAGCACCTGAGCAGATGGGTATACTTGGAAACAAACAGACAGCCATTATTTTTATAACTAAATCTATTTATCAAACAAGTCTGCATACTTTGAGTAACATGTCTATCAGTTCACAGATTATCTACTTCTAGGTGATATCATTCTTCAGGTTTACCTAATTTGCATATTAATTTTAAAAAAAAAAGTATATTTCATTAATTAACTGTCCTTTATTAGTGTTCTTTTACTCAAGGATTGTTTTGATTTACATGTCAAAAATAGTTCTGCTTAAGAATATTTTCTTATATAGTGCAGAAAAGTGTTTGAAATATGCATTTTACTTGGCCTTCAACAAGTAGGCATCTATTTGTAAAACTTTCCTTAACTATAACAAGCCAATTTATAAATGAAATGTTCATTTAAAATTTTTGTTTCAAATATTTCAAGTAGTGTATATATATATTACTTTGTGAAGTGATAGTGAGTAGGCTTCGCTTACTTGTAATGAATAAAGATTAACATTTACCTTGCAGTAAGTATCTTCCAAGTTAGAGAAAAAAAAATTTGGTTTTTTTTTGTTTTACATGTACTTCTGAATTTTGCCACTGACAGGCAAATGTTATGAAAGCTTAATTGATATTAATATGAAAAAAGTTTTGTTTTTTATTAAAAAAATGAATATTTCTTGAAGACGTGTGTTTCTGTAGAAATTTTTTTTTTTTTAAGTAAAATCAAAATTACTGCTTTTGATCACATCATACTACCTTTTTATATTCATCTCTTAACAGACAAAAAAATAAAGGAATTATCAATATTATGAAGAGTTTTAACAAAATACATTTTCTAACATGTAATTTACTGGCTAAGAAACCAAATATACTTGCCATTCGATCCTTGAAAAACACAAGCATATTCCAATATGGAACCATTCCCAGTGTCTGTCTAATCATTAAGACTCTTTGAATTTGGGCATAGAGAGATTAAAAAAAAAACATTGAGGTCTAAGTGGAAAGCAATACTTATTTAATTGCTGCTTGGATGTCTTCTCTTCGATGTGTACCATCACAGAAAGGTCGATCATTTGTCTGCTTGCAATTGCACAACCAATATTCTTTTGTTTCCTCAACCACAAATCTTAAAGGGACGTATTTCTTCAAATGACTTTTCTTGAAAGATGTTCCTTCTAGTCTTTTGTGCCAACCATCACAAAATGGCTGCAATAATAATAACAAAAAATGTGATTGAAGTAAATCTTCCAGTATTTTTCAACAGTTAAAAGAGCATGATTTAAGAAAAGAAAAACTCAATGTTTGACAATGTTAAACAATATTTCAACAAAATGTCTGTCGTTATAATTATATTTAAAAACAAAAAAAATTCAAGCCTAAAAATATATAAATCTAGAAAAAAATTATAAGTCTTTGTACAAATGTTGCTCGTTTTATAATGAAAAAAAATGATTGTCCGGGTAATTAAAGTGTCAAAATGAATGAAACACCAGCACCATGTGAAGGTATTCGACTGAAACATGCTTAATAAAATGGTGATCTTGTTCATCTTTGAATTTTCCATTAGTTGATTATTTACTAAGAGGAATTAATCAAAGAGCTTCGTATAAATCTTATGGAATTCTCCTGCCATTCTGTTCATTCCTCCCTGGGCCAATAAGGATGATGATGCTGATAAATAGACAATAAAATTATAAGGAAAATAAAACATAATTTAAAAAGATGCTTTCCACATGCATTTTAAAATCTTAAGTAATTTTTTTTTTTTTTTTTAAAAAGATTTTGTTTTTCCTTCCCCAAATATAAGGATTAATTTCAATGCTGCATTTTTATACTGGAAAAGGTTGTATCAAACTTTGAAAAAAGGCAGGAGTTAGAATTTTTTCTAATATAATAATTTTTTTTAATATTTTTTTAATATTCTTAGGTAAAAGACAGTTTAAGACAAATTCAAGTGAAGAGATGAGAACTTTATAGAAAGAAACTACCAAAGAATTGTATTATTTTATAAAATTTATTCTAGCCAAACTTTACACTTCTCACCATTTGAATAAATAATACTAATTGACCTTGAACTAGCAGAAAAAAATGAGAAGCTCCCAGTCATAAAAATCACAGGTAGGACACTTATATTCAAAAAGAGATTATAGAAACATTACTAATTTTTATATTTTTTAATGCAATTGGTTTAAAATTGGGTTCATATTTGATGTTTATTTTAAAATATTTTTGCATAAGTTTTAATTTTTCTTCTCCATTTAAGGAATTTTTAATAAAAGCAAAAAAAAAAAAAAAAAAAAAATGATATTCAATAATTATATATATATATATATATATAAAAAAAAAAAAAAAAAAACAGTACAAAAGGCAACAGATTTTTTTAAGACATTACAGCTGCAGCAGCCTCATTGACATTCAAGTAGTACTAATCTTATTACAGCTACTCATCAAGACACCGGATTGTAAAATTTCACAAATTTCAGGCTTGGACAGAAAAGGGAGCCCACCAAACTTTATGCAATCAACTCAAATATTAAACCAAGAACAGCACTAGAGAATGACTCTGCATGCATACTGTACTGCAGACAATTTGATCAATAGACCCAGTATAGATACAAGTAACTTTCAGAAACCATTAACAAAGAGAGAGCAATGAATATGAGGTTCCAGATACATATTCCTGGAAATGAGAGCATTGTCAGTGAATAGTTAAAGGGAAAACAATCTTAACACACAGATGCAGGCAGGCACCATGTAATGTGTAAGGGATAGAAAGATCATGTCTCCTCTGAACATAGTTCAGCATATGCACAGAAAGAGAACGTAATCAGGATGACAGTAGATAGTGATTAACACTGCATTTAAAGTTGGCTGAAAAGCCAGGAAGGAGTTACATAAGCAAGAAGTGTGATAGAAGAAACTGTTAGCATAGAATTTACAGCTCCATCTAGCCAACTCAACTGTAAATTGATGAGATCTAAACACTAGTCTGATACTGCACTTTAATTAAAAAAAATTTAGGTACCATAGCAAAGAAATCATTCGAACAATTACTATGAAAGTATTTCTAGGAAAAAACACGAGACAATCTTACGGTGATGGGAAAGTGACTGGAACTGAGCTGCTAGATCAGGACCAATAATATTGCTGATTCTTTGTTTGGATCTTATCAAGGAGCTCAAGGTAGAGGCACTGGACCATTTGTGGCAGCAATATTCTAAGCATGGATGAATGGTAGACTTATAGATATGCAAGATAGATTCTGAAGAGAAAAATTGTCTCACCAAAAATAGTGAACCAACTTTTTAAGCAGGTGACCTAGCAATGGTTTCAATATAGTCTTTCCACTTCATTTCAGTCGAAGAAGGTGCAACAAGTCACATTCTGAACTTTAAGGAAAGCTAAATGTTTCCTGCATGGAAACAACTAATCATTAGCATCTAAAAAAAAAAAATGTACACAATAATCACTCTGAAAACAAAAAAAAAATTATGATGTCTCTTACGCATCTTGAGATTCCTTACAAATTCCAGAGAAAAGTCTGCAATACTATTAATCATGACCTGGCATCTTGACACTTTCTCCCTAATGTGAAGTGGGCTTCCCTCTGTTCTACACATATTTTCATGGCTCGGATGAGCTTTTTTCCTCTGGTGCCCAACTACATGAATTTAAGTGTGCTACTAGATTGGCAAGTAGGTCTCACCATTTTACTATTGAAATAGCTAGATACAACTGCCACTTCTACTCTAATAGTTTTTACTTGCACTTCCTGCCTGTGGAACTTCCTTCTGATTTCTTGCATCCCTGATAACTACAATCTTCATAAATTTAAAAGCAACATCTATTGGCATCTTCTATCTTCTTGAACACTGTTCCTTTTTTTTTTTAATTTATTTATTTTTTTTCATCCTTTTCTCAATCTTCCCCCATTCTATTTTCTTTAACTTTTACTCCCCATACAACCTCTGCATACTAGTGACATTACTGCCTTGCTTGGGGTAAAATGATTTTAAAAAAAAGTGTGGGGTCTGGAAAGCAGACAGTCTTTTAATGCTAATAGAAAAATAACCTACTTCGAGTAAGTTTATCTTAGTCCCTTTCAAAGTAATCCCTGACTGTCAACACTATTTCAAACAAAAGTTTAGGAAGGAAACTTCCATCAATACTAGAAAGAGCAATAACAGTTAGCGAACTTGAGAAGCCTATTTTCCTGAAAATTGTTTTAACAGAAAGATTTTATAAATTTCAACCGACAGCAATGATAACTGTTAAGTCAAATGGAGTGCCAAATATTTCCACACAAGGAAATGGCTAATCTCACCATTTGTTCAGTAAACTTAAGCGAACTAAGCCAAATATTAAGATATAGGAATGTTTCATTGAAAACAAATGAGTACTAAAGTGCTGAGTCATATCTATAGAAGAGAAACAAGCCAACAATATATGCTACTCCAGATCAGCTGCATCTGGTCTGGCAAGAATAAATTGCTTTTTCCTTAGTTCTCTCACCAGGTCCCGAGTGGGGCTTACCACTATATATGGTTGTGTCCTTTTGATGAATTGGCCATTTAGGGAAAAGTGACCAATTAGCAAAGCTGGTGCTACTAGCAGATTTAAATAGAAATGGTTAATTTGCATGTTTTCGATACATAGGACAACCAAGGTGTAATGACTAGCTCGCTATTCTCACAAGAGCAATTACGACTGAGTAGCAAATTCAATCTTCACTGGGTGGCCTGTATTTGAATACAATGTCTATCACTATCTTCTGTCTTCTTGAAAACTGTTCCTTTTTTGTTTTTTGTCCTTTCCTCAATCCCCCCCCATTCTCTTTCACTCCCCTGCATTCTAGTGGCATTGTCGCCTTGCTTGGGGGGGGGGGTTTAAAAAGGTGGGGTTCTGCCTGCAAAACATCCAATCATTTAAGGTTAATAGAAAAATTGCCTACTTCAAGTAATGCTGTTTTAATCTCTTTCGGACCTGACACACATATCCCGGTATCTGTAAAATTTCCAAAAACAATCTGTAAAGTTCTCTTCCAGGAATTTTTCTTTAAATGGAGATTCTAGCTTTGGGAAATGGTAGAAAATGCCTGAACCAAATCTACAAATCTACAGATCAGAACCCATCATCTTGCATATTCGTCTCTGGATTTTGTCAAGGACCTCGAGACATAAAGCAGGAGCACCAGACCATATATGACAGTAATGTGTACCCTCTAATTGGCTGCAAAGATATGTCAAGGCCACACAACTGGTTCTCAAAATATTCAAAATGACAGGATAATTTCCAGGTAGGCATCATATAATAATAGTTTATAATGTTATAGGAAAAAAATAGCGTGGTTTCAACATATTACAAGACACGACAGCCTGTGCAAGACCATCATGCAAGGCACCATTGAAGGTGGACATAGGAGAGAACGCCAACACAAAAACTGGTTGGACAATGTCAAACAATGGACAAGTATGACTACCAGAATTGCTGATGGCTGCCATTGATAGACTATTGTGGCTTCTGTATTCAGATCTGCCCTACAATTACAAAAGTCAAGGGGATGATGATGATAATTTTCTCCCCTTTTGATGATAATTTAGAAGGTTATCCTAAAAGGTTAGTTCAGTTTTTGTCACTGGATGGCATTAAAAGTGTTTAATCTTAATTCATTTAAAAAGATCACCTTTGTACAATGAAAGCTGTCATATCACCATGTAATTTTTAACTTACTAAAGGGGCATAATATTCCAACAAGATAATGTTAGACTGTACATATCTTTGGTAAGCAATCAAAATGGTTAGAGTTTGCCTAGGAAGTTTTCACTCCTCTGCCATAGTCACCAAAAATTGTATCTTTGGATTGCAACATATTTTAGTCTTTACAGAATTGTCTTAATGAAAGAGAATTTAATCTCCAGGGAGACAGGAAAAAGCACCTTAAGTAATGTTTTGAGAAAGATAAAGTTCTGGATTATGATAAAGATAGCTGAACATAGTGGATTATGATGTTGTACGATTTTCATCTGTGGTAGATGGCAAACTCCCATAGCATCTTTTATTAATAATTTCAGTCATAGAGAGTTTATTAGGCCAATCTATCTCCACAAGTGGCCAAGATACTGAGGGATGAGCATTCTTTTTTAAGACACCATCTATAGATAAATTGCCAATCAAAGATAAAGAGCATCTATCTATCTGTTGGGTGAAGATTTGCGACATTGTGCAAACAGCCATCATAGACCTTCAAACAGTTTCATCTACCCAATTTCACTCACAAGGCTTGGGTCAACCCTGTAGTATGGTTTTCAGGTACATCAGATATTATTAAGAAGTCATCACCTTAACTAACTGACTATACCAAGTTTTGAACCTGGGTTCAAACATGTTCTAGTCTCTTAGTTATATACCCATAAGAAAGTGGAACAGTTATTCAATAAGGTTAATGTTGAAAATAAAAATTGCTTACATTTGAACTAATGTCCCTATCTTTTTTATTATCATCACAACATTTCAGTCATTGTGCTCTCTGAGGAAGGCCAGAGAGCACAACAACCAAAGCATGATAATAGCAACAAAAATGGGGACATTAGTTGAAATGAAAATAATTCCTCATCCCAGAAATTCAAACATAAAAAGAAAAGGTTTTGTATATCTTTACCTGGCTCTTGCTGTGACCACAAGTGCACCAACTGTAGCGTTTTCCAGCCTGCAAGGTTATTCTGAAGGGTTTTTTGTCAAAGATTTTTCCTTTTGGTGGACCATCAGGACTAAATTCATTTTGGAATCTTGGTGTTTCTGGATGGAGTCGAACCTTTCCAACAGACTCTGGTCGCATGCACCGTGACTGGATAACCTTTTGAAAAATGATCATAATGCCAATAAAACCAAAAATAGGTTTTTTATATTACATATCTCCCCACCAAATAAAAAACCATACCTAAGGTTTAAAATGGATTTTTAAAAATGAAAATTTTTTCTTGAAACTTTAAGTTTAGTTTTAATTTCAAGCCAGTAGATTAAATATAATATTTCCAATAATCAAATGAATTTGCTTGTGTTTCAAATTTACTTGAAGGAGTTTTTTTTTTTTTTGCTAAAATAGGTGATTAGTGCCCCCTTTTTAGTCACTTTTCATTGCAATGTTATTCTCTTTATTAAAAAATTTTCCCAAAAAAATATATACATTTCTAAAACTTTATTTGAGAAATATTAGCTGATTTTAAGTATAATTAATCTGATTTGAAACAAATATAATTTAATTTAAAATATCATGAAAATGCATTTTTAACCTGATAGTAGCTGTTTTGACATGTTGACAGTATGATGACAGATCTAATGTTCTATGGAGATTTTATCTGTAAAGCATAATTTAAGAAAATGACATGAGTGCTTTTTTTATATCATTTTTAAGTACTCAAAAGATTTTTTAAGTGATCATAAAAATTTAAGAAAATATTCTCCATAATATAATGTTTTATTGAATTTTAGAAATTTTGGCTTTAAATTTACTATAGTCATTGCTCTAATTTTCTGTTAATGTCAGGTATGTCTCCTGTACTTACAAAAGTTGGCACATTTATACACATACAAAAAAAAAAAAAAATATTCAAAATTCTTTTAAAAATATTGTTTTTTGATGATTTGTATTAAGTTTTTCCATTTATGATGAGTAAATATGGTTTTCACTTAATAATATCATCTAAAAGGTTGAAATTAATAAAAAAATTTTAAAAGATTTAAAACAATCCCCCAAGGACTCCTGCTTTTAACTAGTATAAATAGGAAGAGGCTGAAATTTTAATTTCTCGAAATTTCATGAAATTAAATGTGGGTGGGGTTAAAGGCTAACAAATGTAAAAAGGAAAAAAAATATTTATACCAAAATTTTCTAAAACTAAAAATTAAAAAAAAGTAATTTCATTCATTTGTGAATAAAACCTGAAAATTTCATTAAAACCTAACACAAATTTCCAAAACAATGTGTTTTTTAATGCCAAAAATGATGCTAAAATCCCCTATAGTAATCTTTGCTTTAACCACTGACACAAGAAAAACCAAGAAAGATTATAAAAAATTTAATAAAAATAATAAAAAAAATACTCTGGTCTTTCTTCTTAATAATAAACATTTTGATGATAAAACTTTTTTTTTCCCAAGTTTGAGGGCCTTTTTCATCATAGTATGCTCTTTTTAAGAAAATTTTTGGGGGTAGCTACTTATAGCATTGGATTTATCTTATTTAAATCTTAATCATATTAAACAAAAATGTAATTGATTAATAAAAAGTGAAGATAAAAAAAATAAATATTACAATATACATTTGTTTATTACACTTGCTTTTAAGGGAAGTGTTCAAACTAATCTTTAAAAAGCCAGACAGTAATAAATAACTAATAGATTTAATGTGTAGAATTGTTTTTTTAAACTTTCTATAGAATGGATCAAACAAAAGACGCCATATAAGGCAGACAGTATGTTATTCGCAAAATTTGGTTTTCAAATTTCAAGATACACTTTTGGATATTTTAGCGAATGAGGTGGGTGAACTCCTCCCATGCAAATTAAAATTTGAGGCAAGTCTCAAGCCTATTTGGGGATTATTTAAGGAATAATGTGGCTCCTCTTGAGAACAAATTTATTAAAATCCCAACAACTCTAGTGAATCTACAACATTCTCAATTTCTACTTTCAAATTAATAGAACTTTTTTGAAAGAATATGTATTGTTTGAGCCTTTTTTGAAAGGAAATGCATTGAACCTTCTCAAAAGATTTTGCAATTGTTGAAAGTTTTCTTGAAAATTGATATAAGTCCATATTTTAATTTTTAAACCGAGTATCTTGCCTTAATAATAATAATAAGGCATGCAAAAGGAACATTTTGTATTCTGTTTATTACTGTTTCATCAATAATAAATGTAAATTTTGTACAAGTTTTACTACAGAGTTTTGAGTCTTGTTTGTACTTTGCACTTTAATCAAGTAAAGAGAAGTGATCATCTATTTCTCGTACTCTCTCCCCTATAAAAAAAATACTTTTAGGCTAGTTAATTACTGACACCTGGTCAGGCACATTTGTGCTTGTTCAATACCCACAGGGTCTCCATGATTTATACTGTAACCATGTGAGTAGATCTTAGTTACAGTGGATACCACCACAAAATTCACTAAAAAATTAGCATACTGTGATGAAAAACTGTTCCAAACTTAATGAAAACAAAGTTTTTATCATCAAAATTTTTATGTTGTTATTAAAAGGAAAGTATTTTTTGAGTATTTAATTAAATTTTTAATCTTTTTAAAACATTCAAAATTTTACAAAAATTTTGTTTTTCTTACATCAGCAGATGGACTATAAATTAGCATAGTAAATTTTAGAGTCATTTTTGTGGAGAAAAACACATCAATTTGGAAATTCTTGCAAAAATCAAATGATTGTTAGATTTTAGTGAAATTTTCAGAACTTATTTACAAATAAATGAAATTATTTTAAAAATGTTTGCTTTTTAGAAAGTCATGGTAAAAATATTTTTTTATATCTGTTACCCACCCCACTTAACTTATGAAGGCTCAAAAGTTTGACTTTCTGTAATTTTTTGATTATATTAGTTAAAAGCAAAAGACTTTGATGATTTTTTTTGTAAATCGAAATACGTATCTACCCAATATTCAGCTCTGAATTGTAAAATAGAAAACCTAATAGAACTAAAACATTAAATTTATCAGCATGAAATTAAAACTAAAATAAAAATAAAAGCTTTAAGATTTTTCATTTTAAAAAATTCATTTTAACCTAGGTACCTCCATGAAATTGCTAAAAAAGAGCATAGCATGATGGAAAACATGCCAAACTTTACAAAATCAAAATTTTATTGTCTAAATGTTTGTTATTATTAAGAGGAAAGATCAAAGTATTTTGGGGGTATTTTTTACATTTTTTAATCATTCCCAGCATGTCCGAAATTTTCGTTAAAAATCTTGTTTTTTTTGAGTCAGCAAAATTGACAGATAATCAATCATGTCAACGATTTTTTACATTTTATAAAAAAAAAATGAAAATCTCAGTTTCAAATCCTTTTAAAAATCAATTATGATTTTTTCAAAACTTATTTTAAATTATGTTTATTTAAAATATTTGAAACAAGTATTACATAGTTTCTACACTGAAAAGATGTAGTTTAAAAATAGAACAAAGCAGGTCATAGGATTTCATGTCACTTGACAGGTGATGAGTGATGATTTCATCTTGTATTGACAGCTTATATGAGGAAAAGTTATCATACGGAAGGACAGAAATAACAATTATTTACATGTAAGTGAACAAATTATTTACCTCATTATTTTTAAGGAAAACTTTCAGTGCTCTAATGTTTTTTTGTACTTAGCTTTCACCTTTATGTTTACAATGCTTTATGGAAAATATATTATAAAAAAATTAAGATAAGACTGTTGAGAGTGAGATTAAATTTCGTAAGAAAGGTATCTAATTTATAGGTACCTTATGAAATTTTATCAGAAGTGTACATAAAACACTATAATTTTATGTACATTTATTACATTTTACTGTGTTATTTGTATTTCCATTCATTTTATCATTAGTTTTGATATTTCATTTATGGAAAAATGTCATAACTGAGATTAATATAAAAATAAGATCATATAAATTTCATAAGATGATACTAATACTTGTAGGTACACTTCTCAGTTGAAATTGAAAAATCAAATTAATTACTCCACATGTGTTTCACAAAAATAAAGGCCCTAACAGCAGAGAACAATGCAAATAACACAATTGTATTCTTGCTGACCTTCCATACTTTTTAAATACAGCTGTTTTATGAACACAACATTACATTTCTTAATTAGTGCAGGTCTTCTGATTGGTCAAAGCGATACAATTTACTGTAAAAAAGATCTATTTCATAACGCCATTTATGAAACTGCATGCCGCTTTCACTAATTTTATATTTTAACAACTTAAATGTAAAAATCTAAAATGAAAGAAATAAATAATTGTATTAAAAATCAATTTTTCATCAAAAAAGTTTTTTGCTTTCAGAAAATATTGTCCATATTCATAAAAGCAAATAAAAGCATTTGAAATTATTAAATAATATCTTTGTTTTATTGAGTTTTGTATGTTAAAATTTAGAGCTGATTTTCAGGTGGGGGAAGGGTCCAATTAAAAAAAAAATACACAATTTGCTTTCCTCAAAGCCTTGTGCTTTTAATTAATATAATCACTCTAAAACTGAATGCTATTGAATTTCTAATGTTTTCATAAAATTAGTTTGTGGTTGGGTAATAAATATAAAAAAAAAAATATATTTTTGCCACGACTTTAAAAAATGAAAACATATTTATAATAATTGCCATCATTTGTGAATAGTTTCTGAAAATTTCATTAACATACGACAATTATTTTTATTTCTTTTGCAAGATTTTCCAAATTAATGTCTGTCATACAAAAAAAAAAACGTGCTAAAAATTTATGTTATTCACAAGTTCCGCTGAGAAACAAAGGTCTTTTTTTAAATCAAAATTTAGAATGTTCTAAAAAGAAGGAAAAAATTTTTTTTAAATAATTAGAAAATGGTTTGGCCTTTCCTTTTAATAATAATATAAACATAAATGATAAAATTTTGTTTTCAAGTTTGGCGTCTTTTTCATCATGCTATGCTCTTTTTTAGCGATCTCATGGAGGTACCTATTTTAAACTTTAGGTATCATGAATATGTGGTTGTGGAGGTAGACAGTTTCTGTGAGAGAGCACTTCATCTTTGGTATGATAAATATAATACATTCAAACCCTCTGTCACAATGACGTGTGACTTTGTGCTAAAAAATAATTCATGCATAGCATAGATATCGGATACTAGGTATTATTTACTCAAGTCTTTGGCACAAGGCCGGTTTTTAACGTGGGGCTTTCCGAGCGCGTACGCTCGGGCAAAAATTTCCCGTAGACTGCGCTTACATGGAGTTGGGTAGCTATCTACCTCCCCAGACGAGACTCTGCCCGTAGGCATAGCCTTGTCTGAGTTCCTCTCCGCCCGGAAGCAGAGGGGTCGACAAGCAGTTTTGGTGAACTCTAAAGATATCGGATACTCACGCATAAACTAGCGAGGGAATTTTGGCTATATATTTGATGCGTGAGTAAATTAGTATTTTACTGGGAAGAAAAACGAAATTCAAAAACAAAATATGAAAGGAAATCTATCTTTGCCTTTGTGAAGGTCATTAAGACAAGGAAATTAACATTTTTGTACTTAAGAAAGCTTATTAATACCTCGCTTAGTGATTTTCCATAAAAGACATCATTTTTTATATCAAAATATTCAAAACTAGTGTAATTAAAATGGAAACGAAAAGCAGTGTAAAAAGATCATAACCTCCAAAAAAAAAGTTAATTGTTTTTGGTGCACGTGGTTACTTCAACAGACAGGGTTTTTACTTAAGATCATAACCTTTAATATTTGTATATATCGAAAATATTAATACAGTTAAATTGTATTTGGGCAAATTAATATACTATATAGGTATTTACCTGCACATACGATAAAGGTACTTGTAACAAATTTGGTCGACCGTAGCAAAACATCGCCATGATGTAATGCTTCTGCTTTTTTTACTTCCTGTTTTTACGGATTCAAACTTCCGGTACTACGGAGAAACAAATTATTTTAGTTATATAATAAAATAATTAAGGAATTTATTAAAAATTGAAGCTATTTGTATAACAGACTTAGTGACTTTTTTAAAGTTAATTTAAATATTTATACTTACCAATTAATTGGTAACTTTATTTTCACTGCTGTAAATAACGTTGCTAGGGAACGACTATACAACAGTTATTAAACTCGGGTGATGCTGTAAATTTTGGGCAAGTTTTGACAATGAGTCAAAGACAAGTTTTACAAGGTAATTTTTATTTTCAAATGTTAATTTGTGTGCCTATCAGTTAAGAATTTGTTAAAAAAAGTTGTATTTTATTTTTTATATGATGCCTTATTTACAATAATGAGTGATGTGAGTGACAATTCGATTTATTATTTGTTTAAGATTTTCTCACACACTCAAACTTTTTTTTAAGTTTAGATGAAATAACAACGAATATATGTGAGGTTAATATTAATAATAGAATTTTTTTCGTCAAAGATAAGCTATCATTTTAAATTTAAACATTTTGGATGCTTTTTAATTTGAATCCCTTCTTAACTTACAATACATTTTTTAAAGAATGTGTCTTCTTATTTGAGTTGCTATGTTACAATACAATTCATTAGGACTTTTTGTGTAAAAACTCAATAATGATGACAAAATAAGTAAAATAAATAATTATTATCAGAAAAGGAACCTGCCTTTAAAAACTTTTATCAAATATGAAAAAGTTTATTAAAATCCAATAATTAATTGATATTTGTTAAATTTTTAAAAATAAAGATGTTTTTTAAAAATATTTTTTAACATGCATTGTTTTATATTTTTTAATTTTTTTTAGACAAACAACTTCTTCCCTTTTTTTTAATTCTTTTTTTCATATAATTCGTTATTGTATGCGCTTTTTTATCAGAATGTTCTCCAATCTTTCTTCTTAAAATGTTACAAAAACGTTGATAAATTTACTTTTAAACACTATTTAATTTTTTTCTTCATTTGTCAAATTCCGACGAGGAAATTTTATTCCAACTTGGAACTTAAATTTCTAGAAAACTCTCCATAACAAACGGAAGTGGAGTTCTTATTAAAGAATAATCTTATTTTTAAATATTCAACATTTTTCTTTTTTTTTAGACTTGAGAAGTAGGTTATTATTACTTACTAGGAAAAATATATCAGAAGGTATTATTATTTGTGTTGGTTGCGTGAAAATAAACTTCTCAACAAGTATTTAACTTTGGGTATGGCACAAGGTCATCAACGACAAAATATAAAACAATGATATTTTATCTAAAAATAACGAAACATTTTTATATCAAAACTGAAGAATGAATTTACTCAGGTAATTTATTTTAAACTGAGTTGCAAATTGTTACGAAGTGTAGCATTTATAATTAATAATATAGCAGGAGTTAACTTGAAATTCTTAAAGCCAGAAAAAAAAATTTCAGTTCAAGAAATAATAGTAAGTTTCATTGGAAAGAATGTTCTTCGATAACAAGGTCTTGTAGGGTGAAATTCGGTGTAAGGTGAGTTTAAAAAAAAACAAACTTGTTGATTGAGAGAAAATGTTTTAGCTGTCCGATACCACTTTTTCATCAATGTCGATTTTCGTACAAAAAGCGGATCACATCTTCAATTCTTCATACTACACATGTTTCTGAAAACCTGAACTTCTCATTGGACAATAAATATTAAAATTATCTCGTATATCTTCACGTACATTGTTCTCAATAAGCAACACAAAAAACATATCAGGCTCCAGACTGAGTTTTGTAAGGCGCTTTCTGAGTGGTTAACAGATATTAAAAAAAACAATTTACCTGCTCACCACTACGTCCGAATAACATCAACCTAGTTTTTGACCTGACGAAAAAACAATGCTCTCAGGATTCAATGACGTGATTAAAAACACATAAATTGAAGGTACGAGCGAACCCAGTCAGTGAGAATTTACGATGACGAGCATTTGCTAAACGAGTTCACGATGCTTGTATCATTACTGCAGCGAAGTACAAAGTTAGAATCTCAAGTTCTTTAACATGAAATAACTTCACTGAAATTCAATCTACAATTTCAACAAAACAACTCACTCACCAACTTCTGCAACTTAAAACTATTCAATCACGTTATTGAATCTTACGAAAAATAAGTACGAACAATACATTCAACTACACGAGCAACGAAAACAAACGGAACATTCACTTCTCCAACTTCTTTAAAGCTAAAAGTTTATCAACATATTTTCAGCTTTACAAGATTCTTTAAACTCTCTTTCAGTGAAAGTGAACATTTTGAACGACAAGATAATTCAGCTTTTGTGAACTAAGGTGAAAAAATTTTTTAGTAGAAAAACTTTAGCCCAGTCAAAGGGAAGTAACTCATATTAATAGTTATTGTAAAACTGTTGTCATTTATAAATATAAATATTGTATCTGTTATGAAAAGTTATTTTCTTGTGTTCTTTCTCTTGTTTGCTTTTTGTTTTCTTACACATTCGTAAAGTAAAAAAATGTGTGGGTTGATTTATGCCGTCAATACCACTACAATGTAATCTTCACTTGAATATCGAAAAGTTGTATTTGGTACTAAAAATGTAGTTTTTAGTTTTTAAACTTCTGAATAAAATTTAGCATAAAGAAGTTGAAATAACTTGCCGCCTAAATTGTTCACCAAAGAGAAATGAATATGAATGAGAGAATTCTGGAAATCTGAGAATATGTTGAATCGAAACTTATAGCTCCAGAATATTTCTCGCTGATAAATATTGACAACAGGCGAAAGCTGTATTCTCTTGGACAGCATGTTTTTGCTGAAGAAAATCTCACTTTTAGAAGTTTATAATTTTTTATGTCCTTGTAACTGAAAGAGGGAATAAGATGAGTTCAGAGATGTGAAATGTTCGTATGTACATGTGTACATATGTCATAGCATCTTCCCATAAGGGACAGACATAATCTCTCTAACGCTATATTTGTGTGTGAGAGAAGGCAAAAGAGGAAGAGTTGAAAATGTTTCTTGTATTTATAATGTTGTATGTCATGTGATAGGCTCGAAGCACATATACAGATTTGGGCTGTAAATTAATTTTAACCGTGCAGACGTAGTGGGAAACATGATATTAGCATTAACAGGAGTCGGAGAAATATCAAGGCTCTGTGATCCAATTTCTGCACAAAATTTGCAGCTGAAAGCAAGTGGTAACAGAATGCTGAAGACTAAAAAGAAGAAGAGGATGTTGATTATCACGGACTTTCTAAAAACATAAACACAGTTTAAATAATTTAGATACTGCCTTTGAACTTAAATTTCATTTCAATTTGAAAGATACTAGCCTAAAAAAGCTAATCCAAATTAAAAGAAAAATTAATTTCCGTATATAAATAAACTTATTAAACTGCCATTATATACAAAACAAATGTAAACAACAAATGTAAAAATTTTTTCAAAATCCAATATTTGACCTAGAGATGTGCTTCGAAGTCTATTAGTAAATTTAATTATTAATTTAACTAGATGTTCTCAAAGTAATGTTTACCTTTTGCTTAAAACAGAAGAAAATAACTTTTTTTTAATTTATACATGCTAGCGTTTGAGGTGAAAGAATAAAATAGAAACTGTAATTCCACCCCTGCCCTTAAAAGCGAGTGAAAAAGTAAAAATAAAACCTAAAGACCAACAATGTAATAAGCAAGAATTTGGTATTTATGTTTAAAAATAAATTCTCTTTAAGTTTACATAATAGTTTAAGACCATAATTTGTTATCTATACAATTTTTTATTAAATTTAGTATAATTAATAAATGTGAAGGCATTACCAAAACAAAAATATAAATGTAATTTGTCTTAGATCAATGTGAAAGGAAAAACATTTTAAGAGTAAATTTTAGAAAAATTGCAGTATTATATGAATACAATATTTTTTGTTGTAATTCTGAAAATGTTCTTGATGGCTAGAATAAAAAGAATTTTTTCTGAAATGGAACTGAAGAAGAGTGAACATCACCTCTCTTATTCTGTATATTAAAAAATAACAAAGAAGACTCGAAACTCCTATGTGAAATTCAAAAGGAACAAACATTTATTACATACACATGAAACAATATAACAAAATATAATTTTCACAAAAAACTGCCCCCAAAATTTCCTTTTGTGCTCCTTATTACAAACAAGGCAAGATAACATATCAAAATATATAAATGCTCTTAAAAAGATATACAATACAATCTTCAAACAATGGAAAAACTTTGAGAACGTAATACAGAAATGTTAAATAAGGTTGAAAATACTCTTTAAAAAGGATGTACCCACCTAATGGAAAGATAAAAAACCCAGAAAAGTGCTTTGGCTTTACACATATGCATGACTAGAACTTTTAACAATATTTTTTTTCTTCTTTAGAACACAGTTCTATTCACAGGTTTCATTTGGTTCACTTCTTTTTTCCATTTACTTCTGTAAAAATAGTCCAGCTCATCCACAGATGACAGTCAAAAATAGCTTTTCCTTGTGGATCTTATTTTTCTGCCTTCAGGATAAAATTTTCATGTCACTTTGTCTTCTTACTTCTTTGGCACTTTCAACCCAGTTGGAAATTTCAATGCTTTCTGAAATTATCCACTGGCCCTTCTCATATATCATCCAAAGAGGCTCAAAATGGACCTTAACTTTAAGAAGCTATCTTTGGAGATTGGAGAATTAATACAAAGAGTATATATTTTTCAAATTTGAAAAAGGCATCACCAACAGTCCAGAATGTCTGTTATTTCTGGCAGCTCTTTTTAGCACCAATTCTAAACATAGAAACTTTTACAGATAAATGTATCACTTCAAAATTTTTTTTTTTATAAACCATCTGGCCATCTTTAAATACACTTCTCCCAAAAGCAAGTGTAACAGGCAAAATGAGACTATTATAATATTTAACAAACACCTGTACCTATGGATTGGAAATCAGTGCTTTCAAGACACAAAAACTGACTGAACAGGAGATATGAAATTAAATTAATATCATAATACTCTTCTGATATTGAATAGTAGTCACTCAAAGCGAGATATCAGACTTATTTCCTACTTGTATATCCATATCAAAAGTAATCTAATAGTTGCTAAAAGAAAAAACTTAACACATTGTTGATAGCAGACACAGAAAGAAAACTACAAAAACTCCTACCAAAGGTAGCAAAAGAAAATGAGAAAAAGGGATTAAACATCAAATGCAAGAAGACAATGCATGGTTGTTAGGAAAAGGATTAGCCCAAAGTGCAAATTGCAAATCAGAAATACCAGAATCAAACAAGTGCAGAAATTTAAATATCTGGGAAGTGTTTTAACAGAGGATGGAAAGTGTGATACTGAAGTCCAAAGGCATATTCGGATAGCCAAAGATGCATTCCAAAAACTAAGCAGAGTATTAAGAAATAGGAAATATTTACTAGAAACAAAGAAAAGAGTACTAAACTGTTACATGATATCTGTATTTTCCTGTGTAGTAGTAAGAGCTGGGCAATCTCCTCAAAGAAGACGATACATGAAGCAACAGAAACAAAGAAAAGAGTACTAAACTGCTACATGATATCTATTTTCCTGTATAGTAGTGAGTGCTGGGCAAACTTCTCAAAGATGAAGAAGAGACTTCAGGCAGCAGAAATGTGGTTATACAGAAGGATGCTGAAGATGCCATAGGCCAAACATGTGAGTAACAATGAAATTTTAGAGAAAATGGAAATGAAAAGGAAATTTATGCTTAACATCAGGAAGAGACAGTTATTGTTTGTAGGTCACATAATGAGGAAAGGGGGCTTGGAAAATCTGATACTTGCAGGAAAGATTGCAGGCAAGAGAGACAAAGGCAAACAATGCATAACATTTAGTGAGCTTGAGTAAATGGATGGCAGAACAGGGTTTAGGAGAAATAACAGAAAGACAAAATTTATTAAGACTTGCTTGGGGACAGGAAGTTGTGGGGAGCCATAATCGGCTACATTTTGAGGGGATATGGCACATAAAGAAGAAGTAGGCCTTTTGACCAAATGGAAATATGAAGAGAAAGATTTTAAAAATCAGAATTTTGGGACATGCCTGTGTTCTTAACGAGATGAGAAATAAAAATGAAAAATAAAGTGGGACTTTCTTTTCCAGGGAATTTGTTTAATTTTTTTTTCCATTAATAGTTTAGGGCTACTTGTTTGCTACAAATAGAACTGTAGAGGTTTTATAGAAAGCTTTCAGTGGAAATTGTATTCTTTGAGTATGCCTAAATTCTTGTTTAATCTGAGAATGTGTGAATCTTTTTTAAAATATACAATAAATATTATTAGTCTTATTATCAATATTATTTATGATGTTTTTTCTTTATCTCCCAAATTTCTTCACCAGCCTATATATATATATATATATATATATATATATATATATATATATATGGATGAGGAGGTGGTGAAAAGTTTCCAACTTGATTCACTTCTCAAAATTAAAAAAATAAATTTCTTTCAGGTCAAGAACTTTTTAGCACCACCTTTATACATTAAAAAATCCATTTTTTTTTTCATATAATATTTTTCTTTTGAAATATTTGAGTAAAAGTTGTTTTTCTTATGTTAACGTTTATTTTTTTTCTATTTGCAATTCTTTCTGAACAATGTTACAGTTTTTGAGCAGTACCAAAGGGACCGCACCAAATTCATCCAGACTGTTGCAGAGCTGGCTGGCCGACCACAGCATATTGAGACATTACAAAATGCAGGTGTTATGTCTTTGCTACGTCCTCTGCTACTCGACATTGTACCAACCATTCAGCACACGGCAGCCCTGGCCCTAGGTCGACTTGCAAACTATAATGAAGACTTAGCTGAGGCCATTGTGAAGGGTGATATTCTACCACAGCTGGTTTACTCTCTTGCTGAACAAAATGTAAGCAAATCATTTTTTTAAGTTTAAAAGAGGTCAAGTAATTATAAGATAATATTAATGACAGAAATGTAATTAATATTGATAAGCCTACAAAACTGATTATGAAAATGCAAATTTTTTTTGCCAGCAGAGCTTGTTTATCAGTTATTTAAATAATGACTATCTATACAATTCTTCTGCTTGTTTGCATGTAAAAACATTATGCCTAGGATCAGAGTGTAGTATCTGTACTAGATCCCTGGCTCTTCTGTAGTTGGAATCAGTTGACACATTGACTGCTACAGGTCAATTATGAAATCTGACTTCAAAACACCAACTTTATAGTTGCCAACTTAGGCAATAAAATTTTTTTATGCTTTGATTTATAGCTTGAACTGAACTCTTAACATTGTTTTCACATTAAAAGTATTGGTGCAAATAAACTCGCTGTTGTTGCCAGAAAATGCCAAGCACAAGATAACTTGTAGTTGGCATTATCTCATCATTGGCAGTCAATGTATTAATTAAACAGAAAATAATAATTTCAAACTAGAAGGAATTGGGAAAAGCAAGGGAGAGGAGAAAGTAAAAAGTGTGTTTTACCAATAAGGCTACGAAAAACCATCATGACAAAACAAGATTCAATTACGATATTATTAAAAAGTGCACATCTCATATTGGGGCCTTTTTGATGTCTATATTTGCTAACTTTATATTCGTAACAGAAAGATAAGCAAAGTAATTTTTACCAAATTAGTGCACCCTATATTGGGGAAAATGCAGTATATCATGTGCTATTTGAGATTATCGCAACCATTCAGCACTCATCAGCAAACTTTTTTTATTTTTTGCAGTAAGGTTCACTCTGTACAAGATCCAGGGGTCACTCAAAGTAAAGAATTATGTTAAGAGGCAATTTGTGAGGACAGTAGGGGAAGTTAACAGTTAACCCTATATTTGAACAGGTTAGATTGTAGTGATCAGGGAAATCCTCTTTGGAGTCAGATCTACAGAGCAGTATGCCTCGCAAAAAGAAATCTCTGCCAACAGAGGATCAGATTGCAATCAAAAGAGCTAAGGCTGCAGCAAGGAAAAGAAAGTCCCGTACAAAAGAAAACCTAGATCAAAAAGCAGCCAGGAGAGCCTCCAATGCTGAAAATATGCAAAGACTTAAGGCCTCTCAAACTCTTGAACAAACTGAAGGCCCAATCAAGAGCTCTCCACAGGAGGGGTATCTTAAATGCTGCTAATAGGGTGGTTTTTAAGCTAGTATATATATATATATATATATATGTGTGTGTGTGTATTAAAAAAATTATATTGTCATTCATTACCGCATAATGCTACATGGCAAACATCAAGTATAAATTTTAAATTGTCTGTCCTAACACAGATTTTGATTATGAATAGATTGAATACACTAATATTCTCTATATAGAAAATGAATAATTGAAGTCTGATAAAAGTTACTCTGAGCATGAAAATTAATTAATAAGAAGACTTCTGTATGAAATATGGTGATTACGAGAGTTATCAGATATGGTTGAGTTATTTATGACAACATCCGTCCCACGATTTATCAACATAAATGATTTGGGTCTATATTGGCCTTGTGTAATGATCAAAAGAAAATGCACAAAATGTTGAAAAATACAAAATCTTTATATATCACAATATAATAACACCAAAGGATAATGGTTGAGGTATCAAGAGTTTTGAGTGTAAAAGTCTTGGTGCATAAGAGAGATAGAGAATAAGTCTCAGAGGAAGTAAATATATATTATACATATGTATAGATGTATGTATGTAAATGTAGTAACCACCACTTGATAATGTGGTAAAGGGAGGTATGTTTGTTTTTAATGTAGCAAGGATAGTTTAGCCATCTAAGGCTACCAGCAAGTCATGCAAATGTATTTCATCTTTGGGTATATTATGATGACCACGGTATCAGAAAATGGGCAAAATTGATTTATCGACTCTTGTTCTGGTTGATTTTTTATCTAGTTATATACACATCTATAGATTCACTTCAAAAAGGATGCTCTGCTTCTCATTGACTCACGGCTCATATCCTGATTGCAAAAGCTTTCTGATTGGTTGGTCAAACTATATTTAGAAATGGTGAAATTTTGGTCTCCTTGTTATTTGTTTATTTTTTTCTTATATCCTAGTTGGGTTATAAAAACTTTCTGATTGGTTGGTTGAACTATGGCTTTGTTTATCTGACAATTTTTGTTATACATCTATTTTTAGAGATGGTGAAATTTTGGTTTTATTTTTATTTATTTAGTTCTCTATCACCACAAATCAAAGTGTTTCAATAAAAATGAAGTTGTAATTTTTTATAAAAATTACAATAAAATTTAGCTGTTTTCTACTTATCTAATTTTTAAATTTTAATATCTTAGCACTTTTTAAACTTTTTATTACAACCTGTACTACTTGAATTAAAAATATATAAATTTCAGAATAGTGGCAGCAAAACATTAAACAATTAAATTGATCAAAATAAACATTTCTTTCCTAAATGGTATTTTTATGATGCTACTAACTACTATGAATGAGAACACTGTTAAAAATACATTTTGATTTTGGAATAGTTTAACATAATTTGGGGATGATTAATGAGTGTTTTTTGGGGTCATTTTCAAGACGGTAGTGAAAAAAGCTAGTCTAGAGCCATGTATAAATAGCAGTGGTCTACATTGCTGAAGTAATTGTTACAGATCCCATGCATTTTTTTTTTGCTTAAACATGATAAAGATGATTAGAAAACAACATTTTTTCCATTTGAATCACTTCTGGAAATTTGAATCACTTCTGGAAATTTAACTATCAGGTTTATTAACAGAAAGTCTGACATGGAAATCTGAAAGCGCATAAGAATAGCAAAAGATACCTTTCAGAAACTAAGAAAAGTATTAAGGGATAGCAATATGTCCTGAAAAAATTAAAAAAAAGTGCTGGATTGCTCCATAATATTGTATCTTTCTTGTGAGATGGAGTTCATATCTTAAGAGAAAGATTTTATAAATTTCAGTTGAAAGCAGTATTCGCTTCTTGGTCAACAAATGCCAAATGTTTCCTTGTAGGGAAACAGCTAATATTACTATTACCAATGTACACAATTTTTGATTTGTTGTTCCAATCTGCACTAGGAATGACTGCAAAACACTTCCCCCTTCCCCAATTTATAGGCAGAAGCACACAAATGCATGCTGGGATTTCTCCCTAGCCAATAAAATAGGCCAGTTCTCGGTGTCATCTGACTCAGTCCCAGTCTGTCTCATCTTGAAGTCAGAATGCTGTGTTCATTCATCCAAACTTGCTCTTCTGTGTCAATCCCAATTTTCAGTTTGTGAACTTTTTGCCATAGTACTGTTGCTTCACCTTATTACTGTTAATTTGACTTGCATATATAGTTTGTTTGCTTTGTATTACTTTTTTGTCCTGTTCTTTTCTTCTAATTGTTTATTGCAAACTTTGTCAAATCTGTTTGTTGGGCAGTTCTGACATTCATTTATTTATATTTAACCATGGCTGCTCACTCTACATGGTTGAATTACTGAATGCTTATATAGTTTTGAAAAAATGAAAAGAAAAAATCGCAAATTTTATAAAAAATTACTTAACTTTGTAATAGTGTAAAAACAAACATGAAGAATAAGAACATTTTTTTTTATTTGGATGTTTATGTGTTTTATTTATTTTCTCTTTTCAGAGATTTTACAAAAAATCAGCTGCCTTTGTACTTCGAGCTGTCTCTCGACATTCCCCAAGCCTAGCCCAGTCAGTAGTTGACTGTGGAGCCTTGGATGCCCTTGTCATCTGTTTGGAGGAATTTGATGCAGAGGTCAAGGAGTCTGCTGCATGGGCTATTGGATACATTGCAGCCCATAATGGAGGTAAAATTTTCATCCTCTTTTCCAAATGTTAAATTAAAATCGTTTTTTTTTCCCACTTTCTTATAACTTTTTAGAAATTTTAGACAAAAGTGGTTTTTCTCTTTCATAGCTGAGCAGTTTAAAAGCATGCTGGGCTCTACAGTGGTTTCCCTTACATAAGGAGGATACAGGTTTGAACCCTGTCAAACCTGTACCCTCTTTATTAAAGACTCTCAAAAAAACCGAAACCATAGACATCAATTCTTGTTTTTAAAAAGCAAAGATATTTACTCGAGGAAATGTATCCACTGAATAGAACATTTATAGTAATGAGAAATTATACAGTAAATAAATGAATGAAAAGTTCAAAGACTTACCTTCCAATTCTGGACTTGTATCTGTGAGCCAGAAGTCTTTAAATTTTTCATTCATTTATTATTTATACAGTTTCTTAATATTGAGCACTTTATTTACAAAGTCTGCTTGCCTTGGTAGAGTTGTCCTTCAGTAATATAATGGCCAACATGATAGGGAAGATATAATATAAAAATATCTATATCAGACTAACAGTGAGTAGTTTGAATGACACAATCAAAAAATCTCCTTCATTACAAGTTTCATCCCTAACAGGTACTGTATCAGGACAGTAGCCCTGATTGAATCATACTAGTGTATGGAAAGTGGTTAGTGACTTGAGATATTGAGACTTGATAATTCCAATTGAAGGAATAGAAATATTAGAAGGAGAAACATATGAAAGAGTTCTTAATTTCCCTGACATGTAATCATCCAAACACTTGACTAGTTCTGTAGTTGTGGTGTTGGTTGACATCAATGATGCACATAACATATCCTCATTCATATCCTCTTGGAAAATATATTGCACAAAAGCAAACATTATTGTCTTTTTCTCAATGTAGGTAGACACATCAATCTGGATTGCATACCACAGTGACTCATTAATACTCATTAATCAAGTAGCACTAACTGCTTGGTTAATGAATGCTGAATGTTTCCTCATAAGGAAACAGCTTATATTGTGATCCTCAGCAGTGTTTCCTCTCTTTGCCAAGTCTCCTGCCCTCTGCTCTGCCATCTATTCACACAAACTTATCAGGTATGTGACCCACTGCCTTCCCCTATCTCTCTTAGCATTGATATGCCCTATGAGAGTTAAGTTGGAAAACTTAACTCTCATAGGGCATATCTTTCCTCTTTCCTCATTATGTGTCTAAGAAATTTCAGTTGTCTCTTTCTGATTCTGAGTATAAGTGTTCATTTCATTATCATTTTCTTTAAAACTTTCATGTTGATTACTTGCACTCGCCATGAAAATTGCAGCATCCTTCTGTAGAAATATATTTCTGTTGTTTCCAGTTTTCTGTTCATCTACGAGGAGACTGTCCAACCAGTATTCATGGCTGTATGAGAATTGATATCACAATAGAAATTCAGCACTCTTTTCTTTGCTTCTAACAATATTTTCCTATTTCTTAGTACTTTGCTTAGTTTTTGAAATGCTTCTTTCACACATTTGTATTTTGGTATTGCATTTTCCATCATTGGTTAAAACCATTAATATTACCACCTATCTCTCTCTTTTTCTCTCTCTCTCTCTCTCTCTCTCTCTTTATATATATATATATATTGTGTATTTGGGCAGCAGTCCCTGTTTTATACAAGTTTCATTAAAGACGACTGACAAGGTACTGCAATTAAAATTTAAACACACCATTTAAACATGCAGGTAAACCTACCAAACTCCATTCGTAACATCCTTGTAGAAAATACAAGTATAATAGCCTCATACACATGTAAAAAAAATGCACTAAAAATAAAGAAAGCACTAATAATAAAATAAAAAAAGCCAACACTCAGTAACATCAAATATAAACAATGATATTGCTGACTGGTCAACACTTTTCCTGCTAGATCAATAATTTGGCCGTCCAAATTTAGAAAGGAATATGTAACTCATATTTACTTTTTATTATTCTCATTTGAACATGAAATCATTTGAAACATTGTTATAAATATATGCAAATAAAGTGAAGTGTATTTTCGTTTGCTATTAATTCTGAAGCTACTGACTAGATTTCAACCAAACTTGACCTGCAGCCTCTGACACTGTTTGCTTATGTAAAGTTCACTTAGGTCAACTTTGAAGGACAAGAAAGATCAAAGAAGCCATTTCTCTTGGAATTATCCATTCTTACGGAAAAATGTGGTAAGGAAGGTAAATCAGTTTTAAATAGTAAATGAATGCATAATTATTTCCCTTAGTCATTTTTATTAACGAATACAAATAAAATTAAGCATTGTTTAATTGTTTGTTTTTTATTTTTACAGATTAGTCTGAGTACCTCTGCTAGTCAACAATGAAATCAGCCATAGAATTTGAATTGAATAAATTAATATTTTTCTATTGGTTGATGTCATGAGTCTATATTAAGGTCATTGGGGTACTACACTGCTATAGCAACAGGAGGTGTTTCCAGGGCAAGTTAACCTGACAGAGTCCATTTTTCTTCAGGCTGGTTTTGAATTCAGAGTTTCCCTTCTCCTAAACTAGCTGCCACCCAGGGAATTAACCCTGCTATTAATGCCATCAAATTCATGCCCATGTCATACTCATTGCGAGTTCAATTCCTGGGATGGTTCATACAAATTTAGACTCAGTGAAAAAGGGGTGAACAGTAACTAAGCAATGCTAAAGGCCAAAATAAGATGTCTCCAGACATAGTGGAATGAGAACAATTTACCCCTGTAGAATAATTAGAAAGTTCAGTTCAAGATTTCCTGAAGGTTACTTGCATTGGTAGACACGTGAAGAAGGCCTGAGAGCATAAAATCTGAAATATGCTATATTTACAGCAATGATGGTGACATTAGTCTGAATGTAAACCATGTAAATAATATTTTGTTTATTTTATTGTAAAATACAAATTTCTATCCTTTTAGAACTGTCACAAGCTGTAGTGGATGCTGGGGCCGTGCCTCTGCTCGTGATGTGCATTCAAGAACCAGAAGTGTCACTGAAAAGCATTGCAGCTTCTGCACTCAGTGACATAAGTAAACATTCTCCAGAATTGGCTCAAACGGTGGTCGACTCAGGCGCCATTGCTCACCTCTCACAGATGACCTTAAATCCAAATGCTAAACTCAAAGTGAGTACTCAATTTGTTTTTTTTTTTTTTTTTTTTTTTTTTCCACAATTAATCTGAGAAGTGATATAAATGTTTACAGTGAAGCAGATATAATAAGTAAATTATTAAAAAAAATTTGGTCTTCTGTCCAGTGGCATAGCTACCTGGAACAGCCCTTGAGTTTGCTGCCACCAACCCCCACAAAAAATACATATTGCACAGTGACTCACCCTTAAAGTTATAAAACTAGTTAGTGTACCATTATAATATTACTTTCATATATTTTTCCCATATATGACATTTTTGTTTTTGTGTAAAAAATTAGGACCATGTTTATTTCTGAAATGTAAGTTACAACTTTCTAAAAAGTAACTTTTCTTGTTTTTTTGTTGGCAAATTCTCGAATGATTTCAAAAACTATTTCATTTGTCAATTGTTGATTTATAGACAGTACATAGGCCAATATATATGCCATAGTTTAAGTTAGTCAAAAATATCCAACCATTAAAGTCACTTTTATTTCAATACAGCCTATATAGGCTTATAGCTTACAATAGACACAAAAGTGTTGACCTCATAAAAATGCTGCCCACCTGCGCGGACCGCTTCCTCTGCCCCCACTCTAGCTACACCACCGTTTCCCAGGAAACAGAAATAGCTCTATCAAAGAGACTAACAAAACAAGGGGAGACCACTCTTGATTATTCATAAATTACTTTTTATTAATTTTTGTAATTTTTTATTTATATTTATATATATATATATATATATATATATATATATATATATATATATATATATATGTATGTATGTATATATATATATATATAATTGTTTATTCTTTATTTAAATTTTTTTTAATTTATTATCATTTATAGTTGTTAGTAGCATAATAAAAACACTATTAAAATATTTAGAAAATAAATTACAAAATCTAAAATATTGACATTTTAAACATGAATAATCCATGCATTCATTTTCTATGTAAAGAATATTCATAATCAAAAAAGTTTTCATAAAAAAATAATTTACAATTACCTGCCGTGTGTTGTAACTAAATTTTCTGTGTTTGTTTCTCTTTTTTTGAATTCTCATTTGTATTTTCAATTCAGTTTATGATAATCAGAAAACATAAACATAAATTTTGTCTGTTAATTATTTTTTTAAAGTTTTTAAGCAGAAACAGACATAAAAATATAATTTTCTTGCTTTATTTATTAAAACAAAATTACATCCTCATGTTTATTCATACATATAAATAAATAATACAAAAGATCTAAATTTAACTCCTTCAACCTTCATTTTCTTTTCTGGTTTCATTCACCAGTTAAAAAGAAACACTTAAGCGTTATTCATTTTTTTCGTGTGCATTCATATGCAATCTATTTATTAAAAGCTCACCACTGTTTGTGTTGCATAAGAATTTTTTATATTTTAAGAAATTACTTGGTTTTGGAATGGATATAAAATAGAATTTTCTGTGTTCATTTATGTTTTTCTTTAAATTCTCTCATATTTTCTATTTAGTTTATGATAGGTTTTTTAACCAAAAATGAACTGAAATGAAATACTTTCCTTGATTTTTTTTATTAAAGCAAAATTTAATTCCTACAATTAGATCCTAGTCTTTCACATTTAGTGATAAAAAATACAAAAATCTAAATTTAAGTCGTTCAACCTTTTAATTTTCATTCAGGTTTCATTCACCAGTTTAAAAAAGTGTTAAAGTTTTATTTTGTGTGTGCGTAATTTCTTAAAAGCCCATCACTATTGGTGAGAAGTAAGAATTCTTTTTCTTTTAATTTTAAGAAATCTGTTGCTTTTTTTTTTTAATAAATGTACTGGTCTTTTAATTAAAAAAATGTTGTAATGCCCTAAGCATCATCACAAAAAACCTAAACAATCTAACATTCTATCATCCCCAGGAGCATGTTAATCTCAAGCCCTGGTTGGCATATTAGTTACCATTTTCTGTTTGTCATTGTTTTCTCTAAAAGACATTCTTTTCTTTTCTTGAATGCTGAGTTTCTGGAGATCCACCTCCTTGGCAGCACATCCCTCCCATTGCACTAACAAGGTAGACAGTGGGTACACCATAATTCTTCTGACAATATGTTGATGGAACTGAACAATTTTTGTATTGAACCTAAATGTAAATGTATGGGTCCCATTGAGGCCTTATGCCATACTTCATATTCTCTCATATTTTCTATTTAGTTTATGATAAGCAGAAAACCAAATGGCTTAATAAGATTTTTTTTTTAGCACATATGTGTGTGCACATTCTACTTATTAAAATCCTACCACTATTGGTAAAAAGTAAGAATTCTTTATTTCAAGGAAATAGTTGTGTTTAGAATAAATAAAATATAATTTTAATTAAAACATATCACCTTGACATCATCACAAAAATCCTAACCAGTCATCCCAAATTAATGTTATATTGCTCCTAGGATGACATTAATCTTGAGCCCTACATTAAACCCTTCACTATAAATGTGTTTTTTTTTTGTTTTGTTTTTCGTGGGGATAACAAACATTCAACTTTTATAAAGGGAAGAGTTTTAAAAAAAAATACAATTCATTGATGAACCTGGAATGCATTTTGGGTCCCAATAAAATTAGTTTCCTCATTTGGTTTCAGTGTAACAGCTTTCAATCAATATCTTTTAATTCTTAATCAAATGTCCTTGCATTGTCTGAAGAGATCCACAAAATATTTGTCAGACAATTTATAGCCTAAAGGTTAAGGCTTATTTAGTCCCTTCTGTTGTTTGTAAGGAAAGGTAACTCACCATACTACCACCAAGCTTTTCCCATTTACTTATGACAAGTTTTGTTCTGTTTTTTCTTCCCAGCGACAAGTGTTTTCAGCTTTGAGTCAAATTGCAAAACATTCTGTGGACCTAGCAGAAATGGTGGTGGAAGCTGAAATTTTTCCATCTGTTCTTGCTTGTCTCAAAGACCAGGACAGTTATGTACAAAAAAACATTGCCATACTCATCCGAGAGATTGCCAAACACACACCCGAGGTGAGTTAATTGGAAAAAAGATCCCATTGTACATTAAGAATGATAGGCATCTGCCTACCATAGAGCAAGGCCATGTCTAGTGAGTATATTTCTTATTGGGTGCCCAACATTTATGGTCTTATGTCAAACTTAATAAATCAGGTATAGAAACTGGAAAGGAAAAATAAGGCACTGATCAGAAAGTGAGGATGTTTTGTATTCTCTTTTGTAAAGAAAAAGATTTTGATTAAAATGATCACTTTTTATGAACCTAGGATTTTCTTCTTTTTTTTTTTATTCTACAGTAAAGTTAACCCTGTACAAGGCTCAGAGGCCACTCCAAATAGTGGGTTACATTAAGGGGTAGTTTATATGGTTAGGAGGGGAAGACTTGAACAGATTAAGATTGTAATGATTGCGGAAACATCTTCTTGGGATTTTGTCACACAGTGCAGTAGTTTGTGGGAAGGATCTGTTTGAGTAGAACTTACAGCTCACTGATGGAATACAGAGGAAATGTGGGTGGTTTGCTTCAATGTAAGTAGCATTTCGGGTTTGAGACATGAAGATTAAACCTGGTGGGACCAAGAAATATAGTTCATCTGAGCACTTTCCATAGAAGTAGTGATAGAGCAGAGAGGGGTTTGCCACATCCCATCTGTGAGAGAAAGGTTGGAGGGTGGAAAATAATTCTTCTCTAACAAGGATTTGGAGATGCTTTTCAAGACTGGAAAGTGAGGCCTGATCTGGATCTTATAAAAGTAGAGGTAGGTATTTACTGGAGCAGTACCGGAAGCCAATCATTTTACCTGGATCTTTAGCAATGGGTCATAATTTGTTTCTTCTTCATGAATGGGAACATTAATTTAATTTACTCAGAATCATCATACAATCTGGACTCAGTGAGTAAAATTCAAAAGAAAAATATAAACAGAAAGAAGTTGGCATTTCAACACCCAGTATTAATTGTGTGTGTGTGTCCACCTCACATCTGGTAGGAGTTTGAATATTAATTGCTGAGATTTCATCCTGTTCCTTTCACTCAAACGCATTGAACACTGAGATTTGGCCATTTGCCTAGGCATTGTGGGTAAATTTTACTATTTTAGAACTGCCTGCATAATGGAATGGATTAGCAGTGGAAAGCAGCAAATGGCCGGTACAAAATTGCTCATATGAACAGCATTATTATATTTCCATACTAGGCTGTGTAACCCTGAGACTTGACCACTTGTTGACAGACTATCACTGGCCATTGTGAGTAAATTTCACTATTTTAGGAACTGTTTGCATAACAGCACAGATCAACAGTGAATAGCAGCAAATGACCAGTTCAAAGTTGCTCATATGAACAGACTTTTTCTACTTAAATGTTTATATGTATAATCATGAGACCTGACAACTTTCAGAAACACTATCCACAGAGATTTTGAATTAATTTCACTCATCAGAATTGCCTGTGTAGCAGAATAAGCCATGAAAAGCAATGAATAGATAGTATATTGTTGCTCTATGAACAGCCTTTTTCTACTTTGATGTTTGGCTCTGTAACTCTGAGAAATGGTCAGTACAGAGTTGCTCATATGAACAGTCTTATCCTACTTATATCTTTGGATGTGTAATTCTTTTCGGTGATTAAATGCCAGAGTATTGTAATAGTAAATCAGTTCGATTGGTTGATATCAGAAATCTTATCCAAATACAGATTCACAATACACTTTTTTGTTGATACAGGATTACCATCACTAATCCAGTTTATTTGGACCTGTAGAGTGCCAAATATGTGATTTTGCTATTTTTACTAATGTTTGTGTTGGCACAAAGTCGTAAGTCATTGTAACTGAGGGTTTGAGCATACTGGCCTTGTTCAAGAATTTGACCTCGCTGGATGATATGTCCCAGAAAGGGATATATTTGATCGAAGTAGCTAAGTGGTTTTGGCTACTATAAACAAGTAGTACACGGTAGCAGCAATCAACTGGTGTTCGTCGTAGTCACAGGTAATAGGTGTAGACCAATAGGATAGCCAATGGCGTAGTCCAATGGGCGTCATCATAGACTTAAACTCTGTCGTACCTATACGTCCGTCTGTATTTATGACGGACACCAGCCAATCATATTCCAGTGAGGGGGAACTCAGGTGTATGCATATTCCATTATATCACTGGATTATGTGCTTTCTCTCAGAAACTCTTACTAAGGTTCACTCAGCATATTTGCAGTATAATCCACAGGTGTAGCCTGTAGATTGAGCAGGCATCTGAATAGGGTTTGGCTAGCTGCCCTGGCAGACAGGTGTAGTCAGAAACAAATAGTAACTGAACATTTTCATTTCATTTCACTGATGGTTACATTAGCTTAAACTAACAGTTAACCACATCCTACCATTTAAAATACACAGTAAATCAGTACATGTTGGTTAATAAAGATCAAAAAAAGTTAGATGGAAATCAAGTTCAACGTTATTTGTTATGGACAACATATAGTGTTTGCTCTTCACCCGAGAAGCCCTACCTGTATTCATTGGAGCCATAACTGCGGTTAAACACCAGCAAGCTTTTCTATTTTTTTTGTAATCATTTTACCCCAAGCAAAGTGGGAATGCTACAAGTATTCAGAGGGTTAAGGGAATGAAAGTGAGAGAGAAAACTAACTATAGGGAGGATTGAGGAAAGGACAAAAAAGGAACAGGGTTCAAGAAGACAAAAGATGGCAACTGACATTGCATTTAAATTTTTGAAGATTCTTATCAAGGAAGCAAGGAAATGGAAGGGAGGTCCACAAGTGGGAAATACGAGAAAAGAAACTGTTGGAGTAGAAGTGGCAGTTGCATTTCACTATTTCAGCAGTAAAAGGGTGGGACCTAGATGCCAATCTAGTAGCACGCTAAAATTCATGTATTTGAAGCACTAGGGGAAAAAGCTCATCAGAGCAGTTGCCATTAAAATATTTGTAGAAAAGACAGAGGGAAGCCATATCACATCGGTGAGAAAGTGACTGAAGTCAAGATGCCTGGTTAGGATTGATTACATAACAGATCCTTCTTTGGATTTTGTCAAGAATCTCTAGATGTACAACAGAAGCACCAGACCAGATATGGCAATGTTATTCAATGCACAGATGAATGGTAGATTTGTAAATATGCAAGATGGATTTTAACAAGAAAAATCTTTTGGTATGACACATTGCAGTGGATGCAGCTATTGATTCAATTAGGTTGTTTCATTTCATGTCAGTGGAAAACATGAGGCCAAGAAGGCATAGAGTGTTGCTCTCCTGGAGTGTAGAGGTTAAAATAAAAAGGAACAAAAGACAAGTAGAAATGCCTTAGCTCAAAAACAGCTGATGCAGCAGTTATAGCCCTACCAAGTTGTAGCAAGCTGGGAAATATGAAATTGCTCTTGTGGAAATTAATGCTGGATCATTGATTGCTTGATTGATGATGCCCAACCTGTATCCAGTTTAGGCATTCTATAAACTGAATCAGGTTTTTCTATTGCACTTGTTTGATGAACTGAAACAGTTGTCATTATTTCCTTTTTGTCTTGAATTAATTTGCTTTTATTGCTTACAAATTTTCTGTTTTCTTTTCCTATTTGAAGTTGTCACAGCTGATCGTTAATGCAGGAGGCGTGGCTGCTGTGGTGGATTATATTGGAGAAACCCGTGGGAATATACGACTTCCAGGTGTGATGATGCTGGGCTATGTTGCTGCTCATGCAGAGAACTTAGCAATGGCTGTCATTGTATCAAAGGTAGGATAGTGCGAAAGTTCATAACACTGTATTTTGCACAACATTAGAAGAATCTTGTTATTTGTACAGGCAGTCAAGTGGAGGTCAGTGATCAGAAATAATTCTCATGATAAGAAAATGAGTTCTGTGTAAACTTACAGAAATTAATATTTGTCATTGTTTAACACTTTCACTGCTGCATTATTATAGCCTTGTTGCCTGGCTGTGCTGACCCATTTTGTGAAAAATAGGAAATTTACTGGAAATAGAATAACCATGTCTTCATTTTTTTGTTTTATCACTTTCACTTTTCTTTTCCTTGTTAACAGTAAAGGCCGCCATTACACTCTTGATAGGACCAGAGTTGAAATCACAATCATGGATGGTCTTTCTTATCGCCTTTTTGTCAAAAAGATGAATTTGGCAAGTGACCAGGAAATTCAAACCTGTCAAGAATTTTGTCTTGGACTTTCCCAAAAGATAGCACCAATCATGACAATATTTGATATGGGTGATTTGATAAAGTTTTAGAAGGATTAAGTGATGAGAAACAAATGCTACACAAATCTCCTTTATTTGTTTCTAAACTGGGTTGGATTTTGTGAAGGCTCCCAGTCAGAAAACCAAAGTATATTGGTATTACATTGATTTTGTGCTGCTTTCAAAAGAAAAGTTCATGTTAAGTCATTTCAATAATGAAAAATTCTTAACACTTTCATTGCTGCATTGTTACTGCATTGTTGCCTGGCTGTGTTGACCTGTTTTGGAAAAAATAGTAAATTACAATTTACTGGAAATAAACAACTATAAAGGGGCTGACAGCAATTTCTCATGGATGCAAACATTTTGGTTTTGATCAGATACTCTGCAGTACAGACTAAGCTGAATAACATGCCAAACAATAAACACAAAATATAATAAAAGTACATCACAAAACAGATTGTATTGTATATTACTATATGACTACACTGATTTGGTTTAGTTTATAACAAATGCTAAGGACCACTATGTCTTGAAAACATCAACAGTACGAAAATGTCATAAGAACATATATGTACATCTGCAACAGCAGAAGTGTTAACAAGGAGGGAGATTATATTAAAAATATTGAAGTAAAATAAGCTTTACTTTTTTTAAATCATTAAGCTATAGTAACTATACAGTATAAGCATGTCTTGAATATATATATATATATATATATATATATATATATACAGTAGACAATGTAAGGCCTCCAACACCAGAATTTTCTGGGATGGGGGTAGAATTCTTAAAAGGAAATTTTTCTTCTGATCACTGAATATGTGGTATGTCCACTGAGGATAAGGTCAGGTCAAACTCACTTCTTGAGAAGCTAGGCCTTGACGACCTTGAATCACTGCTGAGCAACCATAGACTACACAGCAAGGAGCCTATCAAACAGGTCTGTGAGGTGATAGGTGAGTGCAGCAGAGAAAGAGGATGACCCAAGATGACTTGGGAGGACATTTTTTGGAAGAACAGAAAAATTGGGCCCAGAACTAACTGATATGAGTGAGTGACAGGCATATGCTGAGAGGTAAACTAAAATCCACTGTCAAGCAGGACCCAAGCATCTTTTTGCAGCATCTGCCCCAAAACTGTTCTGCTGTTAAACCTAGAGAGCCAGACAAACCTACCAAGGTTTCACCTAAGCGAATTGTCAGGGAAGGCTGACTACCCACCCAACCTTTTTTTTTTATTCTCTCTATTTGAATAAATGGTTCTTCCCCACCCTCCCCCGTTTTTTGTTTGTTTTTTATTTGGTCATGCCTGTGTTTTGTGGGGTGAATGTAGAGTCCTTCTCTTTTAATGTTTCAAGCATGGAAGCTGTGTGGTTATAGTCCCCATAGTGGGCTTTTAGCTGTATTCTTCTAAAGAAATATTTCATGTCTTTTGCCAAGGTGTCCTTATCAAACCTTGGGGGACAAAAGCAAAAGCTTGGTGCTTTATCTAATAACCTGAATGCATCAAGTGAGAATTTACTGTTACCTAGATTTATAACTCTTCTGTACGTGTCATGTTTGTATTTGCAAGCATGACAAAGTTCTTTCGTAAAAGCTTGAAAGCTTGCATTATGTCCTCTATTAGGTATGCTATACCTTCTTCCAAGTGTCCTGGTTGGGGGTTTACCTCATTTTTTTGAAGGTTGAGTGTGTTTGCTGTTGATTGTCTACTAGGGGTTAATCTGGGTGGTTTGGAATGTTTGGTGGGATTATGTGTTCTGTCTGCGGGCTGCTGTGTTTTAGTTTGTGCATTTTTGTAGGGCACCTTATAGATTGTCCGCATAAGTTCATGGTTTGTTTTGTGTGTGTGTTCATTTTGAGGTTCTAGCTATGGTTGATGATGTCAGTATCATTATTGTTGGTTGTGGTGCTGATGGTTGTCTGTTGGAGTGTGTGTGGGGTTTGTTTTGTGTTTGCATTTGTTGTGTTGTGGTTGGTGTGTGTTGTTTTCTCTTGTGGTATGGTCATTCATTTTTTTCTGAATTAGGTTTGATTTCTCTTTTGTTCTTCTGCTTGGAGGAAATATTCCATTTCAATTTTCATTGTTTTTCAATTTTTGTTTTTCATAGTTCCCTCACTGTTTGGTCCTTTCTGAGCTTTTATAACATTCTTTATGTTAGCATATTCCTCTGTGTCTATTTGTTTTTTGTTTGTTTTTTTTGCTCATCAAGCAGGTTGATTTCTGCTGTTGTTGCCATTATGCTTTCCTGGCAGAACTGTATGGTATCCTGCATGAAATTCCTGGAAAAGTCTTGTATTTTTTGGTACCATGATGCTAGAAACGCATCATTATGGTTACCTATTGATGGTTCCAAATCAATCCTGAAATTGTTCAGTATTAGTTGACCCTTCATGTATATCCTTATATATTCCTGGTGTGATTCATACCTGGCTAATTTGTTGGTTCTTCTATTCATCCAGATAGCCAATAATTCAGTGTAATATAATATTAAATGCAAAGATTACTTAACTTTTGAATATCAATTTTATCCCAACATCAATGATTCTTGGTAAAATTTCCACTCTTCAGGCACTAATTGATATTTCAAAGTTAAGTAATCTTTTCATATAATATTATTAATGCTCTATTTTTAATATTGAGCACTATATATAAAAATATTTGCTGTTTCTAAAAGCTTAAATCTTATGAATATATATATATATATAGGGAGAGAGAGAGATAGAGAGTTTGGTTGAATTGTAATAAATGGCAACTATTAACAAAACTCTGGCCTTTATTCAACCAAATTCTACAGAGATATTGGAATATAGATATTGGGTTGGGCAAAATGTTCATTCGCATATGAAGTGGAAAGTTTAGTTAGTAAACTGAACAGACTTTTTGGCCAACCCAATGGCTGCAGTTCAATCCATTGAGTACAGGTTGAGAAAAATATTCAACATTCTTATAAAAAAATATACTCCAGTTCTTAAAATATACAATAGACCTATAAAATATATATATATATATATAAAAGAGCTATAAAAATAGTCAACGGTCATTATAAAAACATCAAAAAGACGTATAAAAATATATAAGAGCTATCAAAGTATCAAACAAGTCTATAACTATATACTATAGTTTTCTAAAAATATACACAGGATCTCTATAGATATTCAACAATCCTATAAAATTATCAAGCAGGCCTATAAAAATACTCTATGGTCCTATGAAATTATATGCTAGACCTATAAAATATATACAAAAGATTTACAAAAATATTAAACAGACCTAAAAAAGTATAAAATTATAGACTAGACCTATAAAAATATATGAAAGATCTATAAAAATATCAAACAGGCCTTTAAAAATATACCATTGTTGTATAAAATATACACTTGATCCATAAAAAATATAGAAAACATCTATAAAATTATTCAACAGTCCTAGGAAAAATACTTAACCATTCTATAAAAAGGATACAACAGATCTTTAAATATATATACATTTTAGAGAAATGAATTAGCTATTTTTGCCGTAAGTGCCAAAAATTTTACTTAAATAATATTTAAATATAAAATTTTAAAAATCGTAATATACATATACTTAATATGGAAAAATAATTTTACTTACTGTAAGTAATTCTAATACATTAACTTCTATTAAAAGAAATATAGTCTATTAAAACTAACAATGAAAATATTTTAAAGTTGTAATTAAAATTGTAGTTAAATAAAATGAATTCTAACCTTAACTTCTTTTAAATTGTAATTAAATAAAACATTTCCATACCTAAAGACCTCCCTCTTAGTACTACATGAACTTAAAAGAATCCAATAAAACACATACAGTAAAATGAAATTAATATATAATAATGCTAGAAGATGTAAGCTTTTGAATGACCCATGTCCTTTGTAAGAGAAACAATATATTACTAGGTTTATATAAAAAATAAAAGTTTACTAAATCAGTGAAATTAATTAGCTAATTTTGCTGTCATTGTCATAAATATTACTTAAATAATATTTAAATATAAAAAAAAATTGTAACCTAATAATTTACATACTTATACTTGATGTGATAATAATTCTACATACTGTAAGGGATTCTAATTACATTTAATTGTTCTTAAAAGAAATATAGTATATTAAAAATTAAAAGTGAAAATATTTCAAATCGTAGTTAAATAAAAAGTATTCTAACCTAAACACCCTCACAAAATTTTTAAATATACGAATGGGAAAAAAATGCCGTAAGAATTTTTGCCATTAACAATAAAATTTTAAAAAAATCCAGACGACATGCTTTTAACGGATGTTAGATTTCATTGAAAAATACATCCCTACCCCCTACCAAAATGTAACTAGTAACTGATACATTAAAATATAGACATAATGAACACCCAGACACCCCTTGTCCAGTTGAAGTAGATTTATCTGTAACCTTGGAAACGTGAATTATGATTTTAGCTGTGTCTTTAAAACCCAGTAATTTTAAACATTACTCCAAAATTTACTTGAGGATGAAATGGAACTAATGTTTTTAATTTAATTACAAAATTAAATTTGGGGCTCTTAGCTTCCATTTTTGAAACATGGTTAGAACTGTATAGCGAAAAAAAACCCTATAATTTATATTATTAATGCTCTGTAAATTTACATTGAGCACTATTTTGTAAAAATAAAAATATCTATAAGAACACTGGATTATATATCTTACTATTCTTTCTTTTTATTTATATACATATATATATATATATATATATATATATATATATACACACACACACACAACAGATTTTTAACACCTTCAATGTGTCGGGAAATTAAAAACGTGTGTAGGTCAAGAATAAAACAGTTCAGATTCCACTAAGACTGAATAGCATCACTGGAAATGAGGTTTTAGTCACAGCAGAGGACTAAATGAAGACAAGTTGTGAATTTCAACAAGGAGGACATTAATTAATGCCATTTAATGCACAACAGGCAAAGTAGAAACATTAAAGTCTTTTGGTTCGGAACAAGTTAAACAGATTATAGAACAGGTCTATAAAAAAAAAATATTTCAAAATTGACCAATGCTAAATAATCTATTAGCTTCATAATAATTAAAAGGTGGGAAAAACTCCTTTTTTACCAAACTGTTGTCTTTTTTTTTTGTAGGGAGCATCACAGTTGGCGATTGTCTTGTGTGAAGAAGAAGAAGATCATATGCAAGCAGCTGCAGCTTGGTCACTTGGTCAGATTGGACGTCACACTCCAGAACATGCCAAAGCCATTGCACAAACTAATGTACTGCCAAAACTGTTGCAAATGTACCTGAACCCAGCATCTTCCGAAGACCTACAAGTCAAGGTAAAAGTGTCTGTCTTCTATTATTGTGTCCGAGGATTTAACTTGCATATGCAGATTTAACCAATTTCAGATTAAAAAAAAAATATTCAAAAAGTTTCCAGAGAAATCCTAAAAGGAAAGACATGAATTTGCTGCACTCTAATCACTGTGCTGAATCCAAACAAATGAAGTGATGGTTAGATGTAACCCCAGCAGTAGTCACCTGCCATTTTGCAGATCTTAAGTCTCTCTCTCCAGCACTGAAATGAGAAATTGGATAGCTAAGTTTGAATTCGAGTCAAGTTTGTTCACTTACTCACAAATACACTTAGGAAAGGTATAAATCCATCTCTTCTTCCTCAAGCTATGGGTTAAATAGTAGGATTTGTATCTGAAAAAATCATTTTTATTTCTGGAAAAGTTGTTAATGCAATATTCACTTGCAAAAAAAAAAGAAGAAAAATTATTCTTATACAATTCAGAAATATGTTGTAGCTTTAAGAAACCTACAAAAGGTAGATAAACCATAAAAAACAAAATCAATCAACAATTTCTTTAGCACTTGTTCAATTATTGTTTACTTTTCATTGTAAACAATTTGTAAAAAAAAATGTTTACTTCACATTCATTTGCTATTTGTGCTTGTTCAACTTTTGTTTTAGTGTTTTTTTTTTCTCCCTAAATTTTATAACAGAAACATTTTTTTTCTTTTTTACTTTGGTTGAATTTTTTTTTAATTAATGATTATTTTTAAATGCAATTTTTTTTTTTGTTGTTATCAGGTAAACTATTTTTCATGATGTTGATTTTCACAAATCTCCCCATTTCTGTGGAGTGTCCAAATAATTTTACATCAAAATTTTCTCCAGTCTTTCTGTAATGTCACAGCTCAGACCAGACACCAGGTTTGTTCATAGAGTGCAGCTTCTTCCAGTCAAATGTTTGTGGCTTAATACAAGAAAAATAATTTTTTGGTCTGATCATTACCTGCAAAATAAAACCATGAGATGAGAGTGTAACAGTCTGCAAATTTTATTCTATTGCAACCTTCTTGTAAGGGGCCAGCTGTAGAAAAATGAGGATGGGTGAGGCAAGGTGAGGGTGGCAAACAGTCTAATTGATATGTGCTTTTCTTTTCATGGTTCTGTTTTAGGCTGCTAGGGTCCACTGTCTTATAGAGGACAAGCGTTCTTTGTCCTGTCAGCTTTCATCTAAAAATTTCATTCGTCAAATATGCTCTACTCAGCTGACTTTCTTTGTTAAGTTCATTTGACCTGGTTCTTGTGAGGTCTTCTTCTCTGAACTGGCCTTCTTTGTCAAGATAATAATTGTCAAAACGATTTCTGTAATATCCTTCAGATGTCTCCATAAAAAGATATCATCTGACAACTGGTATCACTACATTTCCTCTTACTAAAAGCAGAAGTATTTTTACTTTTTCTTTAATAGATGCTTTAAAAATAATCATTGACCCAAATAACTCCCTATCAAAGACATAGAATCCATACCAGCCAAAAAGAAAGAAAACTCTTGAAGATTCCATTTTTAAAGTAACAACATCCTTACCAATATGAGAATGGCAGCTAAAAAAAATTAAGTAGAAGCCCTTTTGTAGGTGAACAGTTTCATGCAACCTGCTCATAAATTTGAGATATCCACCAGAGAAACACATCACCAAAGGCCACATACATTATAGGCCAAAAGTTTAATGGATTTAATAATTAGTAAATGATTTTTGTTTTGTTTTTTACTCCACTGAATACGAGACCCAAGGGCTACTCAAATTAGAGGATAGCTGAGTGAAATTGTTGTAAGAGAGAGGGAAGAAGTAAGCACACATTATAAGGAAAAATGCAATAGGTTTCTGTTGACCCCGGACTTGAAAATGTTAAGATTGTACTGGTAAGGGAAACGTACCTTCTTTGGTTTAATTTGTTGTAGATGTATAAGTGATGTGCTGGAGTTGTCTGAATGTTATTTTCTTATATATGTATTTTTCTAGGGTTAAAAAGGGCATAATGAGCTACAATGGGATTACAATATTACAAACAAAAACCATATATGAGATACAATGAAATAAGCAGAGAAGTAAAAAACAATAAATTGCTTTAGTATACATTTCAGAAGATATATGCATACAGAAATAAATGAGTTTTGCTTATCTATTGGTGGAAACATGTTTTCCCAATAATATCTGCCTTCTTTGGCAGTCAAAAACAAAGAGAAAGAAAGTTTTGATGCTTGTCCTGATGCATCATGGGAATATTCTATATTTTATAATCTAACTTTGTCTTTCTTTTTTTGTTAATTACCATTCATATCTGCATTTTAAATTATTTTTATTGCTTAACTTTTAATTTTTCTTTTATCATTAATTATTAATTATTTTGGTTCCAGGTTACTACATAGTCTAGTAATAGGGGTTGTAATTTAGTAATTTATTTATTGCTATCATTACAATTTAAATCCTACTAAACTAGAATGCTGAAACCATTTAACAAACTGGTGCATGGCATTCACTTTTTTAGATATGTTTTTTTTAATCATTTCACCCCAAGCAAGGTGAGAATGCCACTAGTACACAGTGGGTTACAGGGAGTGAAAGTGAGAGAAAAGATTGAGTATAGGGAAGATTGAGGAAAAGATAAAAGATCAATGAGATTCAAGAAGACAGATGACAGTTGACATTACATTTAAATTTTTGAAGATTATAGTTATCAGGGAAGTAAGGGAGTTCCACAGGTGGGAAGTGTGAAAAGAGAAAAGAAACTGTTGGAGTAGAGTTGGTGGTTACATTTAGCTATTTCAACAGTAAACTGGCGGGATCTAGATGCCAGTCTAGTAGCACGTTTAAATTCATGCCTTTGGGGGACCAGGGAAAAGCTCGTCAGAACAGTTGCTATAAAAATATTTGTAGAAAAGACAGAAGGAACCCCTGTCACAATCAGTGAGAAAGTGACTGAAGTCGAGATGCCAAGTCATGATCAAGTCTTTGGATTTTATCACGCACCTCAATTTGAATAGCAGGAAGACAAGACTAGATATGGCAGCAGTATTCAATGCACAGACAAATGGTAGATTTGTAAATATGCAAGATGGACTCTGACAAGAAAATTTCTTTCAGGAAAAGAAAATCCCTCTGGCCTGAAGTGGGCTAATAAATGAGTTTTGAAAAAGGTAGGCAAACTTCAACTTTTAGGCAATTCTTCGAAATTCAGAGCGTGACCCCTAACTTTTGGCCTATGTTGTATCTATCATTACATCCAAATGTAGTAGAGAATAAATGAAAGGAAACAATTGCTCTCTAAAAATCAGTCCTGAAGACTACCAGAAAGTTATTGCCTGAAGTAAAACACCTAAATCAGGCTTGGCAGAGCATGTGTGGGAAGAGGTCAAAATAATAGAAACTAAACAATTATAGAAGTCCATAAGATTAAAGAAGCTTGACATTGGAGTGGAAAACATTTTTATTGACAATGAGTTTCACCAACCTAGCAGATATACATTAATAGTTTTAATATAAAAAAAATAAAAAGACAAACACAGATTTATCATGCATTCTGACTTGACAACACCTACCTTAACTCTTTTTTTATCACTTCAATAATGCCACTAAGACACTATGGTTTATTTGGAGTGAAAGAGAATGAGAAAATTTTAGAAAAAATTGGAAACTAAATAGGAAACAAAGGCTAAACCTCTACTCTAAACTATCTAACAAAGGTGAAATGCACTGTCAATACAAAGGTATTCCACTTGTCTGATTTCTCCACTTCTGTCAATAATACAATCCCTGTGGAGTGTTAACATCACAAAACTTTTAGTTGGTTTGAATAACTATCATGATTTTTTTTTATCAATAATAATTATTGCACTAAATATCTAATTGAGCAATGTTTTTGACAAAATTCTGCTTGCATTGGACATGTTAAATTTCATTATTTTCCGTATATCAATAGAAGTAACTGCAATAAAGCATTTTCCATTCTTTGAGGCCACTTAGCAATCACTTGGCTAGTTCCTGTAAATTCTTTGTAAAAACTCTTTTGTGTCTTTCATTTCTGTTTTCAGTGCAAGAAAGCTCTGAAGAACATCCTACAAAAGTGTGTTCACCTTGAGGCCCTGGAGCCACTCCTCTATGATGCCCCACCCAACATCCTGAAGCATGTGATAGGTCAGTTCAGTAAAGTGCTACCAAACGATTCTAAGGCTAGACGTTTGTTTATGACCAGTGGTGGACTGAAGAAAGTGCAAGAGATCAAAGCTGAGCCTGGCTCCGTGCTTTCAGAATACATCAACATCATCAACAACTGCTACCCTGAAGAAGTCATCAAGTGAGTATAAAAGGGAATGACTGTTACTTTTGAGGGTAGAAAGGAATGGCCATTACTTTTCACTGTAGAAAAGGATGACCATTATTTTTAAGTATAGAAAGTGATAGCCATTATTCTTGAGTGCAGAAAGGATTGGCCATTACTTTTGATTGCAGAAAGAGAAGACCTTTACTTTTGAGTGTAGAAAGGAATGGACATTACTTTTGAGTGCAGAAAGGGATGGCCGTTACTTTTGAGTGTAATAATAATAATAACCAAAGCTAACCACCCAAACATTGTTATTAGAGACTGCAAACAAAAAAAAGTGCCTCCTTATTGATATGGCAGTCTCTGCAGACTGCAATGTATCTCTGAAGATCAAAATACAAGGACCTTGTAATCGAAATCTCAAAAATGTGGTACGTGGGAACATCAACAATCTCTGTTGTAGTTGGAGCCCTCAGATTGGTTGGAAAAGATTAAGTGAAGGCATTCTGGAAGTCCATGCATTAAAGAAATACAAAAAAATGTTCTCACAAGTACAGCCCACACCTTATAATGGGCTTTATCTATGTAAAATACGTTTGTGGGTTTTTTTTTTTGTTGTTTTTTTTTAATTGGTCAATAGAAAATGTTATGATGCCATTTCTAACCTTAAGTCTCTAAGCAGAACCCCGAAAGAAATGTGTACACACCAGAAATCAAAGGAAATAAAATAATAATAATAATACATTCCTTGCTACAACACCAGCCAACATTCTCATGGCTTCTGATCTTAATTGAGTGAGTATATTAACATTGATATGTTTTATCTTGGTGAATTAAAATGGGCTACAGTAAGAATCCCATTTAGTACCACATTTTTGTTTGTCAATTGCTTCACCTTAACCAATCAGACATGTCTCCTAGCAGCTGATGTACTGGAGCATCACAAACAGGTGTTGCAAGGGTTGTGTTTATTTTTATGATCAAAAGATGAGACAATCAAGGTGACCTGGTAATCACATTTAGATATTTCTTCCATCAGAGACCTTCTGAGCAGACTGAGTTACCTGACATGAAATTAATTAGCTCCCACCTGTAAGATTATATGCTCACCATATATTGCATATATTTAGCCATCATACGTGTGCTATGGGTGCTCTTTTCAGACTGCATTTCCTGATGGGTATATTGTTTTGTTTTTTTTTATATATTTGTACCCAAACATCACTCAATAATTGTATTATTATCTTCTTCTGCATGCTTTTTCATTTTCAACTGGAGATCTTTTCATTAAGGGTGATCTCCATGAAGTTGTATGACCCCAAACTAATTGCATGTTTTACAGAATATTTGCAGAGCCATACTGTACAGATTTCTGAACAGACAGGATACTCTATACCAGGGTTGTCCAACTTTTTTTCCTAACGGGCCAAATTAGAAATTTAGGTATATTCACTGAGCCACAAGAGTACTTTATATGCTTTTAAAAAATGTAAAAGGTTGTGAATATCAAATTTGATAACAAATATATATAATTACAAAAATACTGTATAATTGACAGTAAAAAAAAAAAAACTATGCATACATAAAACAGAATAAATTGAATGTGATTTTGAACACTGTTTTCCTTTTCTAATATTGTCAATATCTGCTTTTACAGTACAAGTTTTTATTCTAAGAATGTTAGTTAAATGGCAATTACTCAACCTATTTTTTCAGCTTTTTTTTTATTTTTCATGCACAAAAGGTTTTGTTCAAAGCAGTATGTACTACCCCACAGGCATAATAGTTTTCTAGATAAGCTAAATAATTCTTATTTAGCTCTGGCTCTTTCCCCACACACCAGCTGATGTGTCTCAGCAAAGACCTTTGCCGTCTTCCCTTTTAGTACAATGTGGAAGTGAACCTACTAACACAATCTGAGAATAATTTTCTTGACATACATTACTAAAGTAAATGAAAATATATCTGAATATTTTAGGGTACAGTGGGCCGCAGTGCAGCCCATGGGTTGGACATCCCTGCTCTAGACTCTCTTCTGATTTTCTTTATGTTTGTTGATAGAGACAGCAACACCCCAATGATTACTGGAACAATAGTGGCCTGAACGTCCCACCTTCTGGCAATCTTAATCCGGGGGTCAGTTTACTTTTTAAGCTTTCCAGCTGACATTTATATTATGGTCACCATGAACAGTCACATCAATTTTCTTGTTTTTTGTCTTGTTTGGTTTTTTTCTGATTTGCTGGCCTCAAGGATGCGGTCTGTTTGGATGTTGAAATCCCATAAGATCTCAACTTGATCATTTGTAATCACCTTCTTTAGTTTCTGATCATACTTCCTACATAGGCACAAATGCAGATGGTGACGATCACTTTATCATAGCGATGCTTGTATTCTTTCTGAGCAAATATTCTACAAGCGCATCCCTGGTATGACAATAAACTAAATCCAGCAGCAAGACCTCTGATCGAGAGCTTTTTGAAGAGCATGAAACCACCTCTCAATTGCTGTTACTCCCAGGTCCACCCTGACTGGGGGAAGTAGTGGTGGTGGGTTTCGCATCTGTTAGGATCCCAGCTATGGGGAAATAGTTAAATCCCAAATTGTGGTCAAAACACTATGAAAGTCTAAAAATACATTTTCATAGTAAAAATACCAGCAATACATTTTTGAAAAAAAATGCTAACAATACATTTTTGTAAAAGAAATTACTAATGCTCTCAAGAAAATTAAATTTTGCCATTAAATGACCCATAAGAGGTTGATATGCCACTAAACAAGCAATAGCATCCTACAAGTGCTAATGATGTAAGTGACATTTTCCACTTCCATATCACATAACCTACCCTTGTCTGAATCCACTTAGTGGATTCATCCAAGGGTAGGTTATGTGATATGGATATAATTTTGTTTTCTCTAGACAGGTTTTTTTTAAAAATATTTTTGCTTTATGAAAGTTACATTGAATACTGTAAGCATATATCTATGTTTCAAGACACCATGAAATGTCAGTCCGAAACCTTTGTATTATAAACTAACACTTAGTATTATTTCCAAACCAGTATAGCATACAGTATGACCTGATTTGTGATATTATATTGTGTGTTAATCTGTACTGCAGAGAATTCTACCAAAACCCAATTTTTTCTTCTATTTTTATTTTAATCTTTACACCCGAAGCAAGGTAGGAATGCCACTAGTACACAGTGGGTTACAGGGAGTGAAAGTGAGAGAAAAGGCTGAGTATAGGGAGAATTGAGGAAAGGACAAAAGATCAATGGGATTCAAGAAGACAGAAGATGGCAATTGATGTTGCATTTAAATTTTTGAAGATTGTAGTTATCAGGGAAGCAAGTAAATGGAAGGGAGTTTCATTGGTGGGAAACATGAGAAAAGAAACTGTTGGAGTAGAAGTGGTAGTTGCATTTAGCTATAGCAACAGTAAATGGGTGGAACTCAAGTGTCAATCTAGCGACACACTTAAATTCATGTCTTCAGGGCACTAGGGGGAAAAGCTTGTCAGAGCAGATGCCATGAAAATATTTGTAGAAAAGCTAAAGGGAAGCCACATCACATCTGTGAGAAAGTGGCTGAAATTGAGATGCCAAGTCGGTATCTTTTACATTACAGATCATTCTTTGGACTTTTTTTAGAATCTCGAGATGAATAGCAGGAGCACCAGATCAGATATGGCAGCAGTATTCAATGCACAAACAAATAGTAGATTCGTAAAGGTGCAAGATGGACTCTGATGAAAAAAATTTTCTAGCACTGCACAGTGACCCAACTTTCCTTGCAGTAGATGCAGCTATTGATTCAATGTAGTTGTTCCACTTCAAGTCAGTTGAAAGAAGGTACAGTGTGTTGCTCTCCTGGAGTGTAGCATCAGTCATGCTGAAGAAATGAGGATACCTATGAGAAAATGCATTTATAGTCCAGAAAATGATAATTTTGTATTTTTACCAAAACAGGCCACCACAGCCAAATAACAATGCTATAAAATTGCAACAGTAAACGTGTTAAAAATAAGCAATACCTGTGATATTCTTTTAATGTTTCCCCAAATGCATATACCTGATACTTACCATAAGAAAGGAAGACTAATTAATGGTGTTAGCTGAAATATTAAACTTTATTTTTATCTTGTTTAGGTACTACTCTCCGGGATATTCTGAAACACTTTTGGAAAAAGTAGAAAACTTTAATGTTGTGACCACGTAAGTACAGAGGGCAATGGACCAATGACAATGGCTCTTGGTTAATCATGTGACTGACATGAGCCACACCTTCCATTCCCAAAATATTATCTAGCTACAGATGTTGTTTGCTTTGAATAACTTTGAGCTGATATTTCGGAATAAATATTTTCAGTAAACAGTTCTCTAGATTTTTTTTTCTCTTCCTTTATAAACTTTATTATTATTTTAATAATTTCACATGTGAACTACAAAATCTACTTTTCAGGTTTTTTATTTCATACTGACTAAAAAGAACAAAAGAAAAATATATTATTTGCTATTTTTATTTCCCTACTTTTCAAACATCAAACCAAATATCAAAGAGAAAGATTTTATATTTACTAAACTTTGGATTGTACATTCACCAAAGTTAAGCAACATCAATCCTGGTCAGTACGTAGATGAGTGACTGCTTGGGAATACCATGTGCTGTAAGCTTGGATGTGCGAGTGTTGTAATGGATAATGGCTCAGAATTGTTAATTAGAGAGCAGAGTTCCAATTCCTGTTGGGTTCATTATATTCACTTATGTGCAAATCCCCTTTGGGGAAAGATATAAATCTACATCTTCTTTCTCCCAGCTATGGGTTAATCAGTAAGACTTGTATCACTAATCCTTTATTATCTGAAAAAAAAAAACATTCTTACAATCTAAAAATATCTTCTGGCTTTAAATAACTTGCAAAGGGTTGATAAGGCATAAAAAACAAATCAATCAGTCAGTGAAATACTGATTAGTTACCCATGCATGTCTTTTAGATTTATTTACATACTCTGGAATAGAAATGTATAGAAACTATTGTGGTCACAAAGTAAGGGATCAGTTTATATATTGATTGTAATATAGAATTGATCCTCAAATTTAAATCCACATTATAATTTCATTTGTTTATCAAATTCTGATTAGATATGAACCTATCCCTTCTCCCCCCCCCACTTGTAAAATTTGTATCACGAAACCATTATTATCTCCAAAAGAAAAATTCTTACAATCTAAAAATTTTTTCTAGTTTTAAATAACCTGTAAAGGGTTGATAAGCCATAAGAAAGGAATCAATCAATCTGGATTGTGGATGCGATCTCTACTAAACTCAGAGTTAGGACAGTTAAATGAAGATTTCATTTTATTTGCTACTATTGCAATGTTAAAATTATAAAGAAAAATAAGAATATAAGATTAAATCTTTTCATGTATAAAATCTTTATTAATTAATGTCAGCTTGACAGTGTCATTTTGGGGACATTTTTGGACATTGATGTTTGAGACTCTTTGGCTTTTTCCCTTTAACTGGAGTACCCATAGCCTCCTGTCATCTGAGTGTCCCACATGTGCACAGCCTAAGCTCAGCTGGGTCAACCTATTGTTTATATGTCAGGGGCAAATAGACATCCTTTGAAGACCAATTCTGCAACTGGTGGCTATGAGGTCACCTTCCAAGTCAAACTCCTGATGTACCTAGCTCTTTTGATGCTCTGGTGTAACACTGAGTGCAAAGCTACTTTGGTATTGCTTAGGGTGAGCCCAGTACATATTGGAGTCACCACAGATTAACTCCTCTTAGTATAAAAGTCCCTTATTGAGACTAAATTCAATTTGGTCCACTGGTATTTGCTGACATGAATTACATATCAACCACATGCATATAAACTGTCTAAGGATCACTTCATAGTGTAAATCCTGAACTCAAAGTTTTGTGTGTCTGATTTTTTTTGATCAGATTTCAGCTCTGTTTAGGTTGTTTTTCTAACTGGAATTTTTTACTCTTGATTATTGAACACTTTTATCTTGTTGAGGGAGATTCTTTATTTTTTTTTCTTTCTCTCTTGCACCTTAGGCTTAGTTTTCCTTCAGTTGAGTATATTTTTTGTTTGTGAATTTCTTTTGCTTCTAACATTTCTGGATTAGATTGCAGCCCTATTTACAGTCGATTTTCTATCTGGAAATTTCTTTTTCAAATTATTGAGCACATTTTATCTTAAGTTGTATTATATTCTGTATTTTTTTTTGTGATACTGTGGCTGGCTACGTATTTCTTAGTAATTACATCACCTTTCCCAAACTTTTTTAAATTACTGTCCCCTTGCATAGCAAAACACAACCCTAACCCTAACACCCCCCCAACCCCATTATTATTGCTCAAAGAGAGAGCCTTCATAACTGGTTCAAAATTTTTCTTCAGAGCAGTTGTCATAACTTCACGAATGACTGGAGCAATCAAAGTTTTCCCAATCATATGGTCTTTGCCTGCCTTGGCAACATTGAAAGAAGCGTGTAGGCCATCGTCATTGCTGTGTGCCGTAGGGGCAAACATATCATGTAGTTTTGTTCTTGCCACATTTGTCATGCAAGTCTTTGAAATAGTTCACATCTTAATCGGCTTTATTGGGAGGCAACTTTTTGAAATGTTCGTTCAGTCTCAAAAGCTTCATGAGAATGTCTTCTCACATATCAGGCAAAATGGTAATTGCTCATGATGTGATAGAATAAAGCTGTAGTTCAAATATTTGACATTATATTGATGACATTTCTTCTTCACTCATTCATCTGTCATTGTCAAGACCTACAAAAATAGAGAAGCTTAAGAATTTTTTTGGCAGGAACAAATGAACCTACAGTCGGTAACCAGCTCTTGGAAGAGAGATGCAGAAACGGTGAGATGCAGAACACAAAAAATGTAAGCACAGGCCCTTTGGATATCTTCTCACTGTGATCTTTCTCTGGCTCCTGATCCTAGACTTATATTAAAGTGTAAAGAAGTGAAGGAGAATAAGAAAGAAATTTTATTAGCTGAGGGAAAACTGGAAAGACTTGGAAAAGAACTATGATGCCAACTCCCAGAAAATGCAGAAACAGAGAGAGATGTAGAATAGAGAAAGTGCAGAGGTAGATGTGCAGATAGTAGCTGGATCAATGCACAATGGGTCAGGATCATTGAATAAATGCACAGATGACTAACCTCTCCACTTAAGTCTGCTTGTTAGCACTTTCATTGATTGATTCTATGTGACTACTCATAGAACATGTCCATCAAATTGAGTCTGGTGTTTTTTATGCACACGTCTGCACCTGGATGGGCAGTAGTCATTTTACGCACACCATTTTCAAGTTAAAGTGAGCTCTTGGCGACTGCACATGGTGTTAGTGCTGTTCGTTTCAGTATTCAGAAGTAGGATTTCACTGACACTTGTGCTTCTAGGAGTCAGCAAGCATCAAACCATCTTGGTTGCAATTGATGCAAGAATTAACACACTTCAAGTATTGCAACTTAATGTTGCATTGGTGGTATCATTGGCCATTATACGCAATGAACATCTGGATAAAATCTTGTAGTAAGTATTTTTCATCTAAATCATTTTTTCCAATTTTTCTGCATATCTGTCTTTTTGTCATTCCAATTATGAAGATCTCATCAAGGGACTTAAGGCATTAAATGTGCTCATTTTTTTTTTTAGCTTTTTGTAACTTGTCTTTTCAAACTCTTTTCTCAAGTTTTACTCCATTGCCCCAACCAGCCATCCATCATCCACCTGACCTTTCATCACCACCCTTAGAAACTCCATCCCCTAGAGCAGTGGTTCTCAACCTTTTTTTACCCATGGACCCCTTTCCCCTTCTTTTTATCTTGGTGGACCCCTTCATAGCTATTGGACATAAGAACAATTTTCTATTCTTCACTAATATAAATTTTAAGGTTTTAATTATCAAAGAAATAGTATACGATTAAGCTTTATTTTTAAATGAAAACTAATTTAATACAAATAAAATATTCTACTATAATTATAATAATAATTATTATTACTATTTTTAATTAACACAACAATTGTGTTTTGCCTGTGGACCCCCGGAAATATTACATGGACCCCTAGGGTCCATGTAGACCCCGGTTGAGAACCACTGCCCTAGAGGGAGGGCAGCAATATCACCCACTTTGGGAAGCATACCTTTGTGAACTTACCCTGACTTTAACAGTTTTAGTGAATACCGATAAGCCATCTTCCTAAAAAAAAACATATCACAGCATAGGGTCAATTGCTTGTTTGACAAGTCTATCGTGGATCAAGAGTGTGATCGCATTTTGTTCCTAATACCTTAGTCCCAGAGTTTTTCGTTTTTATGGTTTTGGTGATTCTTTTTATTTAGTTTCTCTTTGGACAAAGACCATCTTTGGCATGGCTAAAGGTGGTTTATTTACTTACCCCACAATCTCTTCCATTCCAAATAATTGTCAAATATTAATTTTTCATTATCTGTGAAAATTTGTTTGAAAAAAAAATGCAACATTTTTGTTAGATTTAATTAATAAGTCACACACAGAAATATAGTTCACTAGGTTTCTTTTTTTTGTTTTTTGCTACACATCAAAGTGACTAACATAACCAAACTAGAGCAAATGACTTTCAGTGTTTGATTTGGATAGTTTCAGTATATGTTGGCTCTTAACTTATTGCAATCAACTTCAACTAGTCTATCCAACCAAGGAACACTGTCCAAACAACAAATCTATGTCTACTTACCAGAAACTGATGATTAAAAAACAAAAATCTTACATTGATATTTTAAACAGTCTCTTTTCTCATTAGCACTTCTACTGCAGTAGATATAGTTATGTCTTTACTAAACTTATATTGCCTCATGTTAACACAGATATACATTTTCATGACACTATGAAATGTTAGTCCCTTGCATTTGTGTTATAAACTAACTAGTGCTTAATGCTATTTCCAAACTCACATAGAAATATAGTAGTGTTGAATTCAATGCTAATTGAGAATGACTGCACCCCCAACATCACAATTTATAGGCAGAAGCACACAAATGCATGCTGGGATTCCTTCCTAGCCAATAAAATAGACCAGTTCTCAGTGTCATCTGACTCAGTCCCAGTCTGTCTCATCTTGAAGTCAGAATGCTGTGTTCATTCATCCAAACTTGCTCTTGTGTGTCAACTCCAATTCTTAGTTTGTGAACTTTTTGCCATATTACTGTTGCTTCATCTTATTACTGTTAATTTGTCTTGCATTTATTGTTTGCTTGCTTTGTATTATTTTTTGGCCCTGTTCTTCTAATTGTTTATTGCAAACTTTGTCAAATCTGTTTCTTGGGCAGTTCTTACATTTATTTTACATTTAACCATGACCACTCATTCTACAAAATCTATCACTCTGTCAAGAAATGACTGTGTTAAGCAGCGGAACAAAGAAAAAAGGTCTTGGTTCATATAACACCAAGTATCATTACTAATAACAATGCAAGTTGTACCTGGGAAAATAAACTGAAGCTTCTAGATTTAAAAGACTTGAATGAAACAAAATAAATAAAGTCCTGGAATTATTTTCAATTTATACAAGGAATGATTTCAAAACACTTGCCACTCCATTTATAAGCAGAAGCATACAAATACATACTGGGATGTTTTCCTAGCCAATAAAATAGGCCACTTGTCTGTGTCATCTGACTCAGTCCTGGTCTGTTTTATCTTGAAGTCAGAATGCTGTGTTCATTCATCCAAAGTTGCTCTTGTGTGTCAACCCTAATTCTTAGTTTCTGAACTTTTTGCCTTATTACTGTTAATTTGCTTTGTATATATTGTTTGCTTGCTTTATATTATTTTTTTGCCCTGTTCTTTTCTTGTAATTGTTTATTGCAAACTTTGTCAAATCTGTTGGGCTGACATACATTTATTTTACTTTTAATCATGGCTACTCACTCGACAAGTAGCATACAATATGATCTGTTTTGTAACATTTTTATATGGTGAGTTGGGGATGAAGTAAAGTCTGTACTGTAGAATATGTGATCAAAACCAAATGGCAGTGCCCATGAGAAATCACTGTCAGTGTTTTTATAATCATTTATCTCCAGTAAATGGCAATTTGTTATTTTTCCCAAAATGGGCCAGTACAGCCAGGCAACAATGCTACAATGAAAGTGTTAATGAACTTAATCCAACTATCCTCTGTTAATCACATAGATTGAAAATTATGATGCAAAAATTCTTGATCAAAATTCTGCTCATAACCAAAACAGGCTACAGATTTATCAATTCTTGCCTAAAACTCTCTTCCAAAAGGATAACAGTAATTTGAATTCCTCTATATTTTTGGTACCACCTTCTACAAACTGTAAAGCGATCAAAGGTTTGCTTGTTCATTCATTCTTTTATAGAAGAAGAGAATTGATATACTCTAGACAAGAAACTCTTAAAACTGAACCTTTTGCTTTTGGAATATATGCAGACTAGAGGCCCTTTTCTGCAAACATATACATGCATATTTGTTCAGAGGAAACTCCCCTCTCGCAACTAAAATCCAACTGTTGTCTTCACCTGCTCTTAACTCTTAACCATTTTTTATTGTAATGGTGACAGGGGTTTTTTTTGGCGAATGTACACATGTAAACTTGCTAAGAGGCAGCAGTAGCTTGATTCAAATCAAACTGCTGTTTCCACAAGAAAGTCTTACAACTGTGAACCATGCTTTTTTCAAGCATACACTGTTTATAGAAGCTGAATATAAAGGATTAATCTTGTTAAATTTTAAACCTTATCTCTTTTTACCTATTATGTGCTTTGACAAGACAATTGCACTTGTGTTACAACAATACATCAATGCTAGGTAAGTACCTGTCCTCATATATGCAGTATATCATCATCAAAGGAACACATTGTTGCATCGTATATTTAGAAAATAAAAAACAATTACCAACAGATAAAAAAAGGCCATTAATCATTGAATAATTCTTTATCAAAATGTGTTCATTTTGGGAAACTGATTCAGCACGTACAGTTTACTTTTATTTCAAAAAAAGACAAAATAGACATTATTCCTTTTTCACTAGTTCATCTTTCATTTTATCGTTGTTGCTATTCTTCATTGCTAATTTCAGATCAATTTTTTATATTCTATGGTTGTTATGTAAGCAGCAAGGATTGAAAGTCGAAAAAAAAAAGCCTCTTCCAAGAATTGAACTCATGTCCCCTGAGAGTCTGTCTAATGATGACACAAAAGCCAAGCAGCAGACAAAGTTTATATTTAGTCATACAGTCACATGCTTTTTATCTGATTTTTTTTTCTCCATGACAGAAATATTTTGTTTATATCAGTTGTGAATTCTTTATTTCTGATTTATTCTATTAACTTAAGGTTTTGGTAGTAGACAAGACACACCTTTTGATATCCAAGAGTTTCCCATTGGCGATTTCAACCAATCACAGAGTCAACAATATTTTGAAAGATTCCAAAACGTAAAACTTGAACTTGCCACCAACTATGTCAAATGAGCATAAATGAAAATATGTCAGCCAATCTAAATGAAGACGCCTACCATTTCACAGAGATCCCTCTCTCGCTTACTCTCACTCTGAAAGTGCAGGTAACTCTCTCTCACACTCTCAAACTATCTGCAGCACACTTGTGGTTTGAGTAGTGTTCACCACTTGTCTTGTTTGTTTATGCTAATTTTTTTTTGTTTGTGTCTACTGTTTGTTTTATTTGTTATTTCTCTGAAACTATAAATGGACGCTTCTTTTAAAGATACCAAAAATTTTATACTTAATTTCTGTTAGATATTTTTTGTGTTTTTTAAATGGTGTTTTTTTTTTTCAGATAACTTTTCCAATCTAAATTGCAAAATTGTTTTTTTTAAATGTGAGAAAAAAACATTTTCCCACCATTAATTTTCACAAATATGTCTGCTTTTATAGAATGTATATAAATAATTTTTATATCAGAATTATCTCCAGTCCTCTTACTAATGAATAAAAGATTTTGAAAATAATATTTATAGTTAACCCAGATCAACAAGACACCTGATGAAGGCCAATGGGCACAACAGATAAGAACAACAAAGATGAGGATATTAGTCTGACTGTAAATAATATTTACTTTTATAAAATTCCCCCTCCCCAGCTGTTTGATTTCCTGCCAAAATGTGTTGTTTCTACCTTGAGTATAACAATTGCCCTGCTCTATCTTTACAAGTGTCAGCTCAGACCAGAAAAAATGGAGTACTTCTGATATATTTGGGCTGGAGTTGCTCAGTCTTCACTTTCCAGCCTTGATATGGTTCAAAATCATTTATGCAGCCCTGTGGGTGATGAATTATTTTCAACCCTACAACTCCTTACCCACAGATGAAACATCACAAGCCTATCAAGATTCCCATGACAACTGTTCAAATGAGTTCTATTCTTTAGTATCACCAGTTCAGACCTTTACAGCTAAAACCTACCATGCCACATCCACAGAATTGAATTATCCTCATTCCCCCTTAGTATTTCATTGATTTCACTTTGTAGAACAAACTCCTGAGAGAATATTTCCCCAATAACTACAATCTTAACCCCTTGTCTAGGGTCAACCATGTCATGGGTCAACCGTTATCTATTCTATATATTCTCACCATTCTTCACCGACTTCTCCCTCTTACTTCTATCTTGAGTACCTTTCAGGATATGTCTTCAGTGAATACTTGGGAAAAAATTATTTACATACCATTTATATTATATTCTTAATATATATACAAGATGTGCATAGGTTGTTTTTTTTTTAAACAATGATGTTCACCCTCTACAAGTTCCAGGAGCCACTCAAGGTAGAGAGTTATATACAAACGCTATACATTTTTGTTATATTTAATGATTTCTCATAAAAGTTCTCAACCTGACCCATTTCCCAGCCTCCATATTCTGATGTTTGGTTATGGGAACTGGATCAACCAAAAACCTCTCAATGCCCTCTTGTGTGATGGATTTGAGCATTTGAAGATTTTGGCATCCCTGAAAGTGAACACTGTCATCGATAATGGTAGAGGACTGTACAAAAATCACCTGAGTGTCATGATAAGATAAAAAGCAACAAAAAAGGGAAAAAAAACAAGAAAAATCAGCCAAAACTTAATAAAAGATGACAATGCTATTTATCTGAGAAATTTTTAACAACTTAAAACAAGTGATTGGTTAGGAACCCAAAATAATAATGCTTGTAAAAAGTACAAATTTCTGAAGAGAACCCATTTTTATTTTTAATTCATTCAATGTATGGAGTAGGATGGCAGGGGTGGGAGGGTGTCAGAGTAGATTTTCAATAGTCTTTAAAAAGAAACCAGGAAAACAAGTGGGTCACAACATTTTAACCAAACAAATGACCTGTAGGACAAGTCACCTTACCTTCTTTTAAAAAAAAAAAAAAAGAAAAACAATAATTGATTATTTTCCTTAAGGCATGAAATTTAAAGCCACTTGATATTATTTACTTAAAAAAAATTATAGCTGTAAGTGAACCCATATTACCAAAACCAATTTTAATTGGTTTTATTTTATTTATGTTTTTGTATTCAAGATAAAAAAAAAAAGTTCTTTAGTTAAGTCGAAATCTGAGGGTAACCAAAAAAATTAACCTAGATCTCTTTTCAAGATAAAAAAATAATGTCCAGAGGTGAATGTCCAGTGTGAGTCCAGAAATGGAAAGAAAAAAAAAAAAAAAAAAAAAAAGATTGTTTGAGCTGAAGAGAGAAATAAACGTGGTGGTGTTGGTGGTGGTTGGCACTTATTTATTTCATGTTATCCTCATTCATAGAATTCTTCGGGCTCCTCGGGCACGGGGTGAAGATGTCTTCCACTGCAGGCAGAAAACAGAAAGCAACATGAAATGAGAGTCAAAAAATGAAATTAAAAAAAAATATTAAAGAGAAAGAAAAGCTTGGCAAATAGAAAACTTGTTAGGATAATGCTGTCTAAAACACAGTTTCTAAAATCTGATGGCAGAACTTTTTTTTCATCATAATTCATGTAAAAACTAAGCTTTGTATAAATTTTTAAAGTGTTTCATTTACTAACAATTTTTAAAATCCAAGGTGAACAATAGCCTAGTAAGTTGCAAAAAAATGCTTATTAAGTGTGTGCAAAAATGTTTTTTATTAGGTGTGTATAATAATAATGTATAATAAACACTATTTATTTACTAGATTCTTTATTTACACTATTTATTTATTATATTGTTTATTGCAATGGTTGGCAAAACATCAGTTAATTGTCAATTGATTCAAACTTCATAAAATGGTAAATAATAAGGATTTCTTTATTTTTGGTTCACATATTTTAATAATTTAAAAAATGTTTATAAATTTATGAATAAAAAATTATTTTCACATTTATTTCTTTATAAATTGATAAATGATAAAAATTACATTGTATTCATTCTAATTGTATTAGTTATCATAATGTTTTAAATTATTCTTGTAAATATACAATCTAGTAAAAAGTGTTTAATATGTGCCTTGTAAATTCTCAAGAACAAAACCAAATGTAAGTTTTTATTTCAATTCTAATCATCGTTTTTAAAACAGTAAACGTGAAGGTAGTTTAAAAAGCAGTCATGTGAAAAACTATCCTTTTGACACAGCATCTTATTGCAGGCATGTCCATTGTCCATGTTTGCCAAGTTTTCTCTTTTCTTTTCTTTTCACTATTGTTCACCCAATACAAGTCCAAAGTGCCACTCATAGTAAAGAGTCCAAAGTGCCACTCATAGTAAAGAGTCTTAGATGCCACTCATAGTAAAGAGTCCAAAGTGCTACTCATAGTAAAGTGTCTTAGATGTCACTCATAGTAAAGAGTCCAAAGTGCCACTCATAGTAAAGAGTCTTAGATGCCACTCATAGTAAAGAGCCCAAAATGCCATTCATAGTAAAGAGTCCAAAGTTTCACTCATAGTAAAGAGTCCAAAGTGCTACTCATAGTAAAGAGACTTAGATGCCACTCATAGTAATGAGTCCAAAGTGCCACTCAGAGTAAAGAGTCCAAAGTGCCATTCATAGTAAAGAATCTTAGATGTCACTCGTAGTAAGGAGTCCAAAGTGCCACTCATAGTAAAGAGTCCAAAGTGCCACTCATAGTAAAGAGTCCAAAGTGCCACTCATAGTAAAGAGTCCAAAGTGCCACTCATAGTAAAGAGTCCAAAGTGCCACTCATAGTAAAGAGCCCAAAATGCCATTCATAGTAAAGAGTCTTAGATGTCACTCATAGTAAAGAGTTCAAAGTGCTACTCATAGTAAAGAGTCGTAGATGTCACTCATAGTAAAAAATCGTAGATGGCACTCAGAGTAAAGAGCCCAAAGTGCCACTCATAGTAAAGAGTCTTAGATGCCACTCAGAGTAAAGAGTTCGAAGTGCCACTCATAGTAAAGAGTCTTAGATGCCACTCATATTAAAGAGTCTTAGATATTGCTCATATTAAAGAGTCTTAGATGCCACTCAGAGTAAAGAGTCCTAATTGCCACTCATATTAAAGAGTCCAAAGTGCCACTCATAGTAAAGAGTCCAAAATGCCACTCATAGTAAAGAATCAATGTGTGAGGATGTAGCATATTATGTTGCATATTATGAAGATATGTAGGAAGGATAATAGATGAGATAGTAGTGATGAGGGAACCATCCCCCTCCAGAGTCCATTCCACATTGCAACAAGCTAAGGAAAAAGCTGTCTGAGTGGAATTTACTCCTGAAGGGAATGAGTATTAATCAACACAGTGTATATGGCTTGGCGAGTCCAGGCTGTGTCTGAACTGGTGGAACCAAATAATGTAGTCTGTTTGAACATCTGCTGTGAAAATAACATTAGTGTAGCGAGAGGCTAACAATGTCTGTGGGATAGGGATTGAGAGGTAGAAAACAATTCATCACCCAAAATGCTTTTCAACTCAGCCGAAGCTGGAACAGAAGGATTGGGCAACTTCATCACAGAAATACTCCATGATAATCATAATTAGCAAGTCAGTGAAGAATTCTTATAAGAAAAAAAGAAAAAGGAAAAAAAAACTGGTGTCGGTTTGTAAACAGAGAAGCTTGTCTCATAACCAAATTCTGAACCAAGCTTAAAATGTCTTTCTTTCAACCAAATGACCAGTACAAAATTTGAAAAAAAAAAAAATGATATGGCCGAGTTACCTCCCTTATGTCCAAACTTTCTTTTTTTTTTCTATACAATGCTTTCCAGTGAAAGAATTTTGTTGTTATATTAACAAAGTTAATGAAATATGAACAGCGCCAGAATTGAATAAACCTTAACTAAGCAGTAAAAAAAATTGTGAGAAGCTGTAAACGATGAGGTGTAGAACAAAAAAATGTGCTTAAGTGATGTGGATGTTACTAAAGGAAGGTTTTTATTAATTGTCTAAGGGCAGAGAAAAGTATAAAAAGTTTAGGTAAGTGTCTAGTAAGGATACTGAAAATTATCACTCTACATTTGATTATCACATATTCTGTATATGTATCTCTTTCTTTCATATATATCAGTGGCACATCCTAAAAAATACACAGAGGTAAGTAAATGCTTACGATCTTAGAGATAAAATAAATAATGCTTCTTAATGGAAGATTTAAATAAGAAATAGTAACATCAAATATTAATTTACCATTTGAAACATAGTTCAGTTGAATTCTCATGACTGATAAACAAAATGATTAATAACTTTTACTTTCACTGAATCATCAGCAGTGGCTACCATTAAGAGCTAGACATTATGCATACTACCTGACTTTAGTTTTTCTTTAAATTTAGTTTATATTTTGTCTGG
>CAHIKZ030003021.1:1450000-1635000 GCA_903632075.3 Acanthosepion pharaonis | reverse complement strand
AAACAGGCTATAATTTTGATTTCTAAAATGCTACTTGAGTCAAAATGAACACAACTTGTTACACAGAAAATGGCCAGGAGGATTATTAGTAAATAATAATACAATAAGTACTTGTCTGATGCACTTTATCATTATCAAAAATATTAGTAAAACCTATACTTAAACATTGAGATACTAAGTTTATAATACTATCAACACTTTATCCATTGAACTCATAAAAACATTTGACTATCCCAAATATTAAAAAAGATATAACCACTAGACTCCAAGACAAAATGCATTGTATGAACTTTTTCACATTAGCAATATTCTTAAAACCTACGCTTAAAAAATATAACCACATCACCCCTTCTATCTGGCCCCCTAACACCCCAGACTGCAACCCCCTTGATTATTCTTAAAACCTACACTTCAAGAATATAAGATACAAACATTCGCAGATGATGTAACCTAACATTATATAGTCACTTCCAACATTCATTATATTTAGCATGCAATTAAAATATGCTAATATACCCTAATTTTGCATACACATAAATTTATGCTAACATTTCAAGAATTAAACATATGACCATATTTATACAGAGCACAATGGGTAAATTATCGCCATTTATATTTTTAATTTCACGCATGCGCGTTGTTTGTTTTTGATTTATGTCGACTGCACAGTATAGTAGGGTCAGTTGGGCACCATCTGTGAGAAAAAGAGCACCATGATGCAATTCACTCCGCAAGAAATTTGGAAATGGCATGCTGTACAGCTTGGCACTCATGCCGGAAGCTCTAATACGAACATTTCAGTGTTTGGGTGTCAATTTGAGGACAGTGCAGAAGGTTCAGAATGAGTTGGATGAGTCTAATGGTGATTATGAAGGTGTTTGGTGTGATCACTAGTGATGGCGACGTTATGCTTCCATTCATCTTCCCACAAGACCTCAGACTCAACACAGAGATCTGCATCAAGTGTCTTGAAGAGGTAGTGCTGCTCTTGGTCAAGAGGGTGGCTGCTGGAACACCCAGTATCTGGCAATATGACTTTGCATCATGCCACACAAGCAGGAGAACCTAGTCATGGCTGTCAGACAATTTCTACAATCACATCACCCCTTACATCTGGCCACCTAACACCCCAGACTGTAACCCCCTTGATTATCCTGTGTGGGGAGCAGTTGAGCGGGAAGCAACAAAACTCCTTGTAATAACAAAGATGAACTAAAGGCAAGGATTATAGCAGCATTCACCAACTAAAACAATGAGACCTTCCAGAAAAGATGCAGGAGATTCACAAATTGTCTGGAGGCCATGGTTGAAGCCAATGGTGATTTTATTGAATAAATTTACTCTTTAGAATTTCAAGATATTTCTGTGTAATTTTAGTAAATATATCTGTTAAAATAAGATGTCAGTGTTATTTTCATTTTTGATTAAATCAGACAACAAGTTATCTATCGCACACTGTATAAAGGATTATAAATAAAAAATTATGATTCATCTATATATGTTATTTAAATAACTACCCACTCACAATAATGTAATGTAAATTAAGTTTCAATCAAATCAATCTCGATTTTAAGTTTGCAATTTTCATAATTTTAGCTTCATTTATAATTAATTATCAAAAAATATTTATAAACAAATACCATAATTTTCAGCATCAAGGATTTTTTTTTTCCTTCAAATAATTCTTGAACATTTGCTGTGTTATGGTTAGGGTTTTCATGGACCTATGTTAACCCCAGAGGGAGGTTATCTGTCTCAGATGGTAAACTGAAATCCTATATGTTAGGCAAATTTCCGAGACTTAACATTTTTTCTTTTTTAATCAATTCACTTCATGCAAGGTGATAATCTCACTAAAACACAAGAATTTACTGAGAATGAAAGAAAAGGAAAAAAAACTTTAGAAGTAACCGGAAACCCAATATCAGTATAAATTTTATAGGTTACATGGAGATATTAGAAGAAGAAATGAAATAAAATTTAGAAGAAACCGGAAACCCAATCAGAAAACAAGGGATAAACCTCTACTCCTGTTCAAAAGACAAAGGAGAAGTGTAAACCAGGTAACAGGTGAATCTATCGACTCTTATTGTGGGTAAAAAAAATAAAAGAAATAAAAATAAAAAAAATAAATAAAATAGTATAAACTTCAGAGTTTAGGCAGAAACATTAGAATTATAGAATTGAAGTAGAATTTAGAAGGAAGCAGAAACCCTTTCAGTCCACCCCAACCAAGACGATAATGCCACTAAGACATAAGGGGCTCCTTGGAGTGAAAGAGAATAGAAAGAAGAAACTGAAACACAATACTAAACAAGGAACACGGGATAAACCTCTACTCCTGTTCAAAAGACTGGGGAGGAGATGTTAGAAGTATGGAGTTGAAGTAGAATTTAGAATGAAGCAGGAACCCGATCCTAAACAGGGAACAAGGGATAAACCCCTACTCCTGTTCAAAAGGCAGGGGAAGAAATGTTAGAAGCATGGAGTTGAAGTAGAATTTAGAAGGAAGCAGAAACCCAATCCTAAACAGGAAACAAAGGATAACCTTCTACTCCTGTTCAAAAGACCGGCAAGGAGACATTAGAAGTATAGAGTTGAAGTAGACTTTAGAAGGAACAGGAAATCCAAACTTAAAGAGGGAAGAAGGGATAAACCTCTACTCCTGTTCAAAAGACAAGTGAGGAGACGTTAGAAGTATAGAGTTGAAGTAGAATTTAGAAGGAACCAGAAACCCAATCAATTCACCCCAACCAAGACGATAATGCCACCAAGACGTAAGGGGCTACTTGGAGTGAAAGAGAATGGAAAGAGGAAACCAAAACACAATACTAAACAAGGAACATGGGATAAACCTCTATTCCTGTTCAAAAGACTGGGGAGGAGTATGAACTGGACAATAGGTGAACTTATTTACTCCTTTTATCTAATACAGGATTTAATAATTATAATTCAATTGAAAATTTCATCTAATACAAAAATAACAATAATCATAATTTAATATCATTAAGAGAAACATTTAAAATAATTTATATTAGACAATATACCATAATTTATATCATAACTCTGCTTGTCCCTGCTTTCATTAGTTAGTTCCTTAGTTTGCTTGCACGACCATTACACCCTGCCAATACTGCATAAATAATGAACTGTTCCATTTTCACCCCTGAAAACACAGAACTGACATGTCAGGGATGCTACTTGGTTTCAGTGAGAAAATGAAAGAAAGAAATGTAGAAGTGTTTAACCGTTGTTTTAGTGAAATGGAAAATGTGTCGATTTTAAATCATCTCATTTGTACACCCTGACTTATAAATTAATTTATTGATAAAGATGTTTGCAAAGCAGGTTTTTGGTTTGTTTGTACAATTTCTGTTATAAAATATGGGAGAATATGATATATAAATTTCTATATATCAGAACAATGTTGGGCAAATGAATGCCACATTTTCAGCATTTCTCCCTGGTATATAATTAAAACTGATGCTCATATTTTTAGATCCCCCCCCGTCCTACACTTGTATAATTCCATCAATAAAAACATTACATTAGTCTTTGAGAGGACAAAAAATGTAACAGAATTTTTCCAGTTTGTTATGAAATGCGTTTTTTTCTTTTAAATAGCAGTGACAAAATATCATCTGAAAATAAAAAATCTGAGGCTGAAATTCAGTGTAGAGATTTGAAAGAACAAATAAGGAGTAGTTAACTATTTTATGTGAATTATTAATAGTTATATACAGTCAATGACAAAATTATTTATAAACCCATCAATTTTGAATATTTTCATCCATTTCTCAGAACCTAATGCCCATATAATTCCAGGTTTTTTATATGTTAATAAACACAAAAAGAGGAATATAAAACTCAATTTTCAGAACAATAGGTTAAATACAGCAAATTTGACAGGCAGATTATGCAAAATAGTAAAGGACAAAATTATTCGTACAGTATGAAAAATAGAAAAAAATTGAACAATTTTCACAATAGTCAATAGCATGACCTCTCATTCTTTTTACAGGCATTAGATTCTGAGAAATGGATAAAAATATTCAAAATTGATGGGTGTACAAATAATTTTGTCATTGACTGTATATATATATATATATGAAGAAAAATATGGAAAAACAAAAATCTGAATATGCAAGTATGCTGTTTTAATGTTGTTTCAATGTTGACATAAGACTAACCAAAACAGAATAACTGAAAATTTTAATACGATCACATCGGCGATGTTCATTTAAAACATACTCTATTTTAGGAATACGTTTTCACAACATCGCCCACGTGACGCCGACGTGATCGTATTGCGAAACAGAACGCTGATCTTAAAAATTTCAGTTATTCTGTTTTGATTAGTCTTACTCTTATGTCTATCGTCTTTTCATGTTGACTTGAATATCGTCTAATGTTAATTATGTTTTAATAACTATGTCCTGAAGAAGGTCTACTAGACCGAAACGTCTGACGTTGACATTGAAACAACATTAAAACAGCATACTTGCATATTCGGATTTTTATTTTTCCATATTTTTTTCTTCATACTGCCGGATCTATATCCACATATTTGCTTACATATATATATATATATATATATATATATATATATATATATATATATATATTACTTAATGGGATGTGTGGGAAGATATTTCATCATATTGGCTACTGATTGTACTACATAATGTCAGTTGATTATTGATGAAGAATAGGTTGTAAATACAGACTTCCTCCATTTTTTAAAATAATTTGCTTCGTTAAAGGGAGACAATTGAAAGCAATGCCGGTGAAAGTAACAGAAGACCATAAAAAGTCTTAAGTACAATATAATCAACTTTTCTTTTCTTTTTTTTTTTTAAATCAGTTCACCCCAACCAAGACGATAATGCCACTAAGACGTAAGGGGCTATTAAGAATGAAAGAGAATGAAAAGAAGAAACGGAAACACAATACTAAGCAGGGAACACGGGAAAAATCTCTATTCCTGTTCAAAGTACTGGGGAGGAGTTTGAACTGAGCAAAAATCAAACTTATCTCCTCATATTGAGGAGAAAAAAAATAATTAGTAAATACAATTTCAGAGGTCAGGAGGAGGAGACGTTAAAAGTATAGAGATGAAGTAGATGTTAGAAGGAACCGGAAACCCAATCTGGTTTTTTTTAATCATTTCATCCCAAGCAAGGCAATAAAGCCACTAAGACACAAGCAGTTATTGAGCATAAAAGAATATAAGGAAAAGAAAACATTATTAAGAAGGGAGAACAATAAAAGAACAGAAGATAACAATTGATATTGCATATAAACTTTTGAAGATTAAAGTCAACTGGAAAGCAAGAGACTCAAAGAGAATTTTACAAGCTAGAATTGCGAGTGAAAAAACTGTTAGCATAGAACTTATGGTTACATCTAGCTATTTCAGCTGTAAAATGATGAGACCTTGCCGCCAATCTAGTACTGCACTTAAATTCGTAAAGACTAGGTACCATAGAGGAAAGCTCATGAGAACAATTACCATGAAATAAGATCAAAGTCGGCTGAAAAGCAAGAAGCTAGAAAAGAGTTCCACAAACGGGAAGAAAAAGAAACTGTTAGCATAGAACTTATAGTTACATCTCGTCATTTCAACTGTAAAAGGATGAGACCTAGCCACCAATCTAGTACTGCACTTAAATTCATAAAGTCTAAATACCAGAAAGGAAAGCCCATCAGAACAATTACCATAAAAATATTTATAGAAAAGACACAGGGAAGCTATGTCATGGCAGTGGGAAGGGGACTGAAGTGTACATACATTTATATACATAGCCTTGTTGAGGCAGAACTAGGATTAATCTTGCACAAAACAAAGTGGGTCCTGTTTGACAGACGATTTGTCATAATAATTTAAGGTACGGTTTTACAAGGACAGAAAGATGGTCTTCTTGATGCACAACTCAGACACTCATTGTAGTCCAAGTACACTGAGGGTTTTTATCAAGACACTATCTCTAGGAAAGTTGTAATTCAACAACTGGAAACCCCATCTTAGCCATCACTTGATAAGACACCAGAAGTATTGAAACAAAATGGATATTTTTGTAGTGATTTTATAACATTTTTATGTTATAATTTTCGAATAAATGATTATATATATATATATATATATATGAAGAAATATAGTTTTAAGGTGTGCTATATTTATGGGATAAAGTGCTTAACATCAGAGACAGAGCGTATGTAAATATAAATATAAAAGTGAACATTGAAGTCAAGACTCAATTGTCGGGTGGCCTGATTTCATGCTAGCATGAAATTGTCGCCTGTTGCCTCTTACGTGTTGACTTCAATGTTCACTTTTATATTCATATATTATTTATATATATATATATATATATATATATATATATATATATATATATATACAGACATGCTCCATTAATGTGCATTCAGTTAATGCCTTTTGATTAGTGTGCTAAAATTTTTATATACCAAAATTCAATTAGTGCACACATAAAACTTGATTGGTATGGCAAAACATTCTTCAGTTTGACCATAGTAATTGAAAATTGATTTTTTATTTTTACCAATATATACATTATCTGCACTAATCAAGGGATTCCTCTGTGTGTGTGTGTGTATATATATATTATCACTTTAAACATTATTAGTAGTAGTAGATACTTGTATTTGAGTAGGCACTCCATTTATATACTAAATTGTATATTTATTCTGAGAAATCTTATGAAAGAAAAACTTGTGTTCTTCAACATGAATCGAACCTGCATCTCCCAGGCTAAAAGCTTGGTGCAACTATACCACTTTGGTCATGAAGAGACAGATGATCAGTTGACCTTGAAAGCACCAAATTTGACTTTGCCTTTTAAAGGTGATAAAAAGTTTATATATATATATATATATATATATATATATATATATATATATATTAGATTGGATTTATTAATCTGAAAGATTTGTATCACTTTAAACATTTATTTACTAAACAGTATATTTATTTATATTCACTTTCTTTAAATATAAATCTCCACTAATAATAGCTTTTAAAGTGATACAAATCTGTTGAATAAATAAATTCATTCTAACACACACACACACACACATATATATTTTTTTAATTTTCAACTTTATATATATATATATATATATATATATATATATATATATATATATATAAGTGGCAAATTAAAAAAAAAAATAATTTTTTTTATGAAAGTATTTATTTATTTATATATATATTTTATCTGTGCCAGTTTGTAGAAAATTTTTTCTAGTTTTCTTCTATCATGGATATATATATATATATATATATATATATATATATATATATATATATATATATATATAGAGAGAGAGAGAGAGAAGAAAGATAATGTTGGTATAGCCAACATTATCTTTCTCTCATCTGCCCTTTGCCCTTTGTAGTACTGGAGAAGAGGAAAAAAAATTGAAAAGTGGGGTAAAATTAAATTATGAATAAAAATTAAAAATAAATAATAAAAGCTGTTGCAACTAATAAAAATTAATTTCACATAAAACTTTAAACATATATCCAAAACAAAATAGTTTTAACTAATATTAATTTATTTAATTTACAAATGACTGTTTATACTGACTAAAAACAATTATATTCAATGAAATATTTCAAATTGTAATTTTTTTTAAAAATTGTGAATATTTTTTTAAATCTTTGCATAAAAAAATAACTATTAAAAGTGTAAAAAACTTTTGCAACATTCTATCATTTAAGGTATTTTTTCTAAAAACTGTGCTACACCATTGTAAATTATTAATACTACAAGTTCTTGTTTTAAAAGATTTTGTCAGTATCAACAAAAGCTTTATTGTGATCAACTCAAACTACAAAACTACACCTGGAAATGAAGGACCCACACCATTTCTTTGTTTCTTTTCAAAGACTTTCTTCAACTAACATAAGTATCCAAATTGCTTATCTTGGATAGCATATTCTTTAAATTCATCTTTTTTTATTCTATGCATTGCATGTTGACCCTCCCCCCACTTCTGACCCTTGTTCATCAATGCATTTTTGTATCTACTTGCCCTTTTTGTATGTTTTGTTATCTTTTTGTAAATGCTCCTGTTTTTCAGCAAATATTGGGCACATCTACCTTAAGTAGATTTCTAAATCTCAACAAAGTATGATCCGCCAAAAAGGAAGAAACTAATTAGGGATAATGCTTTTGATCAATACAAGTGCATTGCACATACATGAGTCATAGAATCAAGCAGCGACGAGGATACAGGTTGGTGTTAAAGTAGCTTTTTCAGGATTGTCTAGTTTATGATGTTAATGTAGGATTTTCTGCAGATGCATCCAACCACCGAATACATCAAGCCTTTAGGGATAATGTTACCAGTGAATGCACTGGCAGGCATTGGTTCCAGAAGTTCAAGTTGAGAGATCTTTTTATGATGAACCATGCAGTGGCCGGCCACAGCTACTGGATGAAGAGGCCTCAAATGCGCCATAGAGGAGAACAACAGTCAAACGTGCAGTGAACTTGCCAAATGCTTCAAGGTTTTTGATGAAACAGACTTCACCTGAACTGCATAGTGAAGGCATCCAAGTACTCCACACACTGTTAGAAGCCAATAAGCAACAACAAGTGACAGCCTGTTTCTTGTTGCTTTCTCAGCATTGCAACCTACCCATATTTGATCAAGTGCTCACCAGTGATGAAAATGGGTCCTGTATGTGTGCCAAACACTGGTTGTCACCACGAAACCCTGTGCCTCACACCATAAGACCACCTTTACACCCATGCAAGATCATACTCTGTATTTGGTGGACTAGTTGACAAGTGATGCACTATGAACTGCTACCAATGGGCCAAACCATCACTGTGGACTTGCAGCAGCAGCAGTTGGAATGTGTGCAACAGACACTGATGCAGAAGGAGCCAGTGTTGGTTAATTGCAAGGGTGTACTGTTCCTCCATGACAATGCCAGGACTCATGTGGCACGGGTGGCCAGGGATACCATACATGCTATACTCCCCAAACCTTGCTCCAACAGATTACCACCTGTTCCATTCACTGGAAAACCATTGTCTTGAAAAATCCTTCACAAATGAGGCAGACTTGTAATAAGCACTCACAGACTTCTTTGCGTCCAAGACATTGCACAGCTGGAGGTAGGTTATGGATCCCAGTGGGATTACTTTGAAGACTGACAGTATGACAAATTTATTGTATACCTTTTTTCTTTCTTATAAATAAAAAAAATAGCAAGGACTTTTTTGGTTACCTTATAATAATAATAATAATAATAAAATACAGAAACAGGAATTCTGCTAAAATTTTAAATTTTGTTATTATTTTAAATATCTTGTGCTTTTTTTTTTAAACCTTACAAAAGGGTCAAAGAAATATTACAATGATTAATGGTACAGAAAATGAAACCAGCAAAGGTGTTCCAATTCATGATGGAGCAGTTTATAATTCACACTTATACCTTTATGTATGTAAACTCTGTAGACCCTGCTGTGGAGTATAGGGCCACAGCCACACCACTCTGTTACTACTGCAGTTTCTGTAGCAAGTAGATTTTCATAGGCAGCATTTGCTAGCAACAATCCCTGTAATTTTTGAATTCAGAGTTTTTCTTTTCCTAAACTGGTTGCCAACAAAGCCCAGTTTGCTATTAACCAATAGTTGGGGAGAGAAAATATGGATTCATAGCTTGTTTGTGTGAAAGTGAATGGCCACAGTTAAAATTTGAACTTGACACTCCAATCTTAGTTTCTGTACTTTCCCATCCACTAGAAGTCTTGTCACTGGTATATGATTGTTAATAGCAAAAGAAGTGGGTGAGAGTATAGTTGGACAAACCACTCTCCCATAGCTATCCAAGTAAGAGAAGCCAAAGTGAAAACTGTAAAAAAGTAAGAGTCATATAAATACAAAGGGAGGTAATTTCAAATTTTTCTTCTGAAATCAAGTAAAAGCCTTCAACAGATTTGTCCTCTAACTTGTCTTATGCCTGGCACATTTTAGAACATCTAAAAAATATTTTTGCACATTTTGGACATAATTTTAAAAATTCCTATTGTAACCAACAGTTATAGGAGAAATTTATTACAAATTACAATTTGTATTTCAAAAAGCTAAAGTTCAATCTTACTCTTTGGTGGCACACGTCATTTGACCTTAGCGACCACAATTTGGGAAAGGAGGGTCTAGACTGTAAATAGATCAATCCAAGTACAGAGTTCAGAGTTCAATCCTTTAGTGAAAGATTCTAAGGATTTTGTTTTAAAATATTCTTTTGCCTTTTTTTTTTTTTGAAGAAGCGACAATGATGTGGTTCTATTGAGGAATGCTAAGAATATCAGGGACAGAGGAATATGTGAGCAAAGTGAAAGTTTTAATGAAAATAAGAACAACAAAGAAACTTAGAAAGAGACAGTACATAATGAAGAAAGAGGGCCTAGAGAATTTAAAACTCATAGGTCATATTCAAAACAGGAGTGGTAAATAACAGTGAGTAACCTTCTTAATCAGTGAATGTGAATGGATGGCCGAACAACTACAAAGAGAGATGTGAGAAGTTTAAAAATTACTTAGGGTATCGAAAGTTAAGAGACCTATGACCACCAATATCCTGAAAAGATTTAGCCTATAAAAAAGAAGATCTCTGGGTTCAGGAACCAGACATTCAAAGGCATACAGAATAGCAGAAGATGCCTTTCAGAAACTAATCAAGATAATAACAGATAGAAAAATAAAATCAGAAACACTGCTGAATTGTTATTAATAGTTACCTTCCCATATTTTTTTAATCATTTCACCCCAATCAAGGTGATAATGCCACTAAGATGCCAAGGGTTACTGGGAGTGAAATAGAATGAGAAAACTTTAGTGAAAAAGGACAATAAAAGAACAGGTTTCAGAAAGACAGATGATAGCCATTGACGCTGCATTTAAATTTTTTAAGATTTTAGGTGACAGGGCAGCAATATACTGGATGATTTCCACAGGCAAGAAGTGCGAGGAAAGAAACTATTAGAATAGAACTCACAGCTACAAATAACTAATTCAACAATAAAATGGTGAGACCTAATTGCCAATCTAGTAATATGCTTAAATTCACGCAGTCAAAGTACTAACAAAGAAAACTCATTAGAACAATTGTCATGAAAATATTTGACAGAGGGAAGCTATATCACGGCAGTGAGAAAGTAATTGAAGTCAAGATGCCAGGTCAGGGTTGATTATATTACAGACCAGTCTTTGGATTTTGTCAAGAATCTCAAGATATATAGCAGGAGCATCAGACCAGATGTGGCAGCAATATTCAATGCACAGACAAATGGTGGATTTATAAATGTACAAGATGCAAAAAAAATTGTCTGGCACGACACATTGAACCAACTTTCCTAGCAGCAGACCTAACAATTGATCCAATGTCAGTGGAAAACATGAGTCCAAGAAGGTGCAAAGAGTTTCTCGCCTGAAAGTTAGCATCAGCCATGCTGATGGCAGACAAAAAAGGTTCTTTATGGCAATTAAATTAAAACAGTTTTGTTTTGGAGGCATTCAAATTTACAAGCCATTCCTTGCACCAGTTAACAACTGATTGAAGAACTGTTTTGAGAGCAACTGCTAGTTTTACTTGATGAGACCTGTCAGAGTTGCTACTAAAATTGGATTAATTTTGCCATCAGTATAAATACCTATTTGGAACTGATGATATCGGGAAGGCTGTTGATGACAATAAGAAAGAATATAAATTCAAAGATATAAGAAACCCCGCAATGATGTGCTTTTCAGAAACATGTTAATTTCTTTATCAAATAACTTCATTTCAAATTGAACCCCAAAATATTTAAACACTGATTTTAGAGCAAGTTTATCGCTAACTTCTTATATGAGGTAGCACCAATTTAAGGGGATCAGAAGCAACATACATAATTACAATAATACCTTTTTCTGTGTTAATGTTTAGTTTTTATAGCTTTTATTTAGCAGAAAAAAATTTTCTCATTTATTTGCTAGTGAGGATGTTAGTGTTATATGTATCTATAAATGTTTTTATGCAACAGAACTCTAGATTTAGAAATGAAATCTGGTAGATTGTGGATGCTTGCACTGTGTATTTTATTATTTTATATTTATTGAAAAAAGAAGAAAATATGGATAAAAAAGACGATTAGAAAATATTCCTTAGTTACTGCCGACATGTTTGGTCAATCCGACTTTATCAAGGCAAGTTTAAAAGCGAAATGTTTTGTGGTTACATCAAATTCAAAATATTAAAAAGGGAATGCTCCTGTGTAAGCTTCCTTCTGGAAAAATGGTACCTTTTTTTTTTTTTTTTAAACTAAGAATTTGTTTTAGTTTTCCATGTCGTCATATTGTTAAATGTCTCAGAAAAATTCTGAAGTGAAGACAATTTGGATAAAAAAGATGACAATTGGAAAATATTTCTTAGTCATTGCTGATGTGTTTCATCAATCTAACTTTAATTAAAAGAAAAATATGTCTGCCTTATTTTTTATTTTAGAAATGTGAGTGGTGTCTGCAAAGAAAAGCAGACAGATGTTTAAGCTTGTAGTGGAGCTTTATTCAATACACTCTGACTGCTGCCCACTAGTAAGGTTCGAACATTTCTTTTATAGTTGAGGAGCTTGAGGGGGACAACTATGGTTGCCTTCATCACAGTGTCATCAGAAAAATCCAAAGCAGTCCTTTATAATAGTGAATACAATAAGTTTGCCATCTTTCTTTTCTGTATTTGTATTTTCCTCCCCATTTCATTAACCTTTAGGTGTATGAGTTAATTCATTCTGATCCAGTGCAGGGCTGATGTTTAAAGAAGCTTTTTCTACCTACATTTATATACAGGGTGCAATGGGTAAATTGTTGCCATTTTATATTTTCAATTTTGCATATGCATGTTGTTTTTGATTTTGTTGACTGCACAATATAGTAGGGTTAGTTGGACACAGTCTGTGAGAAAAAGAGCACCATGACACAATTCACTCAGCAGAAATTTGGAAACAGCATGCTGTACTGCTTGGTATTCGTAGCAGAAGCTCTAATACGAACATTTCAGAGTGTTTGTATGTCAATCTGAGGACAGTGCAGAGGATTCAGAAAGAGTTGGATGAGTCTAATGGTAATTATGAAAATGTTTGGAGTGATGGTGATGTTATTCATTTTTCCACGGGGCTTTAAACTCAACATGGAGACCTACATCAAGTGCCTTGTGGAGGTAGTGCTGCCCTGGGTCAAGAGGGTGGTTGCTGGAAGACGCTATATCTGGCAACACAACTCTGCAACATGCCATACAAGCAGGAGAATCCAGTCATGACTGTCAGACAATTTCTGCAACCACATCACATCTGGCCACCTAACACACTAGACTGCAATCTCCTTGCATGAAGCACAGTTGAGTGAAAACAACAAAACTCTTTGTAACACCAAAAATGAACAAAGCAAGGATTATGGCAGCATTCACCAACTTAAACAAGGAGATCACCCAGAAGAGTTGCAAGAGATTTCAAAGTCATCTGGGGGCCGTGGTTGAAGCCAATGGAAAATTTAATTGAATAAATTTACTCTTTAGTATTTGAAGATATTTTTGTGTAATTTTGGTAAATGTATCTGTTAAAATGAGATGTCGGTGTTATTTTCATTTTTGCATAATTTAGATGAGAATTTATCCATCGCACCCTATACCATTACAAATTAAACTAAGCACAACTGAGAAAAGGATGAAAATATTTTGCAGATTTTGCCATCATTCTGAGTCCAAATCCATGAATTTGTTTTGCTTTATATTTTATAAATATGCTTTTTCATCATATAATTAACAAAATAATATAACCTCTTGTATATAAATCATAGCTACTAATATGATTTTACACAACTCCATGATGGCTAGTACTGGACTGAAACAGTCTCTTCAAATGAATGACATACCAGAAATAAGTTTCAATCTAAATATTTTATGATTGACAACATAAGTTCTCCAAAACTACATTGTGGAAGTTACTAACAGTTAATTTTTAACTGGTATTTGCTTTCATCTTGAATTTTTTTTAAAATCACAAAATTACTCAGGCCCTCAAATTATAAGACAAGGAGTAGAAAGCACAATTTGGAAATAAAAAATTAATTCTGAATGAGATTTGAACCAATGCTCCTTTTGTCTCGGAAAGCCTGGTAAAGACCTAGCAGTTTCACAACTGGAATTGAGAGCCTGAGTTAAGTTGTAATAATAAAAAAAAACATTAAAAATTAAGATGAATGTGAATAGTCCAAATTAACAATAATGGTTGGCAATGTTCCATTGCAAAAAAAAAAGAAGAGAGAAATGAAAATGGAAGTAAATGCTAGTCAAAATTTAATAATAATTAATAATAGTTGACAATGTTTAATGTAATAAAAAAAATTGTATTAATAATAACTGACTTTATATTTCTTTTTTTTAAGTTAGAGATAAAAATTCAGGTAGAATTTTTTTTTGTAAAGCTATTTTATTTTTCCAAGACAGACATTTTTACTTCATCAATGAAATTTAACAAAAACTGAATTTGTTTGAGGTTTTTTCCCACCTTTCAGTGTCCATTGAGATCTGGCAGGAACTGTTTATTTCTTGTTTATAAAAGAGAAAGACATATCTTTATACTCTTATGCTCTTTTTATAGCTTGTAAACTAATTAAACCTATACTTTCACTTAAAAGAAGTCATTCATATCACACATTTGTAAACTGTTCCCCAATAAGTATTAAAAGAGAAAAAAATTAAAAAGAGGGGGGGGGTGATAAACAGTTTGAATAAACAAAAGGTTTTTGTTAATAACATGACAAATAGAAAACCAAAATTTTTTTTGATTTACTCCAACTGAAGGATTGGCATTTAGGAAAATTAAAATATTTAATTTAAATTAATCATATTGTCTAGTGTTACCTACTTGCAGAAAGTAGTAACACTACGCAACAATGGCATTGTCGATAGGATCTAACAAGCTGAGCAAACAATTATCATTTGATAATTACTAGTATGCACAATCATGGTTTAGAATACTAGCAGTTAAAGCTAGAATAAAAAAAATAAAGGATCCAAATTCAATCAGAGATGGAAACTAAATAACGGACCCCTTGTTGGCAACTGCTCATTGTAAGGCCATTATAAAATTATCAGAAATTGCACACCTAAGGTAGTTGAGTACATACTACTTCCTGCAAGTAGGTAACACTATATAACAAATCACTTTTGGAAAATTACATTAGCTTTAATAACATTTCCATTTCAAAGTTGTCTTATATTTTGTTAAATAAATTCTTATGTTGTATACTTATCTAATAAAAATTATTTTTAAATTCACCTCAGGAATAGTCCAAACATTTTAATAATAAAAAAAATGTAAACTAAATCCTCACTAAACAATCACAAAACAATTAACAAAATCCAATAATTACTCTTCTACTACTACAACAACTACTAGTAGCAGTTGAAGTAGTAGTAGTAATTATAATAATTTAAAAAAAAAACAGTATATTTGCTTGCTTTTATTTAAAAACTCCACCAAAATTCAGAATAATCAAGATAACTCCAAGGAATGAGTAGTTACAGTTATATGTTTTTATTTTATTTTATTGTTTAAATGTAATTCTGTAGCAACCAGTTCATCTAGGCAGTTTTAATGGAAGCAAAAATTAATGAGTAAGAAATAAAGACATGACCAAGGGAAGTAACTAGAGTAAACCTCAATGCCAAGCCAATCAGCTTTACAAAATAGGTATCTATATTAACATATCTTTTTCTGCAAATCAGTCTGGAGATTTTTGATACTTGTACAATTTTTCGATTTTTTGTTCCTTTTTGTTTTTTCATTTTTTTTTTTTCATTTTCTTTTAATAATGTAATTTCTGGCAGTTTTTTTCCTTTCTGTTTAGTCCCCCCACCCAAAAGTTTATTTAAAAAGAAATAGGCAAAAAAGAAAAGAAAAAAAAATTATGTTACATTTTTTTTCAAAAACAAACCTAACAAAGAAAAACAAAATTTAGAAAGAAAAAAAAAAAAAGCTTCAAAAATAAGAAAAAAATTAGAAAGTGAATTGAATTCAAGATTTTCCGAGGGAATATTTTCTTAAAAATATTTTCTTTAAAAGTTATTTATTTTAAAATCTGTGCAATTAGATAGAATAAGTAGATGATAAAAAAAAATCAACATTAACTGAAAAAAAAAAAAAATGAATAGTAATAATAATGTAAAAGTAATGAAAGTTATTTAAAAAAAGAAGAAAAAAGATAAGGAAAAAGAAAGAAAAAAGATAAAGAAAAGGAAATAGAAATGAAAAAGAATAAAGAAAGAAAAAGAATAAAAAAGAATAATGAAAGAAAAAAGATAAAAAAAGAAAAAAGAAAGAAAAAGATAAAGAAAAAATAAAAAGAATAAAGAAAGAAAAAGATAGAGAAAAAAGAATAAAGAAAGAAAAATAAAGATAGAGAATGAAAGAAAAAGAATAAAGAAAGAAAAAGAATAAAAAAGAATAATGAAAGAAAAAAGATAAAAAAAGAAAAAAGAAAGAAAAAGATAAAGAAAAAAGAATAAAGAATAAAGAAAGAAAAAGATAGAGAATGAAAAAGAATAAAGAAAGAAAAATAAAGATAGAGAATGAAAGAAAAAGAATAAAGAAAGAAAAAAGAAAAAAGAAAGAGAAAGAAAAAAGGAACAGGTGCAATGCTAGGACTGAGGGTCTCCATATTTGTGTTCAACCATAAAATAGCAAACATTACTTTCTTCATCTGGGTTCCCGTCGGTAGTAGTGTGTCTCCTGCTATTGAGGGTTTTCAGCATGTTGTCAGGCACCGCCGTAATATCAACTAAATTGTCACTATGTATAACAGAACGCTGTTCTCTAGTAGCAAGACTTCTTATTGGTTCAGAAGCAGGGGACTCACTTCGACTTGTGGTGTCTGTAAAAACGCTGTCAGCATCTGAGCCTATCACATCCAGTACGGCTCCTTCAGATGAAGATTTGGTCACAGAAGTACCAGATGTCTTTGCTTTGAGTGATTGGTGCTCCTGGAGATGAGGCAAAGTTTCGCCCCTGATGCCTCCACCTCCGACATCACCATCTCCTCCTCCTCCTCCCCGACAGCTGCTACTGCCCTCGTTATTGTTGCCTGTATTGTTCTTATGTTTTCTGTTATTGCCACTACCTCTACTACCAGGACCTCCTCCTGCTCGTCCATTGGTGCTACCACTCGGAGGCCCAAGAAACCAGTCTGAGCGCTGCCGTAACCGTTCCATTTGCCGACGCTTCACAGAGTTGTAACGACTCAAGCACCGTGTCTTGTAATCCACTCTTATATCATGTAAGTTATCCTCCAAAGATTTCGGACGCTGTAATCAGAAAAAAAAAGGTATAGAATTAAAAGATGATAATGAGAGTATCATTAAGAACAATACATAAAAACTCCTTATCATTATAGAACCTGCAGCATCAAGTTTAACTTCCTAGAGCAGTTAACAATATATCACTTTAGAAATTATGGTGATCAGTCTTACTCAGACAATGAACAGAAGAGTGATTCAAGACCATTCATTGATGGTAACGAAAGCAATTATTGTCTGAGAGAGGCTGATCAAATATCTTGTGCAAAATTCTGATTCTTCTTACTCAAACAATCAATTGGAGAAAGATTGAAGATGATTCATAGAAAACACAAAATAGCTTTTACTAATATGGTGTACAAAAATATCCTTGATGATTAAAATCACTTAAAACTGTTTACTCTGGATACATTTGCATAAGCTGACTTCATGTATATTGCAATCACTGAAGTTTTTTTTTTCTTCATCTTTGTTGTATAATTTGTTTCATTTATTTTTATAACTTTTATTTCCTTGCATAATTTTATTTTTTATTATTTCAAATGATTAAGTAATGAGAAACAAAGACAAAATTTCTCAATTGCTATGTGATGTCAGTCCTCCAATATGGAAGGGAATGCTGAACAATCTCCTCACAGGTGAAGAGTAGACTTGAAACCACAGAGGCATAGCTCTACCAAAAGAATGCTAGGATTACTGTGGACAGAATTTGAATGGAAAGAACATTTTCAGGAAAATAATGACTATAAGGAAAATGATGCTAACAATCAGAAAGAGACAGGTGAAATTTCTTGGACACATAACGAGAAAAGAGGACTCTGAGACTTTAACACTCACAGGATATACTTGAAGGTAAGAGAAATGGGGGAGAACAAGTAATTGACTTAATGACTTTGAGTGAATGGTTTGCAGAACAAGGACAAAGAAGGATGGTAAAAGTTAGAGCAAGATGGGAAGTTGTGGAGAAATGAGAACAACATATACCAATCTAGTTATTTCTGTCATTTTCTGAACTTGTCAGTAGAAATTAATCAATATAATTGTTGAAAACTAGAGATTACTGGTTGAAATACGATTTATAAATGCAAAAGAAATAAAAAAAAAAAAAAACTACAAAATCTTCCATAATTTTAACTTAATTCGCCCGGGAGACAATTATAACAGCGTTAAATTCAATTTTCATTTCAGCAAACGATTCACTTGACCGAAAAATCTAAAGATAGATAATTAAAGGGAGATAACTTTTACATATGAATAAAAAAAAAAATGACACCAGTATTATGTTTATTTACGTAAATTAACAGATTTCACTGATAATTTTATGGAGAGAAAAAGTTATTCATTATCGTAATTACGATAATGAATAACTTTTTCTCTCCATAAAATTATCATTGAAATCTTCATTCACGTAAAATGTTGCTTAATATTTTGCTTTTATTTTAGGAATATTTAAAAACTAATGAAAACCAAACTCTTTAAAATATCTGCCCTATCTAAAAATACATGCGTAACACCGAACGGTAAATTGTAAATAAATTAAAAATATTGAAAAAAAGAGTCTTCTGTACATGATTTTTTTAATTTATTTATTTATTTTTAATTCGTTTTATTTATATATCTTCATTGCCCGACAAAAAAAAAGACAATCGATTTCCTGGTTTTCACTAGATTTCAACATTATTAAAAACAATCCTTTTACATAAAAAAAACCGACTTTTCAATCATTCATTATCGTAAATAAGCAACAATCAAATTTAATGGGTGAAAAACTAAATTTTAAGAAAAGTACCATTTAGATAAAAGTTATTTCCCTTTGATTTTCTAGATTTTGATTTTGCAGTTCAATGAAGCATTCGACAAAATTAAAATTCAGTTTAACTTTTGTTAAAGCCAGTTTCTGATATTCACCGTTCAGAAGCGAGCCTAGTTCTCCTTTGATGCGAAATATGCAGTTTACTTTGAAGTATACCAGGTGTAACTGCAAAATTGTCCAATTGTTAGATTAAGTTCCGAACTGTTGCATCATAAAGATATCTTAGTGGAATTCTCCAAAGTTTTTATAACACTATTTCTATTAGACTAATTTAAACAATAAGAATGAATTTTGGCGACGTGATGTGGCACATGGTCGTGTTTAATGTGGGGCACTTGAGTGCATACACCTGGGCCAGAGCCAGGGCCAAAACTTCCCCAGTCTCCACAACAATAGGTTCGGCTGACATCAATATCACTACTGTCCCTACCTCTTTCTAGTACAACGAGGAGGGTACCTCTCAGTATTTTTCCTTAGCTGCGTCTCTCCGTAGACAAAGACACAATTGAGATAATAGTGCCAAGTATAAGTAAACCACAATTACCTCCCCTACATTAAATTTATTAATTACTTTTAAGAGTTATTTCCTCCTAGTTTGACCGCTACTAAGTGGATTTTGCAGGAAGATTTCGTCATATTTCATATTTGGAATGATTTTATTACTTGTAAAATAAGAAGTGTGTTTAGTGTAACCATTATGGGTGCTTAAATTGTAATCGGCGAGCCGAGTACGAATTTCAGTCTAGTTTCTTGCATTCACTTTTTCCCTAATTGTTCTTGGGAAAGGCATGAATCCATTTCTTATCTGCTCAAGAGTTAAACAGTGTAAACTGGGATCTTCAGCCTTTGGTGGCAACTAGTCTAGGAGAAAGATGGTTGAATTTAAAACCAGCCAGAAGGCAACAAGTAATCACTCCACTATCATTCCCAAGGAGTTATGGCAATTAACAGATAAAGGAACACTAAGGAGGGCTATGATTGTTTTATATCTTCAAAGGACAAGGTATTAATGAATACAATTTAAAAAAATAAAAACAAGTGTAGTAATTAAACAATGTAAATTGCAAAGTAAAAAATAGAATAAAAATAGATTTTTCTGCATGAGAAAATTTGAAGAGTGTAGATTGATTCTTTTTTATGACTTATCAATCCTTTATAGATTCTTTTTTATGACTTGTCAATGCTTTATAGATTATTTTTTTTATTACTTGTCAATCCTTTATAGATACTTTTTTATGACTTGTCATTCTTTTATAGATACTTTTTTATTACTTATCAATCCTTTATTGATTCTTTTTATGACTTATCAGTCCTTTATAGATTCTTTTTTTATGACTTATCAATCCTTTATAGATTCTTTTTTATGACTTATCAATCCTTTATAGATACTTTTTATGACTTATCAATGCTTTAATGATTCATTTTTATGACTCATCAATCTTTTGTAGATTCTTTTTTATGACTTATCAATCCTTTATAGATTATTTAAAGCCAAATATATTGTAGAGTGTAAGAATAAGTTTTTCTTTTTTTTGTGAGAATAACAATAATTTGCCTAGATACAAGTCCTTATATTCAACTGATAACTGGGAGAAGAGACTGATTCATACATTTCCCAAAGTTATTTGTGCATAGGTGAATGCAACAAATCAGACTGGAATTTGAACTTGGCTCTCCAATTTCTCATTTCAAGGCATTAGATATTACAGCACGTGCACACCCTGCAGATATACTTGCCTTGCTAAAATCTGGAGATGGTATGGTTGAAACCTCTGGAGCTGATGCAGTTGTATCATTGGCTACAAGCTGTGATTCATCGCATGATCGAGACTCTCGATTGGATGCTGGCCAATTGGGTCCCACAGACTCTGACCGGCCATTTCCTCCTTCTGACCGAGCCAATCTTCTTTCTCCTACATTTTCATCAGATTGATAATGCACATGGGGGTGCGGGGAACCATAAAACTCCTCCTCAGTAATTGCTGCAGGGAGAAAAAAAAGTATTTAGATTTAGTGTAAAATACAGGTCATTTTTTTGAATGTCTAAAAATTGGAAAACATTTCTCAGAAAATTTTAAATATAAACTTACTGGACACACACACACACATATAAATTAATACATGTCTCATTGCATAATTTAGGCAAGTTTGTCTACTTATTTTCAATAGGATCCTCTCATATCCACAGACAATCTTCTTAATATCCTTATTAAAGGAAGAGAGAAAATTACCATGTTGATACATATTCATTTATTTTGAAAGTACTTTCAGCATTAGCACAATGTCATCATCAGGGTGTTGTTGTTTTTTCTAAGACAAAATTGTTGTGTTCATCTGAGAGTTAAATTTTTAACTATAAAGTGAAACACACTAAGGTTATGTCAGTCAGTTATGTGCCATGTGTGATACATGCTTAGTCGATCATGTATCTTTTGATACATGACTGATGAGGCAGATTTTTTCCCACAGTAGGTTGCCATTTCTTTCTGCGGTAGACCAGTTACCATCCGAGGCTATAGAACTCGGTCTGTCCTGCTATTTACCCATAGCTGTGTGGAGAAGAAAAGGATTCATACCTTTCCCAAGGGTATTAGTAGGTAAGTGAATGTAATGGATTCGACTGGAATTCCTCTATCCGAGCCGCTGTCCATTACTCCATCGTACCGTGTACTGTGCAATTTAAATTTCACAGTGTAAAAGTCAAGGGAGGTAAGTTTTTGAAATGTCCATATGTTTTTAAAAAAACAGTTATTTCCCCTGACGTTTACATTGTGAAATTTAAGTTGTACAGTATATAACTTTAACGTTTTTCACTTCAGAGTTAAAAATTTAACTTTCAGATAAACATAACAATTTTCTCTTAGAAAAAAAAAAAAAAACACCCTGATGATGAGATTGGGCTAATGTCGAAAGTACTCGGAATAAATGAATATGTATCAACATTGTAATTTTCTCTCTTCCTTTAATAAGGATACTAGGAAGGTTGTCCGTGAATATGAGAGAATCCTGGAAATAAGTAGACAAAACTTGTATAAATTATTCAATGAGACAGGTTCTAATGAAAACATGCTGCCAAATATATGCCATAAATATATATATATATATATATATATATATATATATATATATATATATATATATATATAGCCACTTGTTTCTGAGTATGACTGTCTGCTAGTTAATCCTTGTTACAGATGCCTGCTCAGGCCCATTTGTGTTTCTTCAAAAACCACAGAGACAACATCTGGATTATACTGCAACTATAGACTTTTGTTACAGTTTCTGGAAGAGAGAGCACACAATCTACTAAGATCAACATTTTGAACAAGGTCAGGACACTCAAACCTTCAGTCACAATGATTTGTGAATTCTTGCTAGCATAACTATTGACAGTTTCCAAACAGTTGCACTTACCCAATGTTGCTCACAAAGTTTAGGTCAACCTGTGATACAGTTTCCAGACAGTTCCCAAACAGTGCTAAATGGTTGGAATGCTAACATTCTAATCATTTAGCCACACAATCAATATATATGAGAGAGTGGGAGAAAGTAAAGAGAGAGAGAGAAAGGAAAAGAAAGAGAGAGAGAGAGAAAAGAAAATAGAAAGTGTGAGAAAGGAAAAGAGAGGGAGAGAAAATAAAACAGAGACAGAGACAGGAAGAGAAATTAGACTTCTAATCATTCAGCCACATGCCCAACATATATGAGAGAGAGTGAAGAAAAGAGAGAAAGAGAAATAAAGAAAGAATGTGTATGTGTGTGTGTGTGTGTGTGTGTGTGTGTGTGAGAGAGAGAATGAGAAACTTTCTACTGATTTTTCTTGGTCAGGTGTAGCAGGAATAGAAGTTACTTATCCATCCAATGGTGAGATTCAAACCAGGGTCTCATGGTTGGACTGCTAACATTCTAATCATTCAGCCACATGCTATATATATATATATATATATATATATATATATATATATATATATATATATATATATATATATGAGAGTAAGGGAGGAAAAGACAGAGTGGGAAAAAGTGAAAGAGAGTGAGAGAAAGAAAGGGTGAGAAAAAAAAGAGAAACTAATATTCTAATTATTCAGCCACACACCAATATATGAAAGAGAGTGAGAGAGTAAAAAATAGAGTAAGAGAAAGGAAAAGAAAGTGAGAGAAAAAAAAGAGTTGCTTTTGGATTTTTCCTGGGCAGGTAAAGCAGAGAGTGTGGTTTCCCATCCATCCTCTTTTTTTGCATACCAGTGATGAGACATTATATCAAATATATCTGATATTTAGACAGTGCACAGGGAGAAGTGCATTCATGCCTTTCTCAATGGCATCAGCATAAAGTGAATATAAACAACCTCAGCTGAATCTCAAGTTCAGTTTGTTGATTTTCTTCCTCATACTCATAGTAGCTCGGATTGAGGAATCGGAGAGCCAAGTTCGAATTCCACTTGAATCCATTACATTCACTTACGTGCTAATACCCTTGGGAAAAGTATGAATCCTCTTCTTCTCCATACAGCTATGGGTAAATAGCAGGACAGACCGGGTTCTATAGACTTGGATGGCAACTGGTCTACTGCAGAAGGTAATGGCAACCTACTGAGGGAAGAATCTGCCTCGTCAGTCATATATCGAAAGATACATGATTGCCTAAGCGGGTATCATGCATGGCACATAACTGAATTTGAGATTCAAGGAAACACATACACAATGATAGTGCAACAAATAAAATACAAAAACAGGATTGAGCTTTGTATTCTTAAAACCAGAAATATCTTCTATTCTTCTCATCTGTCTCTGCAGTCATATTTTTGGTAGGTTTTCTATGCAGAACATAAATAAATATTAAATGCTCAACCCTTTTTTATTTATTAATATCATATACTAGCAGCCATACACAGCTGGTCAATCAGAAAAAGCATTCAATTAGAATGGAGCAAAAACAGCATCATGTTTAGATGTAAAAGAATCTATCTTCTTCAATTACTTTAAAGTACTTTCATTAAAATACATTTTGAACTAATGCAGTTACTGATATAACCGAAGTAGTCTGTATTTATTCAATCGAAGTTAGCCGAGGACATGACGGGGTAAAACAGGCAACATGAAGACCCACTTCAGAAAGAAACCAGTAAAAATCGACATTTTTCACTATTTGCACCAGTTTCCACTATATGGGTGTACTCAATTATCAAGTTAAATGACTGTTAGTCAATTTATTGTTCGCTACAATTGAACGAAGTTTGTATTAGATTGCTTGAAAATTGAGGGAGTTTTTAGTTTAAAATTTGTGTTGAAATCGATTTTTCATTTTTTGCAATTTTTTCACTAAACACAATGGCATAAAAAATGACATCCTGTTGAGCTCATCATAATGTAAGTAACCTACATACCAAGTTTGAATAAAATCAGAGGAAAAGTTGAATTTATTGATTTTTGATTGGCTTTATTGATTAGATTTTTCAAAAAAATTATCGATTTTTTGCACTAAGAACTGATCTCTTACATTGTACAATTTATGTGTCAAGTTTAGTCAAAATCAGTTGAATGGATTTTGAGTGAACAGTATCACACAGACAGACAGACAGACACATCCTCTGTTTTATATATGTAGATGCTATATAAATGCACAAATGATGCTCAGCCTGTACAAGGCCCAAAAACCACTCAAGTTAGAGGATTACAAAGCAAGAGGCACCACCCCAAGCAAAGTGATAATGCCACCATAACACAAGAAGCCAACAGAAATGAAAGAGAAGGCAAATATTTTAGAAGCAATCAGAAAGGCAATCCTAAACAGGAAAGGAATAAAACTCTAAAAGATTGAGGTGGATGATAGATGAACCTATCTAGTCCTATTGAGGAAGAAAAGGGAAATAAATAGTAAATAAAATTTCAGAGTTTTAGACAGATACATTAAAAGCATAAAGTTGAAGCAGAATTTACAAGGAACTGGAAACCCAATCCTAAACAGGAAACAAGGGATAAACCTTTACTCTTGTTCAAAAGACCAAGAGGGAGTTATATTTATTGTGGAAATTTTAGCTGCAGTTTACCACCTATATAAGCTTTAATATTTGCTGTCACATGACATCTAGAATTATGATTTTTCGTATTTGTTTTACTGTTAATAAACCTTAACATCTAATATCACAAGTTTGATAAAAAGCTTGCATTGAATACATGTCCCAGTGCATCTACAGAGCCAGGTGACTTCTGGCCAATCATTTAACACAGTATAACCAGTTAATGTTACTTGGAGAGGAAAGAGGCACCTCAATGTAAGACCATTGACGGACACAGCATGGTAGTCAATAGGTGAGGTTAGTTAATTCAATAACATATCAACCCTTGTTGGATTATTTATTGCACTTTATTGTTGATACTCATGGAAGAGTAGATGGACAGATCCACCAATGAAACTCTGGAGTCAAGATGTTAAGTGACAAACTTTTATGCATATTAATTTTATATATATATATATATAACTGGCCACTCATATTCGAGGATACTGGTTTACTAGGGCGGCTAGCCAATCCCTATTGCAGACACTTGCTCAGGCACATTTGTGTTTATTCAACACACATAGCCCACATATTATACTGCAACTATGCTGAGCAGACCTTAGTTACAGTTTCTGAGCATGTTATCTAGCATGATCAACGATTTGAACATGGCCAGCACACTCAAGCTGTTGGCCATGATGACTTGTGACTTGCACAGCTATCGATGGCCCCCAAGTGTTCCATCTACCCAATTTCACTCACATGGCTTGGGTCAACCCGTGGTATGGTTTTTCAGGCACTTTCCAAAGGAGCCGCACGCTGGGATCAACCCCTCCAGTCCGATAACATCAGAAGTTTCCTTCCTGACAAATCGACCATGGTGAGATTTGAATCCAGGTCTCATGGTCAGAATGCAAACATTCTAACCACTCAGCCATGTGCCCAGTATATATATATATATATATATATATATATATATATATTTAGCCTACAAGCAAAAGAGCGAGCGAGAGGAAAAATTAGAGAACAGAAAATAGGTGAGAGAGAGAATAGGGGATAGGTGGGAGGATAGCAAGAGAGAGAATAGGAAATGGATGTGAGAAGGAAGATAAAACAGCAAAAAGACTGATGGTAGAGATGATAGGAAATAGGAGAAAAGAGAGAAGACAGGAAGCATGGGGAGGAAGAGAAAGAGAGGACAAGAAGCATGGGGGAGGAAGAGAGAGGAAAGGTCAGTAAGCATGAGAGGATGAGGGAGAAAATGAAATGTGTTGATAGAGAAAAAAGATACAAGGGAGGAGAGAAAAGGAAAAAGGAAGCAGGAGAGGAGGACAATGAATAGGAAGCAGGAGTGAGGAAGTGTGAGAAGGAAAGAGGGGAAGAGAAAGAAGGAAGCAGAGGAAGAGAGAGAAGGAAGCAGGGGAAGAGAGAGAAGGAAGCAGGAGAAGAGAGAGAAGGAAACAGGAAGAAAAGAGAGAAGGAAAATGGTAGTGGATTTAGGAAGTAAAATGGGACATAGAAGCTGAGAAATAATTTGTTGAGTGTTTGCACTGGGAGATAAATAAAGCAAAAAAACGAATCAGGTATCAATTTGTGTGAAGCTGAAAATGCCAGAACCAAACAAAAATCTGCTGCAAAGCAATACGAGAAGGGGGGGGAGAAAGACAGAAATACAATGCATCTTTATTTTATCCAGGATCACACAGTCAAGGGGAGGAAGAAAAAAAAACGTGAAGAAGAATATGGTTGTAAACTTCTGAAATAATTATATGTGTGGGTGGTGCCAGAAAGGTACGAGAAAGGAGAGTCAGGAGAATAGTAAGAGGGAAAGCAGTCAAGTAGTGAAACAAAAGGGGTCTGCCAACTTGCCCCCTACCAGCTAAGACATTGAGAAGCAACAGAAACAGATAACAGCTGTACCCGTGCTCCATCTTAGTTCTAAAGAACTGGCAAGTCGTCTTATTAGTATTTTACAGACTTTATTCACCACCACAAGTGGCTTGTTTGGCCGGCTTGGAAAATGGAGTAGGGTTAGTTATGTCAAAAACAAGGAAAGTATTTTTTTTTTTTTCTTTTAACCATGCATGGAAGAAGAACCCCCCCTCCCCCAACACACACATCCAAATAGAATATTTGTCACAGCAAGGGGCATTTCGTACACTTCACTAAATAAATGTAGGCTTTCTTTTTTCTCATGACCGCATTTTCTTCAGCTAGGAGCATAAAGCCAACATCTTGATGAAAATGCCTGGGTAGGTGAGCTTCATTATCAAAACAAACTGTCCTTCAATAAATGCTAATAACATTTAAAATAATTCCTACAAAAAAAAGGAGTTATTATACAATTAATATAACTCGATAACAGTATTGCTTGTATCAATTCCTGACCATTGACAATCCCTTTCTTCCTGATTTGATTTTCAATGCATTTCTATAAGAAAAACGTTTGCAACATTTTCTGTTGTGAATATTTATCTATTATAACAAAATAAGGTATATGCGTAATTGTTAGTTCAGCATCTAGGAAAGTTGTTCACCTTGTCATGCTAGACAATTTTCTTTTGCCAGAATCTATCTTGCACATTTACAAGTCTACCATTCACCCCTGCATTAAATATTGTTGTCACATCTGGTTTGGTGCTTCTGTTATGTATCTATAGATTCTTGATAAAACCCAAAGAAAATTTGTAATGCTATCAGGTCTGACCTGGCATCACAGATCCAAGCACTTTCCTACCATCATAATATAGCTTCTCTGTGTTTTTCTATAAATATTTTCATGGCAATTGTTCAGATAAGCTTCCCTCTTTAGTATTTTGTCCTCATGAATTTAAGTGCAGTACTATATCTAAGTCTACCATTTGTGTCCAGTGCTCCTGCTGTTTTCCTGGAGCTCCTTGATAAAATCCAAAGAATCAGCAATATTATCGGTCCTGATCTGGCAGCTCAGTTTCAGTCACTCCCCCCACCGCCATAAGGTTGCCCCTCTATCTCTTTTCTATAAATACTTTCATGGTAATTATTTGGATGAACTCTTCGTTATGCTACCTAGACTTTATGAATTTAAGCACAGCATAAAAATCACAGTTGAGTTAGCTAGATGTGGCCTTGACTTCTATGGTGACAGTTTCTTTTCTCGCATTTCTTGCTTGTGGAACTCCCTTCTGGTTCTATGCTTTCCAACCAACTTTAATCTGCAAAATTTTAAATGCAATGTCAATCGCTATCTACTGTCCTCTTGATTACTCTTTCCTCTTCCTGCTCATTATTAATGTTTCTGTTCCTAGTTCTTCTACACCCTTGTGTCTTAGTGGCTTTACTGCCTTGCATGGGGTAATAGTGATTAAAAAAAAAGTACTATATTGACAACTAGCTCACATCATTTTACTGTTGAAATTGCTAAACATAACCCTAACTTCTATGCTAAGAGTTTCTTCTCCCGACCTATCACTTGTGTGATTCTCTTCTGGCTTCTTCCTTTCCTGTCAACTATGATCTTCAAAAATTTAAATGCAACATCAATTGTCATCTCTGTTTCCTTGAATCCTGCAATTTTATTATCCTCTTTCATCAATAAGGTTTTCTCAGTAAACTATTGAGTCTTAGTGGCTTTATTGTCTTGCTTGAAGTAAAATTATATATATTTTTATTATAAGAGATTATAATAAAAACATTTTATAACCAGTTAAACAAACTAAAAATATTTAAATAAATAAAAAATTATTTTATAACCAGTTACCTAGCATCGCCTGAGGAAGTACAATCACAGTATTGAAACATGACAGCTTTTGTGTAGCGATTTAAAAATGTTTTTATTACAATCTCTTATAATAAAAATATAACAAGCAAAATTGTCCAAATTGTGTAACAGCAAAATTGTCCAATTGTTAAATTAAGCTCTAAACCATTGTATTCTAGAAATGATTAAAGATATCTTACTGGAATTCCCCAATGTTTTTATAAAACTATTCAGTTCTACTTTGAGCAATAAGAATGCATAATTACTCTCCAAGCTTAACAGAAGAATTGTGATGAAATCGATCATAAACAAAAATGATATGTTCATCATTAATTAAACATAGCTAAGGATCGGAAGCTCATGAAAGATTGAAATAAAGTTAATATATATATATATATATATATATATATATATATATATATATATATATATATATATATATATTCCAGGATCATTTTCCAACTTATTCAAGATAATATTTGCTCTCTCTAACCTTCTAACTTTTTATCCTGGAGTAGCAAGGTGCCCTACAGGTTTCACATAAGATTTCATTTTCAAGTCTTTATTCATTGCTCTTTGAACTGTCATAGCTGAAACTCCTCTCTCATGTGCCAAACGTCTTATGAATTTAGTTGGATCTTTTCTAATTGATCTTTTTAGCTCTAAGTTGAAATGATGATCCCTCTTGCTGTTGTGACCTCCTGATCCAGTTTTCCTCTCTACTGTTCCCTCTTTTTTTAAACTTATTCACCATTGTCTTGATGGTTCTTGAATGGACTTTGAAGATGGAAGTGAGAGTATGAGTGTTGGTACCATTACTGAATGATCTTTTTCCTTTCACTATTGCTCAGTTGGGAAGACAGTAGGGCTGATACAAAAATGATTTTAACCTGTTCTCTTTCTAGCCCGAATAACTTAAAGGGTTTTTCAGTGATTCTTAAAACAAATTCTATTAAGATGGCTAACTGTCTTATCTGAAAACCTGGGAAAAAGAAACTTAGTTTAGTACATTTTTAGATATTAAACATTTTGTGGGATGGACAATTATGCTGTTACATGATTTGGACAATTTTGCTGTTACACCATATATATATATACATATATATATATATATATATATATATATATATATATATATATATATATATAGTTTAAAACTTAGGTAATCCGTATGGGTAGACCCGAGGAGGATGATATCCAGAGAGCTCAATGTAAAATTCAGAGCAGATATGTTTGAATAAAACAGACCACGTTAAGATTCCATGTAATAAGCTATTTCACCATAACCCCTTGATGATCCAGAACCCTGTTAAAGGGGTTATGGTGAAATAGCTTATTACATGGAATCTTAACATGGTCTATTTTTATTCATATATATATATATATATATATATATATATATATATATAGTAACACTTTCTTTTGTTCAGGTACATTTGTGCTTGTTCCACACCCACAGAACTCATGAACAGACCTTAGTTACAGTTTCTGAAAGATTGATCAAGTTTTAAACATGGCTTCTGATCAGTTCCAACTACCCAGTTTCACTCAGAAAACTTGGGTCAACCTGTGGCAACCGTGCTGCAAACTGGAATCGCCTCTCCAGGCCAATACAATCAGGAAGCTACCTCCATGACAAATCGACCGTGGTGAGAATCAAATCTGGATCTCATGTACAGAAAGCAAACATTCTAACCACTCTTGATTAAATATAGCTATGCCAAGCATCTTGATCCTGACTCACATAATCCATTAGGGTTATTGAGGCACCAAATGTACTGCAGCTGCTGCATCAGTGGATGTGTCGAGGGAAAAACAGCCTGTCCCTCTCCAGGCTGGTTTTGAATTCAGTATTTCTTCTAGACTGGATGCCATCTAAGGCAAGTGAACCCAGTCTACATTGTTATTTTACCCATAGCTGGAGAAAATAGATTCATGCCTTAGAAAAGGCATAAACAAAAGACTTACTCAGAATTTGAATTTAGTAAAGTTATTCCACTTTCTGTGTCAAGTATTGACTATTATTAGCATGGCAAGTAAACTTCTGCTAATAGCACACAATATTAAGTCATAATATTAAGTCATAATATTTTATGATAGAAAGTCAAAAATAATTTATAAACAGAATCTAAAGAGTAAAGGGCTATGATTAAAGGGAACAAGATGATCACTAAACCAAATTTAACTAACGGAATACCAGTTGTTTTGTACCAAGATGGATGAGTGAAGAAAGCTTTCTGTACAACGAAAAAAACCTTAAACAAAAAAAAAGCAAAAAAAAACTCATGTTTGGTCATTTGCATAAATTTTGGAGAATGGGTCAGGCTGAGAAATTTTCAGCACCTACATATACAAACTGTTAACATAAAAGATAACACCGGCTATCTTGAAAAATTCTTGTCTCTGACATGTCATAAATATTGACAAATGCATCTAAGTGTATAACTGGGCAAACCACTCTCCTGTAATTGCTGTCTAGGCAGTAAGAACTAAAACACTGTTAACCCATACAAGCCTCCATCTAGCACACATATTATGGAGAAAATTAAAAATCATCCATTCTATATACACCTTATTTTAACAGAAGCAGGTATATCCAAAGTCTGGCCCGGGGTGCCAATTACAGCTCATAGTAAAATTTCATATGACCCCCATCCTCTGTCATAGAATGTATCACTTACAGCCCACCAGTATTGTCAACCAGAGTATGTAAAGTACACACTTTAGAAATGCAATTTCATGTTTTACCAAAAGATGATAGCAGCACTGTGTGGCCGTCCACTGGCAGTGTGACTCTGACCTTGGCTTTTCCCAACCAATTTCTAAAATCACTGCCTTTGAACCAGACCTGCCTTACATACTGAGGTTCAGACCTCAGTAACACCCTTCACATTAGTGCAGGCAAGTTATTTGTTTTAGTCATCTGAGATGAATAACTTCTAAAATCTTAGTGAATTAAATTTGCTTTGTGTTGGCCAAAATCAGTTATAAATATATTTGGACATTTGGACATGTGTTACTTTATGTTTTCTATTTCTTAATAAGGTGAATGTTGGTGTTATGTTCCTATTCATTGGTTTTTAACTTAAAAGTTGACAGACAATATTAATTACCAATAATATATAATATTTAAGATTAACCTGAGATATAGCTTCCAGGAAGTTCTTTTTTCTCAGACATATTTTACTTCATCTTATAATGGGCTTCAGATATGACAGGCTGATTTTGATAAGACCTTTTTAAATTTATTTGTCATCCATGTGAAGAAATGAAAATATGAAATTTGCAATAAAATTTTCATAAGATAATTCATTTGAATTTAATTTTGATGGTTCAAAAAATACCAAACAGAATGATTGACCCTCACGACTATTCACCTCATCAAACCTGTCCCTCATTGAAAAAAGTTTGGACATCCCTGCTCTAAAAAAGGCTCTGAAGATAATATAGCAGTAAAATATTTTCAACAAATATTCGCAAAACAAGGTTAATAATTTAAATAGATATGTTAATGCATCAGGTCCAGTGATAGCTGAACATTTGATTAAAAACCAGCAGTGTGCTTGGTCTTAAAGCCTGAACATGTTTTCAGTGCTGAGTAAGGCTAATACTGATTATCATCTGAAGGTTTTGGAATCAATATACATTAAATCCTACTAACCATCTCTCTGTAAACAGAAGTGGTTGGTAGGCTAAAAAAAGTAATTAGCCTTTAATGTTAAATTTTCTGTCTGTATATAACAATTTCATAAGTTGATTGGTCCCTAGAAATGTCTACTTAGTTGCATTTACTGTGGATTGGGGAGTTGAGTGCAAGATTTGCTAAGCAAATTTCATTTGGTACAAGAAGTTATTTTTCCTCCAATCTACGTATTGTTTTGGTGCCAGACCCCAATGTTGAGACTGATCTGGAAGGATGTTCTGCCTACACATCAAATTAGTTTTGTAATTTACAAATTCAGATGTCAGTTCAATGCTGACTATGTAGGCAGAATGTGTCAAAGTTTAGAATCACATATCAACCAACATAAACCAGGCAATATTCACAAGGGAAAAGTGAATAATCTAAATAGGTTCAGATCCAGTGATAGATGAACAGTTGATTAAAAACCGGCAGTGTGCTTGGTCTTATAGCCCAAAAATGTAGGACTAATACCAATTATCACTTGAAGGTTTTGGAATCAGTAGTGCTGGATTGCTATGTGATATCCATCATCTTATATGTCAGTGAATGTTGGACAATCTCCCCACGGATGAAGAGAAAACTGAAAACAACAAAAATGTAGTTCTACAGAATGATAATGAGGATTCCATGGACAGAGTGAGTAAGCAACAAGGAAGTCAAAGAAAATGGCAACAAAAAGGACACTTAGGCTCAGAATCAGGAAAAAATTCCTTGGATACATAATGAGGAAGGAGGGTGTACAAAACTTTACCCTCACATGGTATACTGAGAGCAAGAGAAATAGGGGAAGGCAGTGATAAGCTTGTGTGAATGGATGGTAGAAGGAGGACGGGTGTCTTAGCAAAGGGAGAAAATCTGCTTCGGGCTACAAATAAAAGGAAGCTGTGGAAAGCCATTATTGCCTATTCCCTGAAGGAATGTGATACATAGAAGAAAATAACATTAAGTCCTACCAACCATCTCTCTCTCCAAAGAGAAAGAGTGATTATTAGGCTTAAAGGTAATTAGCCTTATATGTTATATTTTTTTGTTTGCACAAAATTAGTCTGGGTTGGTATATTTTTATAGTCCTTGTGAACATTTTATATTTTATTTTGTCCTCAATTTTTGCTTTGATGAGATAAGACTTATAGACTAGTTTACTCATTTTTAATTGTCATATTTTGGTATTAATAAATTTATGATAATATATATATTTTTATTACCCCACTGTTTTATTCTGAATTGTTTCTTTTCTGTTATGAATCTCCTTTTAATATGTCTGCTTTTATTGCTATGATAATTTGTATTCCTGCAAAAATAATAAAATAATTATGTTATTCTGTTTCTTGCTTAAATTCTTAATTAGTAGATACGTTACTCTTTGTCATTACCTTAGATAAATAATGGACCATTGCATTTTGAAAAAGAAATATATCAAAGATGCTGTTTGGTCTGAGAGAGAGAGAGAGAGAGAGAGAGGGAGGGAGAGAGAGAGAGAGAGAAAGCAATAATGCTTTCATGCATTTAATGTCTGCCTCAGTGAAATGGAAAACTTATCAATTTCAAAACTTTTCATTTGTACCCCCTTACTTCTTTAAATAATGATCTGCATTCATACTTATAAATCCTATTGCAATATTTAATTAAAGTTGTTCTGCTCAAATATTTAACAATGCAATAGGAGAATTTCCATAGATGTGGAACTAGCAAGGAGCTTATTCAGTCATTAAATTAAGAAATATGATTCATCAGAAAACGAGAATAGCAAATTGTGATATTTTTGTTGGCACTAGTAATTCATACTTATTGATTGAATTCCAGGTTGTTCAAAACCGACCTATCCCACCCGATCTCTCTTGAAGATGTGGGTAATCCCAATATCCAATTGAGAGAGGGAAGTGGAGAGTTGGGGGCAAAATGAATCAAACATTGCCATTGGCCATGTCTTGTCCTCCATGCCCCCTCCCAATTGAGTGCTGGATCATCCACAACTACTTTCCCTGCTCCCTTTCGATTCAACCTTAGGATTGCCCATAACTGTTTTTGCCTCCTCCCTCTTCCAATCAAATGCTGGGTTACCCACAACACACCTCTTCTTCCATCAGATACCATAGAGTGAGAGTCTCAGCAAAGTTGAAAATAAATACAATAAAAAAAAAAATGAAGATAAAAGTAAATGTTAATCAAAACTTAATAATAATGGTTGACAATGCTTCATCTAATAAAGAATGAAGATGAAAGTAAATACTAGTCAAAACTTAATCATAATGGCTGACAATGTTTCATCAAATAAAAAAAAATAGAAATAATACAACTGCAATAATTTTCACTTTTAGGAGAAAGTTGTCTTGATGATAATTGATTATAAGTCATTCTGGTTATCATCTCTGTAATGATTGGCTGAGATTATAAAAAAAAAGAGGAAATGATTCAACTGGTCACGCAGTATCAACTGAAAATTATGATTTTTTTTGAAGGCTTTTAATACAGGTTGCACTGTTACCAGATTCCTAGAAGTATCACAACTCAGACTCCTCTATAGTGACTCACCATCCCATTTTTACAGCTAATTGCCTAAACCACAACCCACAAACCAATACATTAAAGATATCAGAACACAAGAGGCCAATCCCTTTTTCTTTTCCACTCAAGTAATCCCCAGAAAAAGGCCAAACTAATTTCTCTAAGTATAATGAAGAGTTCCACTCTTTCAAAGATAAAAATCCTCCTACATAAAGTTACTTCATTCAGCACTGATATGAAACATCGTAATTATGGTAGAGAAATAAAACAAGCAAATACCACATTTAAATGTTAATCTTTTATTAATAGACTTCAATCATTTGGAGTTATTTCTATTAATATATAAATCATAAAGACGAACACTGACAAAAAGGTTGGTACACCAGTTTAAAAACTTAGAAAACCAGACTAATGAAATTTGTAGTCAAAAGATGCTTTGACAATTTTATAGATTATCTACATCCTCATCTTTATTATTATCATAACACTACAGATGTTATGTCTTTTGTGCTTCTTCAGGGGTCTATTGATCCAGATAACATTCAAGGAATTTCAAATTAAATCCGTTATTTATTGATTCATTTTCTATGGCTTATCAACCCGTTATTTAAAGCCAGAAAATATTTTTAGATTGTAAGAATTTTTTTGTTTTGTTTTTGAACATAATAATAATTTAATGATACAAGTCTTACTAATCCATAGCTGGGGGGAGAAAAGGTGGATTCATACCTTTCCCAAGGGTACCTGTGAATATAACGAACCCAACTGGAATTGGAACACAGCTCTCTAATTAACAATTGAGCCATTATCCATTACACCATCTGCACATCCAAGCTTGCAGCACCTGGAATTCCCAAGTGGTCACCCATCTAGATACTGACCAGGCTCGATGTTGCTTAACTTTGGTGATCATATGGGAAGATTGTTCTTATTTGGCTCTATGCCTAGGGATATCTTTTTTCTTTTTCTGGCCATTAGTTATAGACCACTAATTTCCCCAAGAGACATTTCAGATTTCTTTGGTTACTGCATGGATCTGCCACGAATGTTTGGTGGCGCTATCTGCTAGATCAACTGTTTTTGAGAATTTTCAAACAATGTTAAGGTATTTCTATTTGATTTTTGTGCATTTAAGTTTTCCATTGAATCAATTGATAGTTCAGCCGCTACAGACTCACTATGTTGTGCGATATAATCTTTCTTGCCAGATCCATCTTGAACATTTATAAACGTACCATTCTTCCATGTATTGAATATTGCTGCCACATCTGGTCTGGCTGGTGCTCTAGCTATATATTTCAAGATTCTTGACAAAATTCAAAGAAGAATATGTAACATTATCAGTCCTGACCTGGCATCTTGATCAATATCTCACCACCATAATGTGGCTTCTCTTGTCTATAAATATTTTCATAGCAATTGTTCTAGTGAGCTTTCTTCATGAATTTAAATGTACTATGGATAGCGGCACGGATTGAGGAATCAGAGAGCCAAGTTTGAATTCCACTTGAATCCATTACATTCACTTACATGCTAATACCCTTGGGAAAGGTATGAATCTTCTTCTTCTCCCTCCAGCTATGGGTAAATAGCAGGACAGACCTGGTTCTAGAGCCTTGGATGGCAACTGGTCTACCACAGAAAGAAATGGCAACCTACTGCAGGAAAAAATCTGCCTCATCAGTCATGTATCAAAAGATACATGATTGCCTAAGCGTGTATCACATATGGCACATAATTGACTGACTAGATTGGCCACTATGTCTGATTGTTTTATTATTTAAATAGCTAGATGTAACCGTAAGTTCTATTCTAAGAGTTTCTTATTTTACACTTCTCACCTGTGGAACTCTCTTCTGGCTTTTTACTTTCCTGTCAACAAAAAATTCAAAAATTTAAATGTAACAACAATCATATTCTTCTGTCTTTCCGAATCCTGTTCTTTTATTGTCCTATCCCCTTACTAATGTTTTCTCATCTTCTTTCATTCTGAGTAACCACTTGCGTCTCAGTAGGATTATCCCCTTGCCTGGAGGAAAATGATAGAAAAAAAACAAAAAAACCTGCTGATGTTTAATCCCTGTCATGGTTTTACTAAATACAGGAAATTTTTTTTTTTGTGTTGTGTGAAACACAAACACCATATGTTATCCATAAAAGATAAGGTAGAATTTTTTTTTTTAAACCATGACAGTGGTATTTGTGCAATATTTGTGATTTATATAACATTGGCTGACCAAAGTTTATGATAAAGAAACAGAAAAATAATATAATCATCGGCAATCTAGCAAAATCGCTTATCTGGTACCCTATAGGTTTCAATGATTTTCACATAGGGACAGTCAACCTGTATTGATCAGTTATTGCTCGCCCTGTTTCAATCAAGTGAATCTGTACAACCCAGACCTGGCATTGAACTCACAATTAGTATGCCCTCGAATTCATGAACTAACACTTTAATGGGACAATCCTGAATCTAGAACTTGTAGTCCTGAAGGTTTTCTAAATTGGCAATACACCTGAAGAAGACCATAGGACACAACAGCTGAAGTAACAAAAGTGTGGCGATTAGTCCAAATGTAAATAATAACTCCTCATCCCAAATATTTAAACAGAAATTTGATAGATATTTACTTAGTTCTGCTTCGTGAACATTGTTGGTTTTATCCCTATCAAGCACTTCCCACTTCCAGCCTTGTGCCATGATATGTTGATTACTCATTAGCAGTGTCATGGTCTGAAAAAGCTGAGTTAAGCAAATAACACTGTCATGCTGATTTTCTAAGTGTAACTTAAATGTGGCACAATGCTAAAAGTTGTGGTACCAAATGATAATCGAACTCACTTTCTTTTCTATTTTTTTTCAGAATGTAGGCAATCATGGCTCTCCACCTCCCTTTATCCCTTGCAGCTTTCAGCAAGTTCCTTCCCTCTGCTACCTCCCCCAGACCACGTTCTATCATTCACTTGCTTAAGCCTGCCAGGTTTGTCCTGCATTGCTTTCCCTTGTTTCTCTTTCTCTATTCGACCCGTGAGTATCAGATTCTCCAGGCCCCCTTTCCTCTTTATGTGTCCCAGAAACTTCAGCTGCCTCTTCCTGATGTTAAGTATAAGCCTTCTCCTTGTCTGCATCCTATCTAAGATCTCATCGTTGCTTACACGCTCAGTCCATGATATCCTTAGCATTTTTCTGTAGAACCACATCTACATCACTTCAAGTCTCTTCTTCATCTTTGAGGAGATCGTCACGTAACAGCTCAGTATTTTTTTCTTTGTCACCAAAGAAATCCTCCTGTCTTGCTTACTCTGTCCAGCTTTTGGAATGTGTCCTTGGCCCTCCCAGTACGTCTACAGATCTCAGTGTTGAACTTACCATCCTCTGTAAAGACTCTTCCCAGAAATTTAAACTTCCACATCTGCTTGATTCTAATGTTCCCAACCTGAGGATCGCATTTAGGGCTCATTCTCTTACTGATGACCATCCATTCTGTTTTCTTGTAGTTTATGCTTAGTCATTTCTTCTCACTCTCCATTGCTACTTTCTGTAGGAGATTTTACATAGTCGTAATTGCTAACCATTAAACTATGTTGAGGTGCCTAACAAATAACACTGTTATATTTTAAACAAAAATGAATAATTTTTATTAATTTAACATATAAATTACTTAATGATAGTTAAAACAATTTTCTTTCTTTTCTATCAAAAGCAGAAATAAATATAAACCTTACAAAGCCTGTTTCTAACGCCCTTCATTAATTATTCTTTTCTTTATGGATCATTATGCATTGTTGTATATAGTTGGGGTAAAAAAAAGTGAACAGTTTTGACAAGAGAACCTTGTTTTCATATGTCAGGAACATATCTTTTTCACTTTGCAATCAAATATGTTTTATCTTTCAATTGTTTTAATCCCTGTTCATATTCAATCATACATTTTTGCACAACAGCTACAAAGACTTTTGCTTTTCTTCAATAGAAGAACCACATCAAAATGTTCTTTCCTCAACTGAATCTTTTAAATTAGTTTTAAGGAAAAATGACATGTTACACGATTAAAATATTATTTTTATTTGTTATTCAAATAAATTTTTAGAATTGAATGAAATTTTAATTTGAATCAGTTTTTAGAATTGAATGAAATTTTAATCCGAATGAAGTTTTAGAATCTGTATCAAATCAGTTTTGCCGTTCTAAATGATCATTTTCTTAGAATTTAAATTTTTTCAAGGAAGTTTCCACAAAAATAAATAAGCAGTGATTTGGAATAATAATCAAAGGTGGGGTGGGATATTTTTTTAAAATTAACCAGTGGGGAGGGGAAAGTATGATTATTACAGTTCCATGAGTACTAACATCATTAATCATTATCTTGTAACTTTAAACAAAATTCACTTGAATTATTCTTAGCTCATGAGCAAAATAATCAGTAACTTTGGTGTAAAAAATCTAGCTTCCACCAAATAAGCAGCAATTGCTACTGACTACTAGACATTATACATACTGCCTGACTTTAGTCTTTACCCCAACTTTACTCTATATTTTGTCATGAAGTGTTATATAATTTTATTGTAAGGAGAGATTACTGCAAAGTGGATTTTAAACATCAGAAGTACAGATTTTCAAAGATGGATATCTGCTTTATAAGTTTCAATTGTTCATTACAACAGGAATACATTTACTGAGTTTCTCTAAAGTGTTGTAAGATACAAATGAAATATGTAATACATTAAACTCAATAAATAAAATATTTTGATTTTGTGTAGAGTAATTTTTATAAGGTAAGCAATGCATATCTAACCTCTTACAGTACATACCACTGACCAGTAGTAATGGTCTCTGATATTTTTACAACTCCTACATAGTAATGGTAATGTCAGCCATTTCTTTATAATGAAACATTTGGCATTCATTGACCAAACAGCCAGTGCTACTAAAGTTATACTTTTATTCCCTCTTTGGTCATCAGGCTGGAATCAAAGTGTAGTATCTGTTCTCTTCATCTTTAATGGTAATGGTAATATTTCTTATAAGGAAACATTCAGCATTTATTGACCAAACAGCTAGTGCTACTTGAGTTAAGCTTTGCTTCACTTACTGGCCATCAGGATGGAATCAAATTGTAGTATCTGTTCTTGGGTGGGCAACCTACATTATATCTCTCAATTGTGTTTCTGACTTTGGACAGAGCGCAACTCAGTTATATTTTTGTCTTTGAACAGATCATAATTGATAAAATATTGAGAGGTGCCGGGTTCTGGAGAACAGCTGTCCATGGCAGTACCTCCCTCATTGTAATAAAGAAGGGGGATCGGCTGTAATACTGATATCAGTGCAACTGACGGTTGCGGGGACTGGGATATTTTTGGACTTCTCCTGGGTGCACACACACACACACACACACACACACACACACACACACACACACACACACACACACACACACACTTGGCTTCCTCACATTATACTGACCTTTTGTCACATTTTGCCAGCATGGAGTAACAAATAAATACCAAGTGCGATATCTGTTCTCATCACCTCTGCTTAATATTAGCCATTTCCTTATAAGGAAACGTTTGGCATTCAGTGACTGAGAAGCCAATACTTCCATTGGTTGAAATTTATAAAATCTTTCTCTTAAAACAATTTTTTTAGGAAAATAGGTTTTTCAAATCCAGTAGCTGTTATCACTCTTTCAAGTATTGATGGAGGTTTCCTTCCTAACCTTTTGTTTGAAGTGGTGTGGAATGTTAAGATTTTGATTATATCATTATTTTCTCTTTGTGCTATCCATATAATAAAGTGATATCATGAAAACAAAAAGACGAAAACATGAAAATGAAAAAAAATGAAAATACTTGATCCATTGAGAATTATGTCATTTAAAACATGTATATAAAGATAAATGAGAAATTAACTGTTATATTAACTAAGCTTATCTTAGTATGGCACAAGGCCTCAATAGTGGAGCACCCACAAGGTAAGTGTTATGGTGTAATACACTTTTCCTGATTTTCAATGGATACCAAACTGACATTGATGAAACCTGCTAAAAATAAAATTTAAGTTAAGAATTGTAAAATTTAGTGTTTAATCAATTTTTCTTTTATTCTACCACCAGAAATAATTAGTTTGTTAGTACAAAAAATGATTAAAGTCAAGCAGCTGAGTAATGGAGTAACTGTAAAGTCTGTGGGCAGTGATTAGAAAAACCAAAATATTGCCTATGTACTTTCAGCATGAGTTAATAAGCTCGTTATACAGAGTATTATTAGTAGTGAGTTCAGTCTCAGTGGGTGCCTCATAATTGTGCATCGCTGTAAAACAGTGGTTATCAAGATACTTATGGACTACTGTTGGAATGCGGAAATAATCATCCACCCTTACATATAAAGTATACACAGGTCAAAGGTTAATAATAATAGAGCAAGATAATAAAGACAGCCAGGAGACCTGATTACTGTAAGCAAACTAAACAGACATTATCTTTCCTCATCTCTACTAGCTCAAGTGATATTAGCTCAATATGGCTATCAAGTGAGAGGTTTTTTTCATTCCTTTGTCAACATCCTTTGTTGTTTAGCATTCCCAGAATATATTAACTTACTTGGCAACATGGACACCTTAACTTTAGTAGAAATCCAACTCACATCTAATGCACACGTAGCATGGAATTTTGTTACCATTTCACATTATACTATTTCAGCATTAGTTTAACCAACTGATTCTATAAATACTCGCTAAGAATGGTTGGGTGGAATATGTCTTTCCTCTCACCAATCTTCACAAGACTAATATAACTGTAGTGAGTTCAATCCTTACTGGATGCTCAACACTTGTGACCATATGCCAGACTAAACAAAACTTTTATTATTTTTTTTAAATATGTCTCTTCAGGACATAGCTGATTTTGATTCTCACCACATTCCATTTCTTTATTATCTGTGAATTGTCACTGTAACAGGACAATGGCCCTGATTGAATCATATTAGTGCATAGAAAGTGGTTAGTGACTTAAGCTATTGAGAGATTTAATTCTGAGTAAAGAAGTAAAGATATTAGAAGGAGAAAACATGAGAAAGTGATTCATCAAAGTATGATGGAAAATGTCTGGCTTAAAAATATTAATTTAAACCCATAAAAATAATTATAAGGAGGCTCTTGAAAGAGTTTGAACTCAAATTAAATGACGTAAGATTCATTATAACTGACATTCTTGGCCCAACTCCATAGCAACAACAAAGTTGTCATGACATGACTAATGGTTTGAGTTGGTTTTGTCTTGTTTTATGGCATACCAACCTCAATGGGTTATTTAATGCCAACAAGATTTTTATTGCTGGTTTTCCAAAAATGTATTGCTGGTAATATTTATTTTCTTCAAAAATGTATTTCTAGTAATAATGTATTTCTGGTATTAAAACCTATTTTTACACTTTCATAGTCTTTTGACTCCAGTTTAGGGGTTAACTATTTGCCCATAGTTGGGACCCTAACAGGTGCTACCACTCCAGGTCACCTGGGAACACCAGCAATTAAGAGGTGGTTCCACGCTCCTCAAAACCTCCTAATTAGAGGCCCTGCTGTTGGATGTAGTTTATCATCTTACCCAGGACGCAAATGTAGTTTATCATCATACCCAGGACGGCATGACTAATGAGTTTGCCAAAAGTCCACAGGTTTTTTAGTTGCTCTAGTGTTTGTTTATTTAGAGACCTATTTGTCATATTTGTGTTAAGTTCAATGTAATTTTGGAAACATAAAATTCCAGGCCAAAATGGGAAAGCACTTTATGGTTGGCCATCTGGTTTTCCTAACAGGACATTCTTTATTTGAGAAGCTAATTAATCATGCCTTATTTGGGTCCAGATGCCTATATAAACAAAATACACATGCACAGAAGGCAGAACACAGAAAGAAATCAGAGGGACCAGTTGCCCCAAACCATTGAAATGAATGCCTCACAGCGAAGATGTGCTCATAGGGTCCCACCCAAGTTTTTTTTATCTGCTGTAGAAATCAATTACTGCAAAGATATTAGCAGTCATGAATCTCTTAAGACATACATCTCTCAGTGCCTCAGGTTTAGCAAACAAAAGAAATTGGAATGAATTAGCTACTGTATGAGGTTTTTACATTTCATCTGGAATTAAATTGTTGATAATTTTTCAACAGCATCATTTCTTTCATGAACAAGTTACACCTCTACGGCAAGATTGCCCAGCATTGAAGTCACATGATCAGACTCTTCCCAGACTAACAATAAAAAAAAAAAACACAGCTCATAAATTCCTTGCAATAGACACAATGAGCTGAATCCATTAGAGGACATCCAGGTGAAGGAAAGAAGTTGCCTACTCCACAGGTATGATGCCCGGATAAGTGGCTTGCTTTTGATAACCATCTTCAGCATAGGTTAAGTCTGGTAAACACACTGCCAGGACAGGTCAGGTTACAACACAAAAATTTAATGCTTCTTTTTAAAATCAAACTCAAATAAATAAAAAAATTGATGGTTGAACGAGTGATTAATTTTCTTTAGTGGCATATCATAATTAATCATACCTATATAAGTGCAGAAAAGAAATTAGAAAGAGGCCGAGAACCATCAAAGTGAGCGCCTTGCAGATAAGACACTCTCGGAAGGTCCCACCCAAGTCCTCCTTCCACCATAGAAATCAATTACTACAGGCATTAGCAGTCACACATCTCTTAGGACATACATCTGTCAGTGCCTCAAAGTTTAACAAACAAAAGAAATTGCTGCTGTATGAGGTTTTTTACATTTCATCCATAATTAAATTATTGATAAATTTTCAACAACATCATTTCTTTTGTGAGCCTTATTAGGAATTCCAGGTACAATAAGTGACATTGCACTGCAAGCTAACTAAATTCTATCATTCCAGAATTTGTTTTTAATACTATTATTACTACTACATCACTACTCTCCCCACTACTACCATTACTACTACTACTACTATTACACCATCACTACTAGTACTACACTCCCACCTCACTACTATACCACCATCACTACAGCAATAAGTACCATTCTTTTTATATGCTGTTTCCTTTCAGAACATAGGTGATTATGGCTCTCCACTTCCCTCTATCCCTTGCAGCTCTCAATAAGTTTCATGCCTCTGCCACCTCGCCCAGACCACGTTCTGCCATCCACCTGCTTAAGCCCACAAGGTATGTCATGTGTTGCTTTCCCTTGTCACTTTTCCCTCTATTCGACCTGTGAGTATCAGATTCTCCAGGCCCTCCTTTATCATTACATGTCCCAGAAATTTCATCTGCCTCTTCCTTATGTTAAGTATAAGTGCCATACTAAGCTTATTATCATATATCACAGTGTAAAAAGAAGAAGAGGAAGATTGTGTTGCACCAATTCTCTAAGTGGGGAAGAGCCTGTCTATTGAAAATCAGTAGTTAAAACTTGTGTTTTTTTTAATCTTGCTCAATGACCTTTGATGTCGGGGGAAATATGTAACTATTTCGATAAGGTAGGCCACACTTGAGATGCCAAAATCAAGTAAATATTTAAATATCTGAAGTGTTAACAAATGAGAAAATGTGATATCAAACTCCAAATGCAAACAGAAAAGATGCTTTCCAAAAGCTAAACAAAGAAACAGGAAAATTTTGTTAGAAACAAAGAAAATGGTGCTGAACTCCTATGTAATACTGGTCCAAAATGGCAGTAATTAAACAATACTAAATAAAATTGTTTAATTACTGCTTGTCTGTATATTAATTGTGTATTAGTAGTATATTCTATTACCATTTAAATCTTTGGGAAATTGAAAATCTTTTCCCACTGGGACATGTAATGATTGTTCGACAGTTCATTGATATCCCACCCATGTTCATTTGAGAGACACGAGTAAGCAATGATCAGTATTAAGAAATCAATTACAAAAAGTTCCTGAGCAACAGCATAACACCTTGCTAGTCTATAATAAACACACACATACACACATGCCTGAGATAGTTTCTTATCAAAGCTTTGGAGAGTAAACTTTTGTTTTCAAGCTAAGTTCCTCTCCTACCTAACCCTCTTCTCACATAACAGGGAATCTCTAAGGAAAAGTAAGAAAGACAAAGTAAATTTGTCAGCCTTAGAAGATCACACATCTTCTAAGAAGGTGGATTTCAACCCCCAGAACTTAGATTACAATCTACAACACTATGAAAAAAATAGCTGCAAGGCAGCAGATATCCGCCTCGCTGGTAGAGTCAAGTTCATATATTATTACTAAGGGGAATCTTCAATGTAACAAGTTAATAATAGTGATATTAACAGCCTTCAGGATAAAATCAGAGTTAAGCATCATAGAAGAGCCAATCAGATTTAAGCATCCCAAAAGAGCCAATCAGATTTAAGCATCACAAAAGAGCCAATCAAAAGAAAGAACATATAGGGATTGAGCCCACCTACAAGATTCCAAAATGCTATGCCACTTGGCAGTTTTTGCTGATTTCCCTGTGGAGAATAAAGTAAACGTGTTTTTTTTTTCTTAATATGTCAATCATGAATATATTACAGTTTTAGTCTTGTGATATTTCTTATATATTTTGAGACTCCAGTTCATCCCAGAGGAAATTTTATTTTTCTTTTTTTCTTTTAATCATTTCACCCCAAGAAAGGTGATAATGTCACTAAGATGCAAGAGGCTACTAGGAGTGAAAGAGAATGGAAAGACTTTAGAAGGAACTGGAAACCCAATCCCAAACAGGAAATAAAGGATAAACCTATACTCCTGTTCAAAAGATATATGATCTGTCACTTAAGATGCTGGAAAAATGGACAGCTGATTCTACCACCTCCAAAACTACCTGATTCCTTCTGCCATGCTTTATCTTTACAAGAGTCAAATTTGACTAAAAATGAATTATTGACGCCATGTTTGGGCAGGAGTTGCTCAATTTTCATTTATACGGTCTTGTGGAAGACGACATATTTTCTCCTCTAAAGCCACTTTCTTATAGATGCAATGTTGAAAACTTATCCCTATTCTATCGCTGTTTCCATGACAAATTTTCCAATGAGTTCCAATCAATAGTTCCACAAGTTCAGACATTTACAGCTAGGACATGACATGCTATCTCCACACTGACAGCTTTTCCCCCAAGAACTACTACTTTGTGGAACAGGCTCCCACGTGGATGCTTTCCTAATACCCTTGGGAAAGGTATTAATTCCCCCTCCTCCGCCCCCAGCTATGAACAGACCGGGTTCTATAGATTTGGATGGCAACTGATCTACTGCAGAAAGAAATGGCCCATAACTTAACTTGTTGTCATTATTGTGATTAATAAAATGCTAACCAAAGATATCTAAACTATTATGGCTTACCAAAACCATATAAAGCCAAACTTAATTACAAAGTATTTAGTAGCCTCTAAACTGAGTGGCACTTTGGCCTTTTATTGGGTGAACAAAAAAAAAGAAATGGCTGAATTATTTATAGATTACTCTGAAGAATGACATACAATAACTCATTAGCTTTGATGTTTTTCTTCTTTTTTTTTTAATTTAGATAATTATATTTTTCCCACTTTTTCCTTGCTTTTTGCTGTTTCCCTATGACATTGTTTTAATGTCTCTTATTACTGGAATTATAAAATGTTGTACACAGCCACAAAATATTTATTTTTAATACAACCAGTTAAAAAGCATAAGCAAACAAATTATATATTGAGCTATTAAATTTCACAGTTTTCTTATTTGAAATGATTAATAAGATCATGGCAGGTTCTACAATAAAATATCCATCGAAATTCCCCTATCACATCATTGAATATTTGAGTTTAACATCTTTAACAAAATATTGCAATAGCAATCATAAATATGAATGCTGGTTGCTATTTAAAGAACTAATGGGTACAAATGAAAAGATTTGAAATTGACAACTTTTTCCATTTCACTGAAACACATAAGAGTATTATCACCTTGTCTTTCTTCCCTTTTTTCTTTTATTTTATCACTAAAATCAAGTAGCATCTTTGAAAGGATTTTTCTGTCTTTCCAGGATCAAAACAGAATAGTCCATTACGTATGAGGCACTAAGTAACTAAAGGAGAGACAAGCAAAATTATAACAAGATATTAAAATATATATTGTTCTGTTTTAAACATTATGAGAAAATTCATAAAAAAATAACACGGTTTTGGTAAGCCATAGAGTCTACATAACTTTGGATGGCGTTCAATTAATTATAAAAAAAATAAAGTAAAATAAAAACTGACCCTCATATATGTCAAATTTTTGTTTTTCAGCATATAATGGCACAATGACCAAGTTCCAAGGTTATTGGATTAAAAAGATACTGATGCACAAGTTAAGATAAAATTTGAATTTATAACCAAATTATATAAAGTTCTAGAATTTGTTTTCCATTGCACATATAAAGAAATTAGTGATTGATTAATATCTACTTTTGGTTAATAATTCCAATGACATCTGTCTATATTTCTGAGATGAGGTATTGTAATTATTTACATTATTCACATTGTTGTCTTCATCTTTATTGCCATATTCACAACATTTCGGCCATTGTAAAGGGTTCAGTTTGAAATTCTAATCACCTGAAGAAGGCTGGAGGGTACCACGGCCGAAACATTGTGAATATGGCAATAAAGATGAGGACAACAGTCCGAATAATGTAAATAATTTCAATGACATATATAAATGAATTAATGAATAAAAATTAACATTAGATGAATGAATTAATAAATAAAAATTAACATTAGATGAAGCATTGTCACGTTGGAAAATCCTTTTTTTTTCCCTCCATCACGACTAAAGTTTCATATGCATAAGAGGTGTAATAATCAGACAGCCATGGATGCCATAACACCACCATGTTATTGAAAATAGTATTTGGGCTCTGTCATTAGATATACAGCACTGTTTTCTATGCTATTATAGCACTTGTTCGAGAGTGAGTTTTTATAAAAGTAAGCCATTGCTTTTGAAGCCCTGGTACTGTTTACCAATTCGTGCACAATCTCTCTTGAGCTATGTTTTATAGATCTCCTGTGGTTGAGTACTATTTTTGAAAGACACATATAATGTTGCTGGTTTACTAATGTGTTTTCTTTTCTTTCTTTTTTTTCCTCACTCACTCTCTCTCCACCAACTACTGGCATTAACATTAATACCAGCTTTGTAATAATAGCAGTGCCAACTTTTGTCATGTGTGTGTTCACTGCTGCCTTAGTGATTTTGGTTGTTACATCCACTGCATGATTATATCAGCCACCCATAATATAACATCTTGGGTTAACCAAAGGGAAATAAATGCCTAGTGACATGAGGCTGTTGCTGGCTGCCTGATGATTATGTGTCTAACACATATGAGACTAGTCACAGCTGACCAGTATAACACCATGTTATTGAAAATTATATATATGTACACACAAAACAAGCAACAGTAACAAAAGACAAAAACAGCCAATGAAAATTAACAAATATGGATACATAATCACATGACAAAGCAATATCCTATAATAGTCAGGCACTCATTGATAGAAGATATAGACAACAGCATTAACAGTTCTACATTTTTATAGCAATATATTCTTCAGTAGAGAGGCCTTTAATACCACAGTTCTTCATGAATTGGCAAGATTTCAAATTATTATAAAGGCAGGGGAGATCATTTAAACCTGAGAAATGGTAAATAATAGAATCCTTGACTTCATTCTTTCCTGTTTATGCAAAAACTTTAATCCTGGCTGATTGAGTTGTAAAATATTTTGTTATTTTATTTCCATTTTGAAATTTTGCTGTATTAGATTTATCTCCCTTGCACTGGCAGTATGCAAAGTTAGAAGTTCAAATATTGGCTTGTATCTTGCTGATGTTACCTGAACAAGATGTGCCACACACCAGCCAGGTAATACAGCAGATATAAGCAGAGGCAAATATTCTAGGTTTGTAAAGTGTAGTGATATAGGGACAGATGTTCGTTTGGCAACATAATATCTAATGTATCTAAGAAAGGGCAAAATCTCTATGTGCGTTTACAGTGTTAAATTAGCTGTTGTCTTGAATCTGCAGTATAAAGATAAGAGTCTTTATATAGATGTCAGAGAGGGCTACTAAAGATCGGGAAGGGACAACTCAACATCACTGAGTGAACATCGCCAACTGAGCACCAGGACAACTCAGCACTAGAAAAACATAACTTTTTTTTTATAATCGAATAAAAGTAATTTATTAAGTATTAAAACTTTAATTAGTGAATATTTTTCTTCAAATAAGGTTTTTGAAAAGGCATTACGTAAAATATGAGAACGTGGCCAAGTAGTTAGAACGTTTGCATTCTGACCATGAGATCTGGGTTCAAATCTCACCATGGTCGATTTATCAGGAAGGAGATTTCCTGATGCTATTGATCTGTAGGAGGTGATCCAACATGTGGAACTTTAGAAAGTGCCTGAAAACCATACCACAGGTTGACTCAAGCCTTGTGAGTGAAATTGGATAGATGGAACTCTTGGGCGCCATCAATGGCTGTATTAGCATGAAGTCACAAGTCATCGCGACTGAGGGTTTGAGCATGCTGGCATTGTTCAGATTGTTGATCATGCTAGAACACACTCTCTCCCAGAAACTGTAACTAAGGTCTGCTCAGCATAGTTGCAGTATAAACCACAGGTGGGCTCTATGGGTGTTGAACAAATACAGGTATCCTCGAATACAAGTGGCCAGGCATAATAAGATAAGATGTAAAATATGAACCAGTTTTTTGTTTTTAATTATTTTTGATAAAGTAAGTTGTAAACTTCAGACTGTCATGAGACATTTATCTGCCTGTCTGGGGTATGCACATGTGCAAAATGGACATGTACCGGGAGACAGAACAATTACCATTTGTGTTAATCAACAGCAGAACAAAGAAAAATTACTATTTTACTTATTCTTCCCTTTTGCTCTCCCTGTGTTGAATCTGTTTTGTGAGTATCATATTCTCCAAGCCCACAGTGGAGGTATGGTGGAGTAATGGATACTGGCTTGGATTGAGGAATCAGAAAGCAGAGTTCAAATTCCAGTCGAGTTCTTTATATTCACTTATGTGCTAATATGCTTGGGAGTGATATGAATCCACCTCTCCTCCCCCGAGTTTTGGAGAAGGACAATTCTGAATTCAAACCAGCCCGAAAAATCTGGAAGGAGGGACCTGAAGTATTATCTGGCATCCCCTGTGGCTCAGTATTCTCTCCCCAGTTGTCACACACTTGAGTGCCCTGGGATTGTAGGAGAGGGTTGTTGTTGCTCAGCACAAACCATCGCAACCATACCAACCTGCATAAGGCACCTAGATGTGCTAGGTTGGGTCATCATCAATTCTCAATTTTTTTTTTTTTCAATGCCCTCAGTCCCAAAAATTTGCACTATCTCCCAATTGTAAGTAACAGCTTTTTTATAGGTACTATTTAACTTAAAATTTCCTCAGTGCTCACAGTTCTGTCTATGGTATTCTCAGCATCCTTCTGTAGAATCATATCTGTTACTTCGTCTCTTTTTTATCTGTGAAGAGTTTGTCCAGCATTCACTGCCATATTGTAGATTAGATATTACATAACAGTTCAACACACTTTCCTTTGTTTCTAAGGAAAATTTTTCTCTCAGGTAATACTTTGCTTAGTTTCTGTAAGGCATCTTTTGCTATTCCTTTGCAACTTCAGATATTTGTGCCACATCTTCCATTGTCTGTTACTACATGACCCAAAGAGTTGAATTTCTGACTTTCTACTTAACCCATTTTTATTAATGAGCTTAATGATACATTAAGCTGATACATTTGACAGACACAATCCGTTGAGCAGATTGTTCATTAGTCTCAGTAGATGTTATCTATAATCAGATTCATCCATTTAATAAAGTATATTTAAAAGTTCTTAACCCAAGAGAAATATTTGCGTTGCAGTAAATATACTGAATAGTTGGAGTAAAGATGAGACTTACTTGAAGTAGCTCATTATATACAGATATACACACATACACACACACATATAGGCATAAATACACACACACACATATATAGACACACACATATATATACATACATATTATTTATCTCTGTATATACACCCCCCACACACACTATATACACATATATATACACACATATATATATACACACACATAAACATATTTTTCTCTAATGACAATTGTCTAATATTCAATCTAGTAGATAAAAATAAACAAATATACTGTTTAATAAATAAATGGCATTTACTCAAATATGGATATCCAATAAAAAATAACCATTTATGTAATAAAAATCTGTCAGATTAGTAAATGAAAAAACAATCCATTACTTCTTTAGAAATTATACATATATGTATACACACAAACACACACACAAATATATATAAACCCACACACATACAGATAAACACACACACATAAATATATACACACACACATACACACATATGTTTGAAGTCTACTTATGACCACTTTTAAGAATCATATCACCCAAACAAACATTTCAAGAAGTATTTCCATGTCATTGACGATGTCTTAAATGGGTCATAAGACCCACAAGTGACTTGCAAACCATTCTACATTGAGTACAGGTGAATCTTCCAACAGCAACGTGATTATCTGGATGTTTAGTTTTATAGTGCTGAGTGATTCCACTGGCTGACATACACAAACTTTGTTACAAATGTAGCGCAAAAAGTCTTGCTGGGTATCATATTGATAGATGGGGGTGTTTCTGTGTCCACATTTGCGGCTGAGGAGGCCTGTCCATGAGAAGTATACACGGTCACATTTATCACATGAGAGGGACACCTTTGTGCCTCTCTTGGGAGTATAGTTGATGTCTTCCATATATCTACCTGCTTGTTTTAGCTCAGTGGTGAGTAACTTTGTTGTTCAACAATTCTTCAACACCAATAGCAATCAGATTTCTCCACGCCACACTGTCTGTTGCAAGAGGTTCCCCAGTTGCTAGTATCTATGTTGACCTTTTTAACTGTGTCCTTAATGTTGTCCTTGAATCATTTGCTTGGCTTGCATTGAGGACACTTGCTTTTCTCAAGCTCACAATACAGCACCTGTTTCAGCATGTAAGTGTTCTTAAGCAGGCAAGAAGATCAGCCCATCTAAGTTGGTGCTTTGTGATCACGGACTCTGTTATTTTAGCCAATTGAAGTATTCACATATCTGGCACATGTGATTGCATTCTCAACCAAGGGAGATAACTCTAGTAGAGCAAAATGTTACTTTACAAACTAAAAAACATTTGGCATATATATATATATATATATATATATAGGATTGGTGTATATGGAATAAATTCCAATAACTCAAAAATGCTATTCTTGAAAGAGTGCCCAATACAGATTAGATTATAATTTATTCAAAATGCAAAATATGTTATTTATTTATTCAAAAAAGCATAAAGATAAATGATGTTAAAAAAAAGTCTAAATGTGAAATAAAAAGCTTCAATGAACATTTTATCAAGGAAAAATAAGAATATAGGTAAATTATATAATTCCAAAATATAAAGTTCATATTATTTTGATATATATAATTATATAACAATATATATATATAAAAACATCATATAACAAAATATACTATTATAATGGATACATCATATCCAAATGAAAATATATAAATTTGATATATTTTCATCAGGAAAATGTTTGAAAAAAATTAGATGTTCTTCAAACGTTTGTTCGATTCAAAACTTCCAAAAGGTTTTCTGGGGTTTGAGCATACATTTTCAGAAAGAAATGTCTTAACAGACTTCACTGTGTGACAGGGACTTCATAAATGGACTAATTGAAGTTCTCAAATTTATTTTTTAATATCTCTTTGTATACAGTTGCGTTAATTTTACCATGTATCCTGACAAGAAACAGCAGCTGAAATCAAGTGAATCACCATCACACTTCCTCCTCCAAATTTAAGGCTTTTTTAGTTTTGAAAATATTTAGGAAAAAAAATTTTTTTGCATGACAACCTGGCTCATTTGGTCAATTTCATTAAGTCTTCTAGTATGCCTTGATATTTTTTAGCATTAGCTTTTGTCACAAATGTTTTCATTACCAATCTATCTGTCATCTTTTGGCTTCATAATTCCAGTTTCCTCAAGTTTTCTTAAAATACTATGAATAACATTTAGATTTCCCCATAACAAAACTTCATTATGTAATCCACTATCATTTTAAGTTCAATGACGTCTGGATTTTTTTTTCGCCATGTTTACAAGGCAAAAAGAGTCAGTAAAGAGTCAATTTAGTAAAATAATTCGATTAAAAAAATTTTTCAATAAAATTATTAAATCCTATGGATTTAATCCCTATCATCTATTTTCTTTGAATGAAATAAGTTTATTGATCGTTATATTTTGGAATTATATAATTTTACCTTTATCATCATTTTTTGTTTATAAAATGTTTTTATTATTTAGACTTTTCTTAACAGTAAATTTAGGTCAGGTTCTCTATTGATTTCATCATCTTTACTAATCATTGACTTCCAATAATGTGGATATTCTGTTATATATATATATATATATATATATATATATATATAAAGAGAGAGAGAGGAAACAGGTTAGTGATTTGTTTGAAGTCAATGATTTGGTTTTTATGCAGCATATATAAATGCGATAACAAATCTGATGATGCAAAAGTAAAAAATAAAAAAACTCAAGGGAGTCAAAAGAACACACCCTTGATTTTGGATATTTTTTTTGAAAATTTGGCTGGTGATCGTTTGGAAAAGATGAATAAATTCTTGTCCATATTTTAAAAAGTTGTTCAGAAGAACAATTGCCAGCATGATATATAAATTTGTCTTGTTTTTTCAGATGCATTTCACCCGTTATTCATTGTGGGTTTGTTTGTTTGTTTACAATGTAATCACAACAATGGGAGTTTTAAAATTTAAAAAAAAAATTTTTTTTGCATCCAGTCTAGATTATTTTTTCTTTTTGTTTTCATCATCTTTGTTATTAATTTCCGACAGTACAAATGAAATGAAATAAGAAATGCTATTCTAATTAAAAGAGAAAATGATTCCTAAGAAAAATGTCCTTTTTCCATTCATTTTGTTCCAGGTTCTTACAACATTTCATTCTTTCATGGATATTCTGTTATCACAGTGTTGGACAATTAATTTTTTGAAATTGGCTAGATAAAAGAAAATTCTTTTCTATATTTTAAAACTCCCAGCATGTCTTGTTTAGGCACATGTGTAATCACAGCAATGTAAACAAATCCAGTCCTGATGAAGTCCTAATGAATGAAATGTGTCATAGACATTTTTTTGTTTTACTTTCGGCTGTACATTCAGCCATCCTCAAACATATAGATTATTTTGTTTTTAGTAGATCTTGGATCTACTAAAAACAAAATAATTTCCATACAACTCATAACATTTATCAAGTGATTCATAGCTTAATGCAACTTTAAAATTGTTTGCGAAGATGTTTTTCGCCATTTATATCATTAACTTTACTAATCTACTTTTTGTATATGAATGATTCATGTAATAAAAATTGAACTGCACCACATATTTTATATATATATATATATATATATATATATATATATATATATATATATATATATATATATATATATAATATAACGAAAATCATACTCAGATATTACGGCCTTTCTGAGATATGGGGACACCTAGATAGTTATGTGGGTGTTTCACAATCATCAAGGAAATACAAGGGATGAGATAGTCAATTCTATATGCACACAGAATCTTCAAAATGTAAGGTAGTAAGGAATATATATATTAGACAGAATTAAAACATTATGAAAACTTTAAACACAAAACAACAGGGGGAGTATACAACATTTCTTGTAACAACTAAGAACATTCTTAAAATGGAATGCATGCATAAGGTATGTCATAATAAACATGACTGTCACCAGAAAACTGTAGACAAAAAGAGTTGTGAGGTGTAATAAGATATTTGCATGCGAAGGGCAAAAGTTTGACATAAATTTCCCATTAACTTTTTGCTGTATATGATGAACATGTAATGAGCACAAAGCCAGTACAAGTCTGGTGTAATGCATTCACAGAGGGGTGTACAAATCTGCAAGATGAACATTGTGTAGGGCATGCACATTCTGCAACAGAAGACAACACTGTGCATGGAAGCTTTGACACTTTCAACACAACAGATGGAAAAAAATCAAGATATTGCTGTGGAACTTAAGCTTCTCAAGTGGGTGATCCACAAAATCAACAAGAAGCTGAGATATTAGAAAAAGTTCTATCTAATCATAAGTTTCCATGGCTGAATTACTTAAGGCACTGTCCATAAAAGATAAGCTTCTGAGACCCCCCCCAAAAAAAAAACAAGGTCAAGCTACTACTTTATTATGAATTCACACTTTTTTCAATTTAGAAATCTGTGTTAAAGAGTAACAACAGAAAAGACAAACTATGCATGAAGATTTGGCATTTTATCATGGTTGGCAACCAGTCTAGGAGAAGAACAATACTAAATTGAAGAATAGTAGACAAGGTAAAAGGAAACCTCCCTACTATCATTCTCAAAGGACAGTCATGGCACTGCACAGTTTGTACATATTAAAAGAAAAAAAGAACATGACACTTAAAGAGAGAGAATATTAAAAACAGTTTAAAAGCCAAAACATCTAAATAAATATTACTGTGCACAAGTATTTGATGTAGATATCTATGTAGCATAGCAGTTACTAACACAGATATTGAAATTGACATGCTGTGTTCAAATGTAAGCCGAGACCATTATGTCCATTTTCAAACTTTCAACTAGGGGTTATAGCAAAGTAGACTGGGATCACTAGCTTTGCTTGGAAACCAGTCTAGAAGAACAATATTGAATTCAAGAATAGTGGGGGAGGTAATAGGAAAACTCTCCACTGTCATTCTCAGAGAACAGTCATGGCACTGTACAGCTTGTAGATATTAAAAGAAAAAAAGGGTATGTCACTTAAAGAGAGAGAGAGGGAGAGTAATAAAAACAGTTTAAAAGCCTAAACATATGAATAAATATTATTATTTGGTGTAGATATGTCTGTAGCGGAGGAGTTATTGGTACAGATATTGAAAATGGCATGGTGAGATCAATTTCCATCTAAGTCCATTGCATTCACATTCACATAAATACACTCGGAAACATATGAATCCATCTATTCTACCCCTGGATAGGGGTTAATAACAAGGAAGACTTGGTTCTCTAGCTTTGGTTGGCAATGAGTCTAGGAGAACAACAACTGAGAATCTGAAACCAGTTTGGTATGGGACTTCATCCTATAAAAAAATACTTGTTGCAGAAGCCACAGCAGCAACACCTAGCTTGGTGAGGCTATCGCCAGAGAAGTTGCCATCCTCCTCAAGAATATTAAGGGTTGTTAGATAAAGCAAGAGGCAATAGACTAGGCTCCTCATAATAAGCAACCCTGTATTTGACAAAACACACACATTTCTAAAGAATTTATTTTTTAATCCAGCATATTTTTATTCTTTCAAAGGTTATTTTTAGTGGATACCCATATTTGAGTAAAGCATTTGAATTAATATAATTATGTTAGATAAAATCCATTAATTCTTTATAAATTGCTTTGTTTACATTTTGGATATGAAACAGAGCAGATATGTGTTTCAGGAAAATCTGAATTAGTCAGTGTGCTTTAAAGGTAAAACAAAACCTTGCTTTATTGTGACGCTCTTCATAGCCAAGTGCTAAAAGTGTGAGGGATCAGACGGTGCAAAAAGGGATAATCTTTTCAATCCTGCCAGAGTAAACATTTTCTTTATTAAGTTTTGTTGAGTAAACGGAGCGTCTACTCAAATATGGGTATCCACTAAAAATAATGTTTCATGTAACACACACACACACACACACACACATATATATATATATAACAAAATAAAACAAAATGCACTAGCTATTAATACTACCAAATAATATATGTAAAATGATATAATTTGACATATATCAAATTTAACAGATTTTTTGCTAATAAAGTGCTCAATATAAGACTAGAGTGATAATTATTATTAAAATAGAAGTAAAAATGTTCAGTACTTATCAAACGTCAACTCAGAAGGTTATGCTTTTCAAGTGCCCTGATGAATGGTTGAAAAATTACAAAACTCTGGATTGACCTTTCATAGATATTGAACATTTTTACTTCTGTTTCAATTATAAACACACACAAACACAAAATATCAGATTTTATTCAGCAAGTCAATATTTTCACAATTTCACAATTAGTGACATTAACCAACTAATGTTTGTAAATTTTTCAATGTATATTTATATGAAAAACATACCATATTAATTTCAAAATAATATATCTGGTTTTCTTAGAAATATTTACAATAACTGAATAATTGATTTTATTATGCAACTCAAGGGTTGTCCATCATATATAAATATATATATATATATATATATATATATATATATATATATATATATAATAGTACATTACTGGAAATTTATTATTTAATTTTAGATCAATAAAGATTGCCATAGGTCATAAGAAAGATATAACCTTAAAAAAGAAACAAGATATTGTAAAATAATGGAAACACAATATTGGAAATTGTGATAAAAGATGAACATAGATTATAGAACAAACAAAAAAGAAATTGAAAATATTACCAATTTAACAAGAAAAAGCTGGTTTTATGAATGTTACAAAGAGAGATTTGGGGGTGTGGAGTGTAATAAGTAAATCGAGTGGATTGACAAGCAAGAAACTATTTGAAGAAGCTGGTGCTGCATATGTAAATAGTGAAAAAATGCACAATATTAAGAACATTGACATGAAATCAATTGAACTACCAACTTTAAGCATCACAAGAAAAACACAATTCTCTTTGCAATACTTAAAGGTGATAGTTGAATAAAGAAGTACAAGAAAACTGATTTTTCAATAGTAATTTTTGTGATGAATGGAGAGCTACATTGGATGGACCTGATGGCAGAGCAAGATGTTAGTTCTTTCATGCAAATACACCACTAATATTACATAGGAGATGGAATTATGTTCTGGGCTAGTAATTAAGCATCATACTTATTATAAAACCTAGCTTGTGTGTGTGTGTGTGTGTGTGTGTGTGTCTGTACGTTTATATATTGGATCGGATTTCCTACATTTTTCAACCAATTTCAACAAAACTTCACAGGACTACGTAAAATTACCTTGCGGTGGTTCTGACAGTGCCAAAAATTGGAAAAACACAATTGTTTTTGCATGAAATCAATTTGAAAACACGATTAAGAGGCATCGCGAAAATGAAAGGGGAAGAACTCATATCGAGTTATACTTATTATAAAACCCAGGTTGTTTGTGTGTGTGTGTGTGTGTGTTCGTTTATATATGGGATCGGATTTCCTACAAAACTTCACTTTTTTTGGCAGGTAGTGTTTCTTATTGTCTTGCACACTTTTTTCTTTATTTTTACATTCAGAATGATTTAAAAATTCCATTTACAAGACAATTGTTTATAATAAAATTCTATTCATAACAATTGAAAATAATGTTTTTGTTTGAGTTTGACCAATTGGTAAAAAAAAACCAAAAAAAAAAACCTAATTAAGACATGCGTGTCCGTCAACCTTAAACAATAATCTTTGTCAATTTTATTTTTCAGTCTTTATGATGGTCGATACTTGATTTATCTCTTACTGTTACATCCCCGGGCAACACCGGGCTCTACTGCTAGTTGAGGATATAGGCCTCTTCAAAGTTGACGATAGTATCAAGATAAATGCAGAAAATTGTTTATTTTACAGGACAAGATTTTTTTTTGAGTACTACAGGTCACAACCAAGAAGCTTTAAACTAAAGAATTTATTTTGTGCAAGACAGTGCACCCTTACACTCAGTAAAGCTGACTATTGCCAAAAAAGAAAAAAAAAAGTTTCAAAAACACCAAATTAATAGAATGATTTCCAACCTCTCCATAAATTAATCCAATATAAAAACTTGTGGTTGATCATTAAAAGAGATGTACATAAAAATGGAAAACAATATTAAAGCAATAAAAACTGGTGCAACAATAAGAATCATTAATAAAATCAATGGTGGAAAGACTGATGAAGGTTATAGAATGTACAGACCAATAAAAAGGTTATAGAATATCAGTCAATTATGTGCCATGCGTGATACACACTTAAGCAATCATGTATCTTTTGATACATGACTGACTAGGCAGATTTTTTCCCGCAGTAGGTTACCATTTCTTACTGCAGTAGACCAGTTGCCATCCAAGGCTATAGAACCTGGTCTGTTCTGCTATTTACCCATAGCTGGAGGGAGAAGAAGATTCATACCTTTCCCAAGGGTATTAGCATGTAAGTGAATGTAATGGATTCAAATGGAATTCAAACTTGGCTCTCCGATTCCTCAATTTGAGCCACTATCCATTACTTCACAATGCCTAGAATGTACAGACCTGTAAAATGATTACAGAATGTATAGACTTGTATAGATGTTATAGAATGTATCAACCTGTAAAAAGGTCATAGAATATATTGACCTGTAAAAAGGTCATAGAATGTATCAACCTGTAAAAAGATTATAATGGGTTAATTAATTCGGTTTATTAAGTAAATTTTCTACTTAATAAAACTTTTTTGCCAACCCAATATTATGTATTGACCTATAAAAAAATTATAGAATGTACTACTTTGTAAAAGGTTATAGAATGAACTACTCTGTAAAATATTTTCAGTAAATTCATGCATGTGTGTATCTGTGTCTGTTGATTTGGTAAAAGAGGCAGTCATGCATTTCCACCATTAACAAATCAGAGTAAATAAAAGAATTACCTCCCCTTGTTTTATTAATGCTTGACCTACTGTCAACAGTTTGTAATTCTTTTGAAATTTTTCTGATTGAAACAAAAGAGCAAAGAGAAAATGCAGTAGAAGGATGTGACCCAGAATTTATTCCTGGGTCAAAACAACTGAGAGAATAGAAGTAAAAAAAAAAAAAAATCTCTGACCCAAGCAAACATGAACAATAAACAAAAGATGTCCCTTTGACTTTCACATTAAATAATTATAGTTTTCAATGTTGCTTCATGTATCATCTTTCAACAGGTGATCAGTAAGAATGAAAATTAATTGCTTTCAATTGAATTTAATAACATTCATGGGCAGCAGATTAAAACATAAAAAAGAGAATGTTAGAAGCCAAGGAATGACAAGAAAAACTCCAGATAAAATTAACAAAGAAAATGTCAACTACAAAAAATGGGAATAAATAAACAAGAAAATAATACTGACAAAATGATTGAAAATAAAAAGAAAATATTTACATTATTTAGACTATTGTCCTCATCTTTGTCGCCATATTTATTACAACATTTCGGCCATTGTATGCTCCGGTCTTTTTCAGGTGGTTGGAGTTATCAGTTATCTCCTGTTAATTCCCCTCTCCAAGTTCTCCACTGCCTTAACTGGGTATTGAATTCACACTCTTTGGGTCCTGTCACTGGATCTAACCAACGCCTTTATCCACTGGAGAACTTGGAGAGGGGAATTAACAGGAGATAACTGATAACTAACATCCATTTAACATAGCACGTGGAACTAGAACAGTCTGCCCCAGTGAGCAAAATAAAGGGTTCAGTTTGACATTCCAACCACCTGAAGAAGCCCTCAGCATACAACAGCCAAAATGTTGTAATAAATATGGCGACAAAGATGAGGACAATAGTCCGAATAATGTAAATAATGTTTTTTTTTATTTTCAATCATTTTGTCAGTGTTATTTTCTTGTTTATTTATTCTTATTTTTTGTAGTCCGAATAATGTAAATAGTGTACATAATACCTCATTTCAGAAATATACACAAAAAAAATTATTTCCTTAAACTTTATATTCTGATCCACAAGTAGTGATTAAGACAATTTTCCATTAAAAATAGAACATTTAAAAAAACAATCAATTCCACCCATTAATATATAATTAAATAGAAAAAGAGATAAATGAGGAAAACTTAAATTTAAACAAAATGAAGCCAAAATAGATTCAAAAAAGTTAATAGTTCCAGTTTGATCTTTATAGCAATCAAGACAAAAAAAATAAAATGTCTATTTCTTGAATTCTTATCTTTGAGAAAATCAAAACAAACAAGCCACAAAATTTCAATCAGAATAAAAATTTAAAACAAAAAAGACACCACCCAGAAAAACTACAGTGGGGTTGGGTGGACAATTATATTGTCATTAGGCACAGTTAAACTTGACACTTCAAGAGAAACAATCTGCCTCATTGTTTACCAGTAGATATTTGGTGTTGCAGTAAATGGTAAGCAACAGAAATGTCCTCTGCTGGATTAACTTGCAAATATAAGCCAATGTAAATATGGTTATTGATTACAACTTTATTAAGCCAATATTTGCTGATAATCACAAGCAACTGGTATAATGATAAGATTTCAACAAGCAGGTAAGAAACTGATCTGCTGTTTCAATCTAATTTCCTACATACACTGAATGTAGGTGGGTGTAATGGCTATCAGCATAGAAAGTGGATTTTGAGAGCCAAATTCAAATTCTGACCTAGCCTTTGGCATTCACTTTCGCACAGACACCCTTGAGAAAGACATGAATCCATCTCTTTCCCTTCCAGCTATAGATTAAATAACATTGCAGCCTGGGCTCTCTAGCATTGGATAGCAACTAGTCTAAGTGAAGGACAGTACTGAATTTCAAACCATAGAGAAAGCAACAGGAAAATACTTTCCAAATAAGTTATGGTAAAAACTGGTACCCCTGATGTTCGCCTTAAGGTCCTCAACAAAATCCAGAGACGGATATGCAATGTGATTGGTCCTGATCTGGCATCTCGTCTACAGTTGCTCTCTCACAAATATGCCGTTGCCTCCCTCTGTCTTTTCTACAAATACTTTCACGGTAACTGCTCCAACAAGTTCCTTTCGCTTGTTCCCAGACTGCATGAATTTAAGCGTGCTACTAGGCTAGCATCAGGGCCCCACCCTTTCACTGTCAAAACAGTTAAATATAGCCGTCTCTTCTACTCCAATAACTTCATGTCTCGCACATCCCATCTGTGGAATTCCCTTCCTCTTACTTGTTTCCCTGGTAGCTATAATCTCCAACTATTCAAATGTAATGTCAATCAACATCTCCAGATGCCCTGACCTATTCCCTGTCCTTCTCTTCATTCTTTCCTCCATCACACTTCTTTAGTCTCACTCCCACTCTGTAACCCCTTGCATCCCGCCTTGCTTGGGGTGAAATGCTTTTAAAAAAAAAAAAGGAAAAAAGAGACATACAAGAAAAGTGTATATGTGTGTATGCAGGTAAAGAGATTATCAGAATCGAGTTCTCTGGGCATTGGCGTGTTTATCTAAAAATAAATACATCTAAATTCACCTTCATCCCTGTTGTGTGCCAATGGCTTAGGGGTAAAATCTCTAACTGATACCAAATCAGTCGAACTTCAATCCCAGCTTGAGGTAATTGGATATCTAGTCACACTGATAAGCTGTGAAACAGCAAAACAGTCTGTCTGTGGATGACAATATATATATATATATATATATATATATATATATATACACACACACACACACACACACACACACACACAGAAATAAGAGAAAAGACAGATGCAGTAAAAATCCACACATCCGTAGCATTTACTTTTTAAAAATAGTGATCAATACTACTTCAACATATGGCAACATCATACTTGGCTACATCCATAATGCATCTGTCACTGCCATGTTTGCTACAATCATTGGATGACATATCTAAGTGCCAGTTTATCATGACATGAAAAAATAACTCACCTACTTCCACCCTCTGACCTTATTTTTCTATTTTAGCATAAATCTGACTTTTGATTGTTTAATCAAGACATACCCACTAGTATATGTTTAATTCTAACCTTATGCTCCCACCTTTTTACTTTCAGGAAAGAGGTGTAAGATTTTTTAATTTCCCTAATAAATCAGTTTTATCATAACTTACCAACCATCACCTGAGGAAGTATAATCATAGTATTGAAACATGAAAGCTTTTGTGTAGTAATGTAAAATGTCTTTATTATAATCTCTTATAACAAAAGAATTACAATATATATATATATATATATATATATATATATATATGAGGCAAGTTTTGCTGAATAATTTAGACAAGTTTTGTCTGCGTATTTTCAACAGGATCCCTTCATATTCTCAGAAGAATTTTCTGATGTCAGTATTAAAAGAAGAGAGAAAATTACCGTGTTGATGCATATTGTTTTATTCTGAGTACTTTCGAGATTAACACAATGTCATTCCCAGGGTGTGTTTTTAAGATAAAAATGAAATGTTCATTATTTCCAAAGACAAAATTGCTATGTTCATCTGAAAGTTATAATTTTACATGTGGAGTGAGAACCACTCTCTCTCTCTCTCTCTCTCTCTCTCTCTCTCTATATATATATATATATATATATATATATATATATATATATATATTATGAAATGGATTGAATCAAACAATTATTTAATATATTTTCTGTTTATAAATATATAAACAGAGTGTAATAGATAAATTGTTGACATTTTATTTTTTTTTTTATTTCCCGCATACACATTGTTTATTTTTGATTTTGTCAACTGCACAGTATAGTAGGGTCTTTGAGAGAAAAAAGAACACCATGATTTAATTCCCTCCACCTGAAATTTGGAAATGGCATGCTTTACTACTTAGTATTCCCACTGGAAGCTCTAATACGAACATTTCAGAGTGTTTGGGTGTCAGTGGAAAGGATTCAGAAAGAGTTGGATGAGTCTAATAGTGATTACGAAGGTACGGCAGGTTGGAAAATTCACTCTGATCATTGTGATAAGAAAAGAACTCCCAAATTTGTTGGTGAGGGCCTCAGACTCAACACAGAGGCCTACATTAAGTGCCTTGAGGAGGTAGTGCTGCTCTGGGTCAAGAGGGTGGCTGCTGGAAAACCCATGTCTTGCAATAGGACTCTGTACCATGCCACATAAGCAGGAGAACCCAGTCATGACTGTCAGACAATTTCTGCAACCACATCATCCCTTATATATGACCACCTAACTCCCCAGACTGCAACCCCCTTGGTTATTATTTATGAGGTGTAGTTGAGTGAGAGACCAACAAAACTCCTTGTAATACCAAAGATGACCTGAAGACAAGGATTATGACAGCATTTAAACATGGAGACCGTCCAGAAGAGAGGCAAGAGATTTCAAAGTCATTTAGAGGCCCTGGTTGAAGCCATAGCCATTTTATTGAATAGATTTACTCTTTAGTATTTGAAAATATTTTTGTGTAATTTTTATAAATATATCTGTTAAAATGTATTATCAGTATTATTTTCATTTTTGCATAATTTAGACCACAATTTGTTCATCATATCCTGTACATATATATAACAGTTCTTATGTTGTTTTTTAACTATTAAATTACAGCAAATACCTTAAGACTTCCTCTAACAACTCTACCTAACTAATGCTAAACTCCTAATCTTATAAAAAATATGAAAGAGAGAGGGGTCAACAAATAATTAAAAAAAAAGTGACAATAAATAAGTGACCATGCAATAAAAGCACAATCCAGACACCATGCTAAGATATGTTAGTTTAATTTCTGATCTTACCATGTTTCTGCAGGTCAAAACCATGCTTTCTGGCCTCCTCTTTCAGGAGAAGGTTAAACCAAGGTAGGGCATCAGTACCTACACGTGCAAGGGACAAAACATACATGCACTACAGAGAGGGCATGCAATAGTTCCAATGTTGGCAGAATTAGTAATAACTGTAGTAGGGGTACTGCTCTGAATGGCTAGTACCAAACTACTAAACCTCCATTGTGTTACTTGCACAATAGAAGACAAGTTTAGTATGACAGTGACTTTTCATTCTTTTTTAGTCATACATAGATTCACACAAAACACTTTAAGACACAAATATAAATTAAATAAGACAAATAAATGGCTTAATTAATTTTTTGATTAACAAATTTTATAATCATGATATAAGGAAAAATTCTTTTTATATTTGTTAATATAGACTTTAAGAAAATATTTCATGTAAAATCAATTTACAAACAGAAAAAATTGTTATAGAAACAAATATTATATTGTAATGAGTGGTAAATTTAAAAATTTAAAACAAAATCAAATTCAGCTGAAAGAAAAAAAAATGGTGCTTTTTTTCCCTTTTATGATTGGCTAGGTTAACCTATTGTTATTTCATGTTTTGTAGAGCATATTGTAAAACTAAATTCAAAGATATTTTGAAAAAGTTTTTTTTTTGTTTTTGATTCCTGAATTTGAATCATTGCCTGTCCCATAACAGTTTCATTTCTATATACATTTCATACACTCAATGTAACATCTATTATGGGACACGGGTGGTAGTACATTTTTTAATAAGCACAAAATGCTAGTAGGCTCTTAATAACTTCAAAAGATCAACACTGACAAAAGTCAGCTTCTATTAAAGACTTTGTTGTTTATACAAGAGTTGGTTAAAAAATAATAGCTGTTCTTAATTAATTACAATGGTTTTAATTTAGAAGCAGACAAATCACATGATATTGCAGACAAAAATCTTGAGATTCCAAATACAGCCCTTAACAATCTTCTTTCACGTCTGTGGTAATCCACCTTTGAATAAGGTCATATATATCCAAATGTTTAGAAGATTCTCTGATACTTTCTTTGTGTGATTTACCTCTTTCAGTCTGCCTTTATCTGTATTCACAGCAGCAGATAACCTGCCACTGCAGGGTCTGTCACTAAAGTCGATTTCTCCTTTCTCTCGAGGATTACTTTTAACTCTGCTGACCTATTTCCTTTCTATGCTTACATCAAATGCAGCCTTTCCATAAATATTCATTAACCACCTGTGAAAGTTTTCAATACTTTCTCTTTCCAAAAAAGTAAATTCTCTTACATGTTTTTGTTTATTACATGTTTCCAGAGTGGTAGCCATTTTGAAAGAGAATTGTGGGTAGAAAAAGAGAAAGTAATTCCAAAATTTTTGCCTGGAATTCAAGAGACACTTTATGATTTATAGTTATTTAAAAAAAAAATTCTAATAGCTTTAACATTAAATTAGAAAAAGCATTACTTTTTGACCAACCCTTGTTAAAAAGAAAAAAAAAAGAAAAAAGACATTTTTATTAAACTCAAGTGTAAAAGCTCACCAAAGTAAGATTTTTTTTTCTTTTACTGTACATTTTAAGGATTTCAATCATTTTTTTTATTTTTTTTCAATTTGGAATAGCATTTAACATTTTTATAGGAAATTTTGAGATGAGTTGTTTTTCAAAGATTTGTTTTTGCTATTATCTTCCCTGTTTTGTGTTATTTTTTTTTCTATTCAACATTTAAAGTTACTTATTTACTCAGCCTTGATTAGTCTGGCACAAGGTTACATGTATTTGAGCATTAAAAGCTTGTTAACACATTCAGTGACAATGGATGTTAACATTTTTGGAAATTTAAGTGTTAAAAAATCTTTTTTTTAAGAAGTCGATATTGAAGGTATTGAATCATTAACTCAGGGTTTCTCAAACTTTTTACCCCTGTGCCACCCTTGAAATAACTTTCATGTTGCAGGAAACCACATAGAAATTATTATGTACTATTATTAATATCTATCTTTTATATGGTTTACAGCTACATCACATTGAAAACACTGGTTCTCATATGATCACTAAAGTTAAGCAACATCAAACCTGGTCAGTACTTAGATGGGTAGGCATTTGAGAATACCAGGTGCAGTAAGCTTGGATGTGCAGGTGGTGTAATGGATAATGGCTCAGAATTGTTAATTGGAGAGCTGGGTTCCAATTCCTGTTGGGTTCATTATATTCATTCATGCACAAATACTCTAGTGAAAGGTATGAATCTACCTCTTCTCCCCACAGATATGGGTTAATTAGTAAGATTTGTATCACTAAATCATTATTTTCAAAAACAAAACAAAAAAATTATTACAATCTAAAAATATTTCCTGGCTTTATAAAAACCTGCAAAGTGTTAATAAGTCATAGAAAATGAACCTATCTATCTTTTTTATATTTTTATCACAGTTCACATGGTAAACATAATATATGGACACCGTGCATGTGTTCTGTACTCGGGCAAGTTACTCAGTGATACACACATCTGGCACGTACAGGTCCTGTCCACTAACCAGTGAAGGCGGTTTCACACTGATGCCATATAGACATAGCTAAGTACATTCTCTAGGATTATTATAATTTTAAATAATATAATTGGTCGAAGCCTTTATTATAATAACCAAGGACTTTCCAACAATATGCCATATGTATATAGTAAAATTACAAATATAAAATTAAACAAAAATTACTCAAAAATTCATTAGCCTATTTATCACTGTTTCTTCCTGAACCCTTAGTGATCTAGGAGAAATACTGGATTCAGATTGATGATTAAAAATGGCTTCAAGTGAGTCAACCCTGTAGGTCTTATGGAGGATCATCCTTCTTCAAACCTTGTGGACTGACAAGACAGAATCAGAAAGAAAAGTACCAAATTTAGACAAAAAAAATCACTCAAAAATTCATTAGGCTATTTATCACTGTCTCTTAGCAACCTCTTGCAGAACCCTAGGGTTCCAGGGAGCACCAGTTGCAAAACGCAGTATTGACAACAGGAGAAATTTTTCTCATTTGCAGTAGTCATAGAATTGCAATGATGGAAATTACTGTCATCCAGAGTGAATGGTTATATGCATGAGCTATATAAAAAAAATATTTTTAATTCTTTTAACAATCTGTATGCAACTTACCATCTGGCTTAACTAATCTAACATTTCCTTCCAAAGCCCAAGGTCAGTGTTCAAATTGAACAAAAGTCAAAACCCTAAATGCTAATGCCCAAAGAACACAATGTTGGACAAATATATAACATATTTTATGACATATTTGTATATTCTAGTGCTATATATAAAACATTTTCAGACAATTTCTTTTTGGAATTAATTTCTTTGAGTTATTCTAGTCTTTCCTTCCAACTGATCTTGAACATTATGGTATATGATATGATACCAAAGTAAGTTTTGTACTCTGTGTTATCTCAGAAAGCCTTGAGGGTTGGCCTCAAAGCCACCAAGTGCAGAATTGGGCCTGAAAGAATGTCTGTGCATGCACTAATATAAACAGGAAGTGAACCCAGCTTAATGTGGGAAATACATATGTAGGACAACTGGATTATAGAAAGTTAAATAAATGCCCGATCCACAAGGTGTAGGGAAGAATCACTTGGACCCTTGCAAGTTTTCAAACATTTGAAAACAAGACCCAAAACATAATACTCCTTGATCAGCTGACACAGAAGTGAATAAATATTATTTTACATACAAAAAATTTAGTCTTGTACCCTTAGACATTACTAACATAATATTACCCTACCATAATATAACAAAGTCAGCAGTGACTAAATTCTGAGAGAGCTAGTCCATTGACTAGTATAAAAATTTGAGATTTTTTTTTAGTGCCTATTGTTCTAGTGGAACATATTTTAAGACATGTTTTTTGATATCAGACATTAATTTTGATTATTTTATCAATAATGTACACAGAAAAGACTAACATACCATATGTTCTTACTGTTGAATTATGAATGTTACCAGGATTGAACTTGGGAACTCAAGTTAACAAAAGTATGTGTAATACTCTTATAATAAGCTGGCTTACCTATTAATTAAAATGAACCCTTCCAGATTATTAAAAACCAAAAAGTAAAACAAGCTCCTGATATTTATTTGGCTGTGGTGGTGGATAAGATTTGAGTATACTTGGTGAGTCAATATACTTACCTGGCGTTATGCTGGGGGTTTTGACAAATATTGGATCGTTTCTTGGCCTATGGCTGAGATTCGATCAAGGCTTCGACTAGCTTGGACTGGCTCCGGCCTGGACTTGCTAGGACAAGTCATGACCAACTTTGACTAAGCTCTGACCAGTTTGGACAAGCTATGACCAGTTTTGGACCGGTGGCCTTTGAGTGGAAACACTCGGGTCTCCCACGTCAAAACAACCTTGTGTCACATCTTGACTTTGTGGGAGTCAAGTAAATACCATACTTGGTGAGTCAATGCTAGGAAACCTTACCATTTAGTAGCAGTGCAATCTACAGATCTCAAGGTTATGACACCATCATGTTTCCACTGTATTGATGGGTATCTAAAAAATGTGGTAAGCCATGTTTGTCCACACAATTCTGGTATTGAATTCCTTGTTTAACTTTTGGAACACATTTTAAGACATATTTTGATACTAGTTGAGCATTAATTGTATTTTAACACAATATTTAATCATGTATTGTATTTTCAATGTATATTTTCAATAAGATAATTGAATTTAATTCTTGCCTGGTGTTAAAAAAACACCTTAAAATATATTCCACAAACAGAACAATGGATACTAAGAGTTTAAATAGAATTAGTTTAAAATTTTTTTTATAGATAAGTGTCTCTTGTAGGAAAGCTAATGGTAGGACAACTTATTAATATATCCATTAGTTGTGACATAAATTGTAATAGTCAATGCAGTAGAAAAGTGAAAACTAAAACAATTGATAGACTTTATTGGTGAGTATGAAGAATACACTGATATTTTGTGAAAGAAAAGAAAATTATTACTATCAGTACTGGTTTATATTTTCTCTTTTTCCTTTTTCTTTTGTGCTAAATTCGACACAGTTTAAATTGTGAATAGCAATCACAAAAGCAGTTTAGTCTGAGGTGCTGTTGGGGGCAGACAGTTTCAGTCTGCTTTCAACATTGCTTTTCAATAAATGCAATTATTCTCTTTTATACAGACTTCCTAAAACTATTGATCTAGCTTTTTCTTTTTTTTTTTTTTAAAACAAAAAAAAAAAAATGCCATCCTGAATTTCTCTTGGAAGCTTCTTTGATAGACAGTGAGAAGAGATACAAATCTATACCATAATGCTTTAACCAATGACAAACAGAGACAGTAAGGACTTTTCTGGAGCAAGGTTATAATGCCACTAAGACACAAGATATTACTGAGAGTGAAAGAGAATGAGAAGACTTTAGTAAGGAGAAAGAACAATAAAAGAACAGGATTCAGAAAGACAGAAGACAGTGATTGGGATTGCATGCAAATTATTGAAGAATGAAGGAGGGAAGAAAGCAACAGACCTGAAGAGAGTCCCACAGGCGAGAAGTGTGAGAAGAGAAACTACCAGAATAGAACTTATGGTTACATCTAGCTATTTCAACAGTAAAATGATGAGAATTAGTACCGACCATGGTGAAACACATTTTAACTGAATGTACTCACTTAGACAATAATTTTCTTGTGTTGTTTTCCTTGAAGTATTTATGTCTAAGACATAAATACTACAAGGAAAACAACATGAGAAAACTATTTGAAAATATTGAATCTGTCAACATGTCTTACCTTACAGAAATAGGTTTATACTAAAGCATGTAACACCTACAATGGATAATCTACAAACTATGTATCTATAAAACATACATTTACTCTGAAAGTATAAAATAATGTATAAAATATCTGTAGTTGAAGGCATAACATTGGATACATTAAATAACCCATAGAGGTGTTAATATGCCACTAAACTAAAACAACCAAACCAACCTAGTAGCCACTCTAGTAGTACACTTAAATACATGTGTTCAGAATACCAAGGAGGAAAGCTGATTAGAACAATTTCCACTTGACAAATGGTCTTAAAAGGGAGGAAAGAAAGTCCTCAGAAGCCCAATATGATTGTCTTTTCTATTTTGATTGGACTACCAGAGGGAAGCTACATTAAGGTGGCGGGAAATTAATTTATTGTACTGGGTTGGAACAAACGTTTGTCGCATTTAAACATGTGATTTTTTTCACATGTGAATGAAATTCATGACATATATATGTCTTCTGTAAGGTGATATTTCAATGGAGGGAAATGGGAGGCATCTTTATCATTTAAAGTTTTTATTCCTAGAATTGTAAAAAAAAAAAAAAACAATGTATAAACAGTAAAAAATATATGTGCCATTTATGAAGGTGGTGCCATAGCTGAAAGTGCTGTTCCAAAGTGGTTCACTAAATTAAGAAATGCAAATTTTGATCTGGAAGACTGCAAACATTCTGTCAGGCCTGCAGTCACTGATGATAACTAAATCAAAACATGTTAAAAATAATTCAGGTTACAGGGCATCAGAAATATACTCCACCTATCTCATATGAGCATTGTCAGGCATCTTAAAACACTTGTGGCCCTGTTGTTGCTTGCTTCACTGAATGCCACTCTTACTTTAGTCTATTTTCATTGGTCTGTTTCTCGTGAGCCAGTCCTGCACTTCTACATTGTGCTTCAGTATCCATAGAAATATCAATAAAGAACTATCAAAGATCACATCACTCATTAACAAGTTTAAAAATAACAACTTTTATAAATGATACTTTGATTGATTAAAATAAAATATAATTTATACATAAAAGAAATTTAAAGAAAGTTTCCTGTATAAGGAATTCTTGAGCTTGGAAAAGGAAGTTGACTGGTGGCTGCAGTTATAACTAAACAGCCCAGAGTGACCATAGGTGACTATTTTCATGAAGCAAAATGTTAATTTTGTCAATGCAAGTTGCAATTTGAATTTCTTAGTTGTATAGACATATCCTTCTATGGCAACATCTAAAACAATCTTGACTGAAATTGAGAGCCAGGCTACTGCAATTTCAGATATATAGAATTAATATATAAAACACTATATTTTGAGGGGAATCCATATGCAGTAAAAAAGGAAGTAATATTTATAAATGATGCAGAATGATAAATGTTAAATGAAGGCAGTTGATCGAGGGTGTTCAAAAAAGGGCGTAGAGAATAGGACTTTAGCTGACTGAAATACCACAGTCATCTGGTAGGGAGAGTGTTAGTCTACTAGCAGGGAAACCAGTTCGATCTTACTTCTGCTTTTTTGGCACCTGCTTTTATGGAGGTGCACATCCTAATTGCACTGCTCTGATTGGCTAGCCAATAATAACACTTGACAAATGGTCTTGTATCATATGCATTAAAAAGGAGGAAAGAAAATCCTCAGAAGCCCAATATGATTGGTAGTCCAATCAAAATAATGGCTTTGTGTCATACGTATTGGAAGGGGAGGTGAGAAACTAAAACCCAGTCTTTCCCTCATTGGTGGGCCAATCAAAATCATATTGCATCTATCCACCTTCAGTGGAAAATTATACATGTTCCAGAATCTCACACTCATTATACCTGATTATCACAGATGTCATTGTCATCTCCATTTGACAGTATGTCATATCCCTGATCAAAACAAACCTGACCTTTAAAGATTCACTTTGTGTCACTGATTTCAACTAACAATTCTTTTATCAAATGAAAACAATACTTAAGTTAAACAGACCTAAGACTGTATCTATCATCAACTATGAATTTATACATAACTATAAGAAAATTTGTTTAAGGGGCTAAATTCTGCACATCTTTTTCGAAAGAGAAACTGAAAGAGGAATGACAAAATAAAGTTGAAATGAATCTTATCGAGAAGCAATAATGAAAGAAAAGGAACAATGGAATTTAAAACCCTTAAATAAAAATAATTATTGATGAAGACAGTTGATCAGGGGAGTTCAAAAAACAGGTCTTTAACTGATTGAGGCACCAGAGTCATCCGGCAGAGTGAGTGTTCTACTCACGGCGAGACCAGTTTGATCTTTTTTTCTACTCTTTTGACAACTGATTTTATGGGGATGCCAACCCCAAATGCAGTGCTATGATTGGCTAACCAATAATAATGCTTAGCCAACAATAATGCTTGGCCAATGGTATTGGCTAGCCAATAATAATGTTTGACCAATGGTCTTGTGTCATACACCTCAAAGAGGAGGAAGGAAAGCTACCAAGAACCCAATATGTTTGTTGGTCCAATCAAAATAATGGCCCTGTGTCATAAGTATCGGAAGGGGCGACAAGAAGCTCCATCCCAGCCCTTCTCTCGTTGGTGGGCCAATCAAAATTGTGGCCTTATCTCACTCTCATTTGACCTGATTATCACAGGTGTCATTGTCACCTCCATCTGAAAGTATGTCATATCCCTGATCAAAACCTGACCTTTAAAGATTTACTTTGTGTCACTCATTTCAACAAATGATTCCTTTATTAAATGAAAACAATATTCTAGTACAATTTCAACAGAGCTAAAATTGTACTTAATGACTACAATTTCACTTTATTACACTATACTCCAAAAGTAATATAAACCTGAAAATTCATTAGAATCTTCTTTTTTTTTTTTAACATGAAAAATATTTTTCCTTCCTTAGAAGTAAAAATCAAACCGCTGGTCAAGCTTTGACACCAGTCATGGTGTCATACACCTGAATATGTGAATTGCTATAATGTTTGGGTGTATCATACTTTAACAGAAAAAAATTTAATGAACCATATTTCCATCTGCAATTCTCTGCTCAAATGTAACAAAAATGACTGCATTTTGAAAAGAATGGTCACAGGTAATGAAAAATGGATTTTTTACAACAATGTAGTGTGAAAATGTCTCAAGGTAAACAAAAAGCTGGTCTCCATTCGACAGACATGTTGCTGTGTATCTGGTGAGATCGGAACAGTATTGTATATTATGAGCTCCTTCCACAAAATCAGACATAGAATTCAAGCAAAACTTCTGCTACGTGATGTGTCCCTTCAGGATGTTGGCGATTATGGCTCTCCAAAATTTCTTATCCTTTGTATCTCTTGATAAATTTAGTCATTTTATCTCTCCTAAACACTCTTCCACTATCCATTGACCCAAGCTCATTAGGTGGGCTATATATTGTTTTCTTCTATCCCTCTTGACCTGTGAGTATCAAATTTTCCAAGCCCTCTTTTCTCATTATGTGCCCAAGAAATTTCAACTCTTTCTAATGTTAATTATAAGTGTTCATTTTGTTTTCATTCTCTCTAAAGCTTTGTTGTTGTTTGCATGTTCGGTCTATGGTATTCTCAGCATCATTTTGTAGAACCATATTTCTGATGCATCATGTCTTTTCTTCATCTGTGAGGAGATTGTCCAGTATTTATTGCCATATAAGAAGACTGATATTACTTAACAGTTCAGTACTCTTTTCTTTGTCTCTAATGAAATTTTCCTGTTTCTTAATACTTTGCTGAGATTTTAGAAGGGATCTTTATCTATCTCAATGTACTTTTGGATTTCAGTGTCACAATTTCCATCCTCTGTCAAAACACTGCCCAGATATTTAAATTATTGTATTGTTCCCAAATGACCTGACTACTGTCATGCTTTCTTTACAGGAGTTAAATTTGATCAAAAATGGAGTATTGCTGCTATATCTGGGCTGGAACTGCTCAATCCTCAATTTCTAGCTTTGATAGAGCTCAAAATCCTTTATGCCCTCTTGTGAGGAAGGACTTATTCTTCCATTGTGCAGCCTCTTTCCCAACAGACACAACATTGCAAGCTTCACCAATGATCAGATGAGCTCTATTCTTTAGTCCTTCTAGTTCAGACCTTTACAGTTAGGGCATGCCATGCTACTTCCATGGCGTCGAATCACCCTCATTTCCTAATGTGTTCCAAATTTAATTTTTGCCAAAATTGCCACTTTGGGGAACAGATATGCACTTGGTTGCTTCCTTAAATACTACAATCTTAACTTCTTCAAGTTAATCGTCAATCATTATCTTTCCTCCCTATCCCTATAATCTTCAGTTTCTACCAGCTCTTCTTTCATTTACATCACACACCTCATTCAGTAAATCTTTATTTTGATTAGCTCTAAAGACATGCACTGGGTGAATTTTAGCATAAAAAATAAAAATAAAATGGCAGGCTATTATATGTATAAGGTAAATGTATTTTAAGTATTTTATTATAGAATTGCTTCCAAACTGAAAGAAATTAAGATAAGTGTTACTACAGAATAGGGTTATTATTTCTATAATATAAATGTATTGCTAATGATTTTGTTATAGAATTGCATTGAAACTGGAGCAAAAACAAATTGTCAAGGATCATGTTTTTCTAACAAGTTATTACCAATTAATTTCTAACTTATTAACAATGAATCATTAAATGCCACACAAAGAAGCCAAAAAATCTGCTACCATTAGTATTGCTGAGAGCAAAGATTCCCATGACAAAAAAGTTTATTTTTACCAACGCTTAGAGGAAAGACATTAAGGGAGGAAATTGGCACTGAATTGAATTCTGAGAATTTCTTTTGAACAAACAAAAGAAATAAGCATCAGCTGTTACACTTTCTTTGACTTGGAATAAACTGGGTTATAAACAATATCAACTATACAAATACTGGATTTTTCAAGTTAATCTCTGACTTTTTAATAATAAATCAGGGATTCAGATGAAAATAATTTCTTCAGATGAGGAATTATTATTATTATTATTATTACTATTATAGATTGATTCACTTGAACTAGTATCCTCATTTTGGTTGTTACAGTCACAATGCTTTGTACAATTCCTCAGTTTCAAAGATTCAGGTAAAAATCATCAAGCCAAGACACTGACTATAACAACTAAAATGGGGAAACTAGTTTGAATGAATCTCAAATTCTTTTTCCTGTACAAGTAAAATGGCTCTTGAACTCCTGAGCAAGGTCTGATGAAGGCTGGAGAGTGTAACAGTTGAAACATTGTTATTATATCAAATATGAGAAAAAAAACTTTGAAGGTAAATAATTTCTGAGCAAGGTGTTTATTAAAACACAAATTAAATAGTTAATTACTGTTATTAATTACTACGAGTACTAATAATAACAATCATAATAATGACTTAATTATCTTTATTTTCATTGGAAGTTTTCATAAAATAGCATCCAAAAAGTGAGTTTATTCACAGTTTCATATATTTTGATGTAAATTGGATTACTGTCATCTTTTATACAATGTATCAATAAATTCATAACATAACAATAAAACCTCCATTAGTAGTGTAGGGCATTGTCATAGCATTAGTACTGAAAGAGTCTTTAAATACATCATTTAAAATATTACAAATCCATTACTTCCTTGGATATTTGAACCCTGACATAATTCCATCTGTTTTTATTAGAGTAACCATTAGACGACTTTGTAGGCTTTATTTTGGGAAATAAAATAAAATTTAGTATGCTGTATTGAATATTGGTATTGTGTGTCTTTGGTACTAGGTTTGTTTCTTGTTTTTTCTTATGGTACCTTGTGACACTTAGATGTCTCAGATAAAAAAAAATCCTGCTACATGAAGCATGTTCATTGTATCACAGTATACTTTAAAAAGTTTATTTCACAGATAATCAGTTAAAATACTAAATGTTGAGTCTTTTTTTTTTCTTTAATTATTTCACCACAAGCAAAACAATAAAGTCACATAAACATAAGGGGTTACTGAGTAAGAAAGAACATAAGAAAATGAAAACATTATTAAGGATAGAGAACAATAAAAGAACACTGTTGGGCCTCAAACTCACACCTGACCTCAAGTGGAACTCATATATACGATCCATTGCTAAGGATGCAGGTTTCTTTTCTGAGACCAAGGAAGAATAAAAAGATCTAACTTTTTGTTTCATAGGAGTTTGTTCTTTGAGACTTGTGAAGGTTATGACTATGTTCCAGAGAAAGAGCAATAGTACTGTTGTTTACAGTGTGCAGGAAACCGAGTCCTGAGTGAAGCGTTGTTCCGGTTTCCATGTTAGCTGTCAGCAGGAACAGATTCGAGGGGAAATTTATTTTCCTACCACCCAATTGTCGTTTAAATCACACATTAGAAATAAATTTTACATACGTTGAAGATCTTATTAGCTACAAAATGTTACTTAAGCAATAAAAATAGACATAAGGTAGAGTAGTTTGTACATATATAGGATAAAATATAAGGGACAGAGGAAGAAAAAAATGTAATGAGCGTAGTGGAAACAATATACAGAATAATGAGCAGTCTATCGTTACTGATAATGGTATCTTCCCCTGTGGGTTAAAGAGACAACATTTAGTCTGCAGAAAACAGCAAATGGCTGCCCTGCCAGAACAGAGTTGATGTGAACTCCTGGCTATGAAGAAAGAAAGTAACTATCAGCTTCACCCATGAGATAGATGGGGATGGTGAGCTTAGTGGTGTTAGCTATGCAAATGATTCCTTTTGCTAGCCAACCACTAATGTTTTGGGCTCCAGAAAAGAGGCAGATTGGCAGAGCACCATGCTGAATATATATCATGATTGCCATGCGTTACTAAGGATTTCTGTCTGTGTTACCCAGTATTGCCTGAAATTATTTCGTCCTTGTTCATGTTTCCGATGTCTCAGCTACATTCATCCCTTACATGTGGTGTTCCTGTATGAAAGTCTTGTACCCTGCTTGTCATGATTCACTATTCAGCTCATTTAGTGCTTGTGTTCAGCACTGCTGGTTTTTCCATCCTTCCTTAGTTGTGACATGCCTTTTCATTGGCAGATACTCAACCAATAAGAAGAAACATATTACAGATAGTTACGACATATGCAACTTACAACAGTTCAACTTTAGTACGTGTGGTTAAAACTTGTACATTTGAAAAATGAAAGTAAGCAAACACATCAAGTGTGTTGCATATGTATGACTGTTTCCGCACAGTCACCCAGATACAGTAGTAACCCATTACAGTACAGTCAAGTTATAACCATATCTTCTAAAATTTCTTTCAAAATACTTCACAATGTCTTTCAAGAGGAAATTATCTCTGCGTACTCCTAAGCCTGCCAAGAAGGAAAGAAAAGCAATTGATCTGGACACTAAAATGACAGTTATTAAAAAGTATGAAGAAGGAAACAAAGTTAGTGTGATTGCATGAAGTTATCCCATTCAACTTTGTTGATGATTCTTAAGGATGAAAAAAGGATCTGTGAAGCCATGATTTGCAAAGATTGAATGGATAATATATGATGCGATTAGTCCATATTGTGTAATTTATAATGAGAAAAAAAACAGACAATTCAGACAAAGCTAAGTTTATGAAAGTCATATCTCCTCCCAATAATAGATATTAAATGGATAAAGAGAGAGAAGAAAACAATAAGTGATGATAGAAAGAGAAGAAAGAGAGCCACAGAAAAGGGGAGATGAAAAGAGTGTAAGAAGAGTTAAATAAAAAATTATTATTATTATTCTTATTATTATACTCTCATGACACAGCATATTATATGCAAAGGTAATTTAACATTGTGCGACTTACAACCACGCTGTCTTACAATGGGTCTGTCAAAACCAAATACTGTCATAAGTCAACAACTACCTGTAGTGAGGCGTGATAACCAGTTAGCTCCTTCCCCACACTTTTTTTAAATTTTTTCATCCCCCTTTCCTTTCCTTTTTTCTGCTATTAATTTTAATTTTGCCTGTTATTATTACTTTACAAATGTCTTTAAATTGGACAGATTAGCAACCATATGTGTTCTAATTAACACAAAAACAATATGATTTCAAAATAAGTGCTCCAAAGACGCCTACATCTTCATGAAAGTAAGTGTCAAATTATTAGGTCTTTCGGAAGAGAAGGTATTATATATACTCAAGTATAATACAAGTTTTTATCATCAGTTTTTTACAGAAAAAATAGTGGGTCACACTATATATAAGTAATTTTTTTTAAGAAGTTATTAAAATTAAGCATTTTCAGTGACCAGTTGCATTATACATTTTTTCTGGAGGGGTTAAAATTCATGCAAAAAAATTCAGGGGTCAAACTATACATGAAGCTGACTTATACACAAGTATATACAGTAATCCTCAGTATTAAGTATACCTCAGATTTGCTTGTTCCACAAGGCCAGGAAACTATTTAGATCTGTGGGTGGTTATTCACTCACATCATAGCAGCAGAAATTAGCCTTATGGTCATGGGGATAAAAGCATACTTGACAGGAAATAAAACATACACAAATAACAGGAAAAGCATGGTAAATTGTACGCTAATTTCATACAATTTATTTATATCTTTTCCATGTATTAGGGTGTGTATTTTTTAGGTTACAATTGTTTTATGGTATATGTGATAAAAGGGAGGATTTACCCCGGAGTATTACAAGCCATATCACAGAGAGAAGTTACACACATGTTGCCATGGTTCCAAGGTTCATGGTGAAGAGATTGAAATTAATGTCTTTTGGCAGGATGTTCGTATTTCCGGCAGGAACAGTTTTTGTTGCATTCTGGGAGTATTTTTATTATTTTTAATTTTTGTTTAATTTATTTTATATAATGTTTTATGTTATTGTTTTATTTTATTTTATTTATAATTTACATTATTATTACTATTTTATTTTTATCTATTTATAATAATAATAATAATAATATCCCTACAGATCTTCCCATTCCACAAAGAAATTGTTTTGAACAGATTTTATAATCATCTTTTATATACAACTGAGAAGACCGAGACCAAAATAGAGAAATTTATTTATGACTAATCCTTCCAAGAACATTTTTATTAACAGTAATAATTAATAATAATCAATTATTAGTAGTAATTATTTTAAAATTATTTGAAATGGGATCCTTAGCTTTGCTTTTATAAATAAAGAAGAACATGTTTTGGCCAATGGTTTGTTTTTTTTTGGTCTTCCTCATATGTTTCACATGATGCTTCTTAACACTTTGAGCCATAATCCATACATTTTTCCTTGAGTCCAAATACTCATTTGTGTCAATAACATTCTGGATAAACACTCTTCAGTAGGATCATCCATAGCTATTGATTTTGTTTTCCATACATATTACTGCACTCCATCTATACAGTTTCAGGTGGCTGGGTTTGTTTTTTGTCCTTACAGTAGTGTCCTGTAGAAAACCCTAGAGCCACTCAAGGCAGAGGGTTACAGAGTGAGAGGCACAGTTAATGTGGATATGTAGGGAAGGTAATGGTTAATACTAAACTTGAACAGGCCAAGATTGTAATGATCAGGAAAACACCCTTTTTAGAGTCAGTTTCACATAGAGCAGCAGTGCGCAAGAAGAAGCTGCTCAAGTGGAACTTACATCTCACAAATAGAATACGAAGGGAATTGAGGGTGGTTCACTACAATGTGCGTAGCATGGCAGTCTTAGCCGCAAAAATTAGAACTGGTGGAATTAAGGAATGTAGTTCATCTGAACACTTTTCATGGAAATACCGATAAAGCAGTGAGATGTTTGCGACATTTCGTCTGTGGAAAAGGGGTTATAGAATGGAAAATAATTTGTCACCCAAAAGAACGTGGTGATGCTATTGGACTCTATCAAGCAGCTCCTGTCCATATATGGCAGTAGTACTCCATCAGAGTTGTAATTCTCATAGACTAGTTGCCAACCAAGTCTACAGAGCCTAGTCTACATTTTCCAAGGGTATTTGTGTGAAAGTTTGTATAACAAACTCTACCAGATTTTGAGCTTGGTTCAATAATTTCACATTTCAAATTACTAATCATTATGCTACCCACACATCAAACTAGAACAATATACTGGGTGTCCATAAAGTTCGTGTGCACTTTAAAAAAAAAATTTATAACTTTATTTGTATTTGTGATAGAAATAATCTATAAAAAAAATGTTATAAAGTTTAATGTACCTAGTTTTTAAGTATAGCTAAAATAACTAATGTGATTTCAAGCATTACTGTAAATCAGATGGCAAATATTTTCCGTGAACTGCAAAAATCGTATTACCCTTTGTATTGCTAATGATGGAGGACATGTGGAAACTTAAATAAAATTTCAATAAAACCTTAAAAAATGTAGATTTACTTCTTTCTAATCCTTTTTACAAATTGTTTTTATTGCAAATACAAATAAAATTATAAATTCACCAGAAATTTTTTAAAGTGCACACGAACTTTATGGACACCCTGTGTGTGTGTGTGTGTGTGTGTGTGTGTGTGCGCAAAATGTAGTTGCATTCTATTTAAAATAAGGAAGAATCATATCACCCAACAGATTAGAAAAGAATGGTGATGTTTTTATGTTAATCTCATTTCTTAAGAACCTGTTACGTGATATTTCAGATCTCTTTTTGGCAATAAGCATGACATGTATTAAATCTGACAGCATCTCTCCTTTTCTTCATGTTTGTTTTATAAACCGTTACTTTGCTATACTTATTGATTCTATTATGGTTATTCCATATTCCTGCTGATTTATTTCGCCCCTCGTATATATCAAGTAAAAGCAATAATTTGTAAAAAGGATTAGAAAGATATTTTTTAAGGTTTTATTGAAATTTTATTTAAGTTTCCACATGTCCTCCATCATTAGCAATATCAAGGGTAATACGATTTTGCAGTTCACAGAAAACATTTGCCAACTGATTTACAGTAATGCCTGAAATCACATTATTTATTTTTGCTTTACTTAAAACTAGGTACATTAAACTTTATAACAGTTTTTATAGATTATTTCTATCGCAAATACAAATAAAGTTATAATTTTTTTAAAGTGCACACGAACTTTATGGACACCACTGTATATTTTAATAAAAAATAAAGTTTCTTAACTCTTTGCAGACTGAATTTATTACTAAACTCAATTATTTGGGCAAGTGTTCAAGACTGCTTACAATGACAATAAAACAATTCCTTCCTACTCTGTGTGAGATGGCATGTTTAATAAAACAAAATATGGCAACCTACTGCGGGAAAAAAATCTGCCTCATCAGTCATGTATCAAAAGCTACATGATCACCTAAGCATGTATCACACATGGCACATAACTGACTGATGATTGAATTTGACTCACATGACTTCTTATGCCATGAAATGTGTAACTAAAATATGTTTATTTTATGACCTTTGTTGCCAAACAAAAATTATTATTAACATCATTCAAGTTTCAGTATAAGAGCAATTAGTAGCATGAAAAAAAAAATAAAGGAGATTTCTATTCACAATATTTACATTGTTCAGACTGTTGTATTCATCTTTGTGGTTTTATTCACAATGTTTTAGCCATTTATGCTCCAGCCTTCTTCAGGTAATTGGAATTCCAAACCAAACCCTTTATTTCGTCCACCGATGCAGATTGTTCTAGTCCCACATGCCATGCCTCTTCCAGATATCTCAGTTTCAGCTATTTCCCTTTAAAAAATACAAAAGATCTTTGGTCCATATAACACCAGGATGACCTTCAAAAGTGGTTCAACACTTCGCAGACACCTCTTCCAAGTAAGACCCCCTACAGAGGAGAACATGATGAAGGACTGTGTTTACACCATCCCATGCAACTCTGGCAAAAAATACAGGGTGTTCCAATAACTTGGACCAATTTTAATGTGAATTAAGTTTAAGCGTCTAATGATTTTTTTCTTTTTCTTTCAGATTTGGCGGACATTTGGGTGATATTATTTTTCACACATAATTGCCATGACTTAAATAACATGATCCAATAAAGAAATAAATTTTCACCAATAACACTGATTTATTTACTGCTGACTTTGATCTGTCTTAATGTAACACCCTTTATAAAGGAGAAATGGGCTGCCTCCTTAAGATAAAACTGCATGAACACTGTAAAGCCATAACACAAGGGGAAGTAGAAAAATCAGGCATGGCTGACCATATATGAAGGGAAAAGGGAGATCACTATCTCCTGTGGGATGACACTGAAATAATAGACAGAGAACATCACTGGAAAATACGAAAACTTAAGGAATCAGCATATATGCTAGGTCACAAAAATCTCCTAAGCCAGTCAAGTATAGAAATGAATACAATATGGCAACCAGTAAAACAGAGTCCTAGAGAAAAAAAAAAACAACAACAACAAACATGAGCTCTGTTAAAAAAAAAAAACAATTACTGAGACATTAGGTTCATAAGTCCCAAAAATTCATACACTCCAAACAATGTAAATAGTGTAAATAGTTATAATACGTCATCTCAGAAATATAGACAGATCCTGAAGAAGGCCAGAGTGTACAACAGCCAAAACGTCGAGAATATGACAAATGATGAGGACAATCATCCAAATAGTTACAATATTTCATCTCAGAAATATAGACAAAGTAGATTTCATTTGTTTGTTGTAAGTTTCCAATGTAAAAATATCAGGTTGAGTCAAAAGTTTTTTCAGATTTTCATTGGTAATCATTGGCAACTTGTATCTATCTCAGTCTGTTCATATCTATCTATCTATCTATCTATCTATCACAGTCTCTTTGTATCTATCTATTTATCTGTTATATTCCATGCTAATAAGAATATGTACAAAACCAATACAATAAGAATAAAGGTAACAGTTATGCACAAGGTTGTCGCAAGTCAATCCAGTAGCAAATGCTACTATTGGAAGGTCAGTAGTTCTTGCATAAGTCTAAGTCGTACTCAACAGATCCCAGCTAATCTCTGTAGTCCATTGACTTACAGATACTTATAGGTAATTACTACCTATAGTGTAGTCATTCATGGGGGTGACAGGTTATTCCATTACATCACTATCTATCAATCACAGTCTCTTCATATCAATCAATCACAGTCTCTTTATATCTATCTATCTATCTATCTATCTATCTATCTATCTCATTCTCTTCATATCTAATGTTTATTTTTCATTTTACAACTTTGATAATAAGTGATGAAAAAATTTCAATTTGAGCCATGTTAAACTATCTGTGAAAAAAAAGGCCACAGTACAAGGGTAGCGGGGGGGGGATTAATGATGTGGAAGGCCCAGGAACTGTCAACAAATGTGTGGCACAAGTCTGGTTCAGACATTTCCAGAAAGGTGACACCAGCCTCAAAGACAAACCAGGGTCAGGGAGACCTGTTGTGGAAGATGTGGCATTGCTTGAAATGGTTGTACAGCAGCTAAGCACTAGCACTTGTACATTGCTGGGAGAGCTTAGTCCTTCACAAAGTATCATCAATCGACACCTCCATAAGCTCAAACTTGTGAACAGATGCTGTCAAGAAGTTCCTTATAAATTGATCAATAACCAGGCTCAACAACACATGTGAACATTTGAAAACTGCTGGCAAATCCACAAGATGCTTGTTTTCGGCATCAAATTGTAACTGGGGATGAAAAAATGGATCTATTTTTGTAATCCTAACAAGTGGCTTAATTCTAGCCAGGCTTCAGAACCTGTTGTCAAAGAAGTGCAGGTTGAAAAGAAAGTAATGTTTTGTATTTGACAGAACTTCAAGGGGGATGTTGTACTTTTGAGTTTGTCCCAGATCATTATGCTGTGAATGCTAACCTTTATGCTCAACAGCTGCAGCAAGTCTTTGATGCATTGAAAGCCCATTACCTGGTATTGGCCAATCGAAGATGCGCACTCCTACGTGACAATGCCCCAACACACACTACCAATGTGACCAAGCACAAAATTGAGGAACTTGCTGAGTTGGAAGTGCTACCTCAACCTGCCTACAGTCCAAACCTTGCAACATCAGATTACCACCTTTTCTGAGCCATGGCTCATTTCCTGTGCAGACAGAGGATAAACAATGTAGATGAGGTTGAAAACAGGCACAGGGAGTATTTTGGGCCTCTAAACCAGTTAAATGGTATAAGTGTAAAATTGAGCTTCTATCAGCAAGCAATAGAATATGATAGAATATATTTTGATAAACACTTTTTAAAAGACAAAGTTTACAGCAGGAAACCTGAAACAATTGCTGAAATGAGAGTAGCAATTGAAGAAGGATGTGCTCAAATACCAGAGGAAATGATACTGGAAGGAAGTACTGCAATGCTATGCCATTGAGCACAGGGCGGACTTTCAGCTGCAACTGCTGTGATCGTGTATGCCTGTCCTGCATTGAACATATCAATCAAAAACATGATTGCAAACAACGTGTACAGTCTCCCTTTTGATCTTTATTTTGCAAAGCCAAGCCATGATGATGATGATGATGATGATGACCAGTGGCAGAAGCATTAAAACTATCCTCATCAATGACAACTCAGTATAGTGCAGCTACTCCTAATTCCGACATTGCTCTTGGGGCTGGTTCTGGTAGGTTATGTATACTTGAATGAGTATCACCATCGGAATTAGGAGTAACTGCATGATATTGATTCGAGTTAGTTACCTCTTTGTCACCAAGACATGCTGTCCCAGTGATATGATGCTGCATTGTATTGTAATGGTCCAAATTTGATTCTCGGTATTGGATGTGCACTGCTGATGAGTCCAAAAAAAGGACGAAATGGCTGTTCAGTGCATTCTATTGAGGATTTTTGTTCTAGACTCAATGAATTATATATATATATATATATGGATGGGTGTGTGGCCAAGCGGTTAGAACATTCGCTTTCTGACAATGAAACCCAGGTTCGAATCTCACCATGGTCGATTTGTCAGAAAGGAGACTTCCTGATGTTATCAGAATGGATCAAGGTCGATCCCAGCATGTGCCACCTTTGGAAAGTGCCTGAAAACCATACCACAGGTTTAACCAAGCTTTGTGAGTGAAATTGGGTAGATGGAACTCTTGTGGGTCATCGACAGCTGTGCTAGCACAAAGCCATGTCATCATGGGCAAGGGCTTGAGTGTGCTGGCCTTGTTCAAATTGTTGATCACACTAGATAACATGTTCTCTCCCAGAAACTGTAACTAAGGTCTGCTCAGCATAGTTGAAGTATAAACCACAGGTGGGCTCTGTGGGTGTTGAGCAAACACAAATGTGCCTGAGCGAGTGTCTGCAACTGGGATTTGCTAGCCACGCTAGTAGATGGGTATCCTTGAATATGAGTGGCCAGCTATTATTTTTATATATATATATATATATATATATATATATAGAGGTCTGATGAATTGGATCGTGATTACAATTCCAATGTAATAAATTATACCCATGGAATATTAGTGTTTGAGCCTTTTATATTATATTCTTACTCTGTCCTGGACATTGAGTTATACCTGGATTCTATCCTCTTGGGAATTTATATATATATATGTGTGTGTGTGATATATTGACCAGTAATATTATCAATATATATATATATATATATATATATATATATATATATATATATATATACACACACACACACACATGGCCAGCTATTATATATAAATATATATATATATATATGCAAAACAAAACAATTTAAAAAATCTATATATTCAGTTAAGCAAAAAAAATATCCTTGATAACAGCTAATAGATTAGTCAAAATCATTTGGACAGTTCTTACCCACTACATAAATGTTCTAACCATTTAGCCATGCCCGTATTCACGATTAAATTGAATTAATATACTACTGTATGCTGAATTTCAAATGCAGACCTGTCTAGAAAATTAGTCAAACAAAATTATCCAACTTGAATTTTCTTAATTTGGCTTTGTATGACACTAAGCTAAGCTTAGTAAATATCTAATGTGGTGTTATGGTTAACAAGGTAGTCCTGCATGACTATTCACTAGTTAAGTTAGTTTGGTTCTTACTGGGTACCTTACAAATATGGCAAAGTCAGTTAAATAACTGTTTGCCTCGGGTTTCTTGATAAGCTCCAGAGGTGGAGATGCAATATAATTGGCCCTGTTCTGGCATCTCATCTACAGTCGCTCTCTCACAGACACGTCATCGCCTCTCTCTGTCTTTTTTACAAATACTTTCATGGTAATTGCTCCGAGAAGCTGCATTCGCTGGTTCCCAGACTTCATGAATTCAAGCGCCCTACGAGGCTGGCATCCCGCTCTCACCCTTTCACTGTCAAAACTATTAAATGTAGCCGTCTCTTCTACTCCAATAGCTTCATGTCTCACACCTCTCGCCTGTGGAACTCCCTTCCCTATTCCAGTTTCCCTGATAGCTATAATCTCCAACTATTCAAATGTAATGTCAATCGACAGCTCCAGTTGCCTTGATCTATCCACTATCCTTCTCCTCATCCTTTCCTCTATCAATCCTATCTGATCTTGCTCCAAATCTTCTGTAACCCCTTGCATCTTAGTGGCTTCTCGCCTTGCTTGGGGTGAAATGCTTAAAAAAAAAAAAAGAAAAACTAGACACTCTTATTGTAAATTAAGTTAATCAGGCTAGCTAAACAAATGCAACAACTAACAAGCTCATTTTTTAGACAAATCTCCTAATGTAAGTAGTATGATCCTTATTGGACTGTCACAACACCTGTGTCCTTGTACTAGAATAAGGCTTGATATTTCAAGACCAGAGGAAACAAAACTGAAAAAGCTATTTCTTCAGAGGCCTGATTGTCAAAATATTAGAAAGAATAATGATGACATGAATGCTGGACAATTTCTTTACAGATGAAGAAGAGACTTGAAGCAACAGAAATGTAATTCTACAGAAGGATGCTGAGAATACTATCGACCTGAGAGCAATGACAATGTTTTAGAGAAAATGGAAACAAAAAGGACAGTTATACTTAACATCAGAAAGATCTAGTTGATATTTCCAGGGTATATGAGGAAAGAGAGCTTGGAAAATTTGATACTCACAGGACAAATTGAAGGTAAGAGGGACAGAGGAAAACAGCATATAACCTACCTACCTAATGAGCTTCTGCAAATGGATGGTGGAACAGAGTTTCGGAGAGCTAACAAAAAGACAAAATTTATTAAGAGCTATAAAGGACATGAAATTGTGGAGAGCCATGATTACCAACGTCTTGAAGAGATGCTGCACATAGAAGAAAAAAGTAAAATGGTTAATTGCAACAGGAAAGAAAATGTTTAAGTTTTCAGAAGCTGTTTTCCACCCACAACACATGCAGAATGGGGAGGGGTGAGAAGAGGGGATGTAAATAAAGGTGGGTGGGGAAGTGTGGATGGGTTTGGTGAAGTGTGGAGGGAAATAAAGGTGGGTGGGGAAGTGGGGACATAAATAATGGAGGGGTGGAGAGGGTAATGATAAAGAAGGGGGAGGGAGGTAAAAGAAAGGGAAGGTGAGACAGAGGGATAAGAGTAGAAAATTTCTTCAAACTTACTAGAACTCTCAAGTACTGTCCCAAAATTTGAGAAGTCAAGAATATGACTCAACAAATTCTTTTATTTTGAAACTGATAACTTACAAAAGTGTCAGAATATATTTAAAAGTTGTATTTAAAAAAAAAAAAAAATGAAAATGGTTACATTTTGCAATGGAGTACAGCTACCATATTTGGGCTGATGCTGCCAGTCTTCCCTTTCCAGTCTTGATAGAGTCCAAAAGTATCTACGTGGCCTTGTGGGTGATTACCATATTTTCCAGCTTACAAGACGCACTTTTTTCCTGAGAAATACATGTGTGTCTTCCAAGACGAATGTAAGGCATGTATTTGTATGTTCAGTCATTATGCTATAATGTTAGCTATCTATCTAATTCAGCCTTTTTATATGATGTAACTTCAGTACTTAGCTGTTACAAGTATTTCTACGACTATGAACCTTCCTGGAGCAGAGCCACAAGCTTAAATATGCTCTGTTTACTAGCAGCGATGTGAGCCTTTCTACTCTTGACTAGTATGTTACTGCCATGCAAACAAAATCAAACACATGATTGATGTAAACAATATGTGGCACCAGTATGTGAAGGATACAAGGTGAATGTGTTGTCATATGAGAATGACTTTTTTTCTTAGAAAATTCTTTCCAATATTAGGGTGCATCTTCCAAGCCGCAGTGTTTTGTAAGCCGAAAAATATGGTAATTGTTTTCCATCTTACACCCCTTTCCTAGAGAAGAAACATTGCAATTCTCTCACTACTCTACCACTATTTCCATATAAAATGTTCTGATAACTCTAACCCTCCAAGCTTCTTTGAAGAAGGAAGTAACTTCTATCTTAATATAAAATACTGGCATGGAATTTTTAAATGATATGCTAATTAACATTTTTTGAAAAAATACCTACTACCCTCCTGGTGTCAGTTTAAACGGATAATGTTTTTTTGGCTTTTTTTTTTTTTTTCACATTGTGACAATTTTGCTTAAGTTTGTATTTTCTTTATTTCAAATGAAAACTGAGAAATTTTACAACATACTTCAATGAAATTTTCAGTTTTTTAATTGTAGTTTAGACATATGGAAAAAGAAGGCATCACTTTAAACTGGCAACAGTAGTATATGTGTTAGGAATATACTGTAAATTATTTTACAACAGTAATACATTAAAATTTCACCATAAGATTGCATTGTTGACAATTTAAAAAATAATGCTTTGCAAATAATTTTATTTTCACTCATATCCTCCTGGTGCCATTTTAAGTTGACACCTTATTTTTCCAAATATGATCATTTTTGTTAAAGTTTATATCTTCTTGATTTCAGAAGAAAATTTAGAAATTTTTCTGTATTTTAGTGAAATACTCACTTTCCTAAATTAATTTATACTTATAGATTAGATATATATAGAAGAAAGGTGTCAATTTGAACTGACAACAGAACAATATGAGTTAATATTTGAAGATATTAGGTTTGAAATCTGAACCATAACTTTCTGCTATATGCAGCCAATGTAACAAATAGAATTTTTTTAACATCAAAGCTTTCATTGAATTTCTGGGAGGTGATGTTTACATTATTGACATGTGGACAATTGCTGTTATTACCATGTTTCAGCCGTTGTGCCATCTTGCCTTCATCAACTATTTGTCAATCCAGATAACCTTCAAGGAATTTCAAACTGAACCCTTTATCTAATTTATGGGGTTAGATTGTTCTTGTTCCATTGACCATGTCTTAGTTTAGTAATGCTCAGTTATTGCTGAGCCCATTTACACTGAGCCCAAGTATCCACTGTCCATCCCAGGGATTGAACTCACAATTACTCTGTAACCAAATTCATGCACCAATGCTTTAATTCACTTGGCCATTGTCCCATGAAGGTTACCTGGATCAATAAGCACCTGATGATGGCCAGAAGACACAAGGGGTAAAACGTTGTGATAATAACAACAAAGATGAGGATATTAGTTCAAATGTAAATAATGTAAATAATCACAGTTTGATGATTGTATTTGAGTCCAGTAAGTCTTTTGCTTTTCCTATTGCTGCCCACTTACTTTACCACTACTCTATGTCACCTCAGCTTGATTTCAGTCTTTTTCTCCATTAATATCTTAAACATCCATTGCATTAATAGAAAAATAAAATATGCCAATTGAGTAATGAATTTTATTATTTTTTTATTTAAAATTTGTATAAGTTTTGGGAACAAGAAATCAAGAAGGAATTGAAGGAATTAGTCAGTAATTGAAGTTTTGATGAAAGAAATGAACTATTATATTTATTTATCCTTTTTTTTTTCTTAATAAAATTTTGAAATAAAAAGAATACCTCTCTTGCTTTTAGAATAGTTATTGGCATAAAGATTGTTAACATTGCACATAGTGAATCTAGCTTCAATCTTCAAATAGCTGATTTTACATATAAATTATGAGTAATATTTGAACAATTTTGCTTACTTGCATCAAGAACAAGTCTGTACAGTGTTCCCACTTTTATAAATTGCCAGTGACAAAATACTCCTCGGAAGTACATAAAAAGTAACTTAGTTTTAAAATCTATTAAAAAAAAAGAAATAGAGACTTGGGAAAAAACATTAGGATTTATAATAAAATAAAATAAAAATTCTTGAATACTTCTTAAACAACAGAAAACACAAAAAAAATGTTAGAAACAGTTGTTCTTAGTGAAACAATGTCATTTGCAGTGCTTCTAACAAAACACTTATCAGACGATGATCCTTTGTTCAGACATGGTTTTAGAGCTGTAACATTTTTATCACTAACATAGTGTACACCAATGGTACCTTGCAATACCATCAGGCTTTATTGGTTCCATGGTTCTCTGTCACATTGAAGGAAAATCAGGTACAAATCAGTGCATTCTCTGCTCCAATCCTGAAGCCTTTGATCTCCTTTGATATCAAATGGAGATCAGTTACATATAGAACAAGTCTGAAGTTTGAATACCACCCCAGTATCAGATGAGAACAGGAGAAGTATTGAGTCTTAAAGCCAATATATCTACCCCATGACTCAACATAACTTCCAAAACAATCTATATACTATAAAACCTTTAGCACAAAAAAACAAAAACACAAAGGAAAATAAAACCAAAGGAATTACTTCTCTCTCTCTCTCTCTCTCTCTCTCTCTCTGCACACACAAACACACACACAGTTCATTTTTCTTTTGACTTTCACAGAAATTATCAAGAACCAATGTGGTGTCTGTGTGGTAGTTAGAATTCTTTTGTCTGCATCCTGGTATTCTTTGAGAAGCTGGATGTTTGAAATGGTCTTGCGCGAAGTCATGTATAATGGCTAATGGGAACAAGGCCACACAAAAAGATTGAATTTTTTTTTATTTAATATAAATTTTTATATTTTTTTTGCACAAATATTTTATTATAATAATACAAGAACAATAAATGAAATAAAAATAAAAAAAAACTTTGGACAGTTTATCCACAACTTCGAACACAATACTCAACACCTTATTAAAAAAATACAATAAAAAATTAAACAGACAGACCTTGTCAGTTCTTTTTAATCAAATTTATATATATATATATATATATATATATATATATATATATATATACACACACACACATATATATATATATATAGCATATATTTTGGCAGCATCTTTTCATTAAGACATGTCTCATTGAATAATTTGGACAAGTTTTGTCAACTTATCTTCAATAGGATCCTCTCATATTCACAGACAAGCTTCTTAGTATCCTTATTAAAGGAAGAGAGAAAATTACCATGTTGATACATATTCATTTATTTTGAAAGTACTTTCAGCATTAGCACAATGTTATCATCAGGGAGTTTTTATTTTTTTTCTAAGACAAAATTGTTGTGTTCATCTGAAAGTTAAATTTTTTTAAACTGTGATGTGAAAAAGGGTAAGGTTATGTACTCTATGATTTAAATTTCATGATGCACATATCAGGGGAGGTAACTAGGTTTGGAATTCCCATATGTTTTTTTAAAAAGGAACATATGGACATTTTCATTTGAATGATGCATCAAACATATCACAACATTTACAACAGCATGCCCATCCACATTCACAATTTTGGAAAATTCTTGTTGAAAACACATCTATACTTTTTCATGAAAATAATAAACTAAAAATTCTTGAAGATATCTCTATTAAAAATTGAAATCAACCCTTAATAAAAATTAATTATGAATACTGCACAAATGTTTTAAAATGTTTACAGTAGACAGTTTTAAAATATCTAGGTTTTAACTAATAGTTTTTTGTTTTTTTTTAAAAAAAAACATATGGATATTCCAAACCTATTACCTCCCCTGACGTATACATCATGAAATTTAAATCGTACAGTATATAACCTGAGAGTTTTTCACATCACAGTTAAAAAATGCTACCCTACTGAAATCTTTACATAGGAAATACTTTGAGGGGATTCTGATAAATCTCTTGCCAACTATAAACACATATCAAACACACTATTTTTTTTACCAACTTTTAAAAAATCCATACTTAAAGAATCTAGATTATGTCTACCTACCATTAGGACAAATGGTGTTATGTAAAAACATTCCCAAATCAACATACATACAACTACCACCATATGTAAATAAAAATGCCTACTAGGCAGACACACACACACACACACACACACAAATGAATATACATTACCATCCAAATCCCAAATAGACAAACTAGATTCATGATACATTTACACACATAAATTTACTCAAAAATGCTGCTTTACAATACAAAATGCATGTGAAGTCTGCTTAACCAATGAAAAAAAAAAAATTAAAAATACCAGAATTTTTTCTTTCCTTTTTCTCCATATCTCATTCACTGATGAAGCTTTAATAAAGTTAATGTAAGTTAACCAACTGCTGCCTACCCCAGTCACTGGGAAAGCCGCAACAGTATAATCAAAGATCTGGATCTTGACTTTATATAATGACAATTTGGAAAACTGTTTTGGTGATGAATTACCACCAGATCAAGAAAAGAATTTTGTTTTAATAAAATCATTATTAATGAGATGAAATCAGGTTAACAATAAAACTGAGTTGAAATTAGTTAAAATTTAATTTTATAATAGTACAGTTAAGAGAGAGAGAGAGAGAGGAAAAAAAGGAAGGTGTAAAAAAAAAAAGAAGAGAAAGGTAGGAGGAAAAAAAGGGCTAAGTAAAAAAAAAAAAAAAAAAAAGGTGGCATAAAAGGTAGGAGGGGAAAAAAGGGGCTGGGTAAAAAAAAAAAAGGAGGAGGCATAAAAGGGAGGAGGAGGCTTAAAAGGAAGGAGACAAAAATGCTTATGTCATTTGTTAATAAAAGCAAAGAAATTCCTTCTCAACTCAAAGCTTAAGTTTGTGATTTATTTAAAGATGAAAACATTGGTAAACTGGAGGAAGGGAGATTGGTTGTTCTAGAAGTAAGATAGGAGACATTTTCAATAAAACTCACAGGGCACAACTAAAAGTCCTCATTCTTTTGGTGAATATTAAAAAAAATAAAAGACTTCTTTTACAAAAAATTAAAATCATCTTGCAATAAAAACAAAGAAAAAACATTTTCAGATATTGAAGAAAACCTATTTACTTTTCTATACATTGTTTGGAATTTGATGTTCTGATATATTTTTGAACTCTACACTACAAGGAGGGGACACTAAAAGTTCTTGGCCTAACCAACAGGACTTTCCAAAAAAGATTCTGATATTTGGTTATTTGGTTAGATTTCACAAATTGGGTCATGCCCAGCACATTTTAACACCACCTCATAAGTCAGTACGAAGATGGCAAGGGTATTGCTTAAAAGCATAACAAATTTGTACTTTTAAAAGAGCGTAAAAAAAGTGTATCATAACAAAACAACGTTTTTTTTTTTTATCTTTCTTCTTTTTTTGCAGTAGAGTGTTTCACTTTAAAAGGAGTATGCATGCCATTCTTAACAATTGCCTTGTGTCAGTTTTCTCATTTTCAAATACTGTGTCTTCACATGACAGTTGAGTTGTATGTTACTTTTTTTATCTGAAAAATATTTTATGTTTATTCATGAATTTGAAAACATTGGTGTGTTTTTTAATGCTTAATGCACATGGTTTTTGTAGCTGTTGTTTTACAGTTTACATGATATAACATTATTTTTTGATTTGTGTTTTTTTGTGAAAAATGATTCAACTGAACTATCATCAGATAAATGATACACTACATATCTGAAAATGATGAAACTGACACGGCACAAAAAACAAAGAGCAGTAACAGCTTATGAAAACCAAAAGTACTCAGTCATGGGACAATTTATATTTGCATATGTACTAGAAATAAGGAAAATGGTCCAAAAGGCAAAAAACAAATATTAAAAAATCCTTAAAAAGAACTTTCACTGTTCTTTAATCAAACTTATATAAGTTAAAAATTGCTGCCCAAATACATACATTTATTTTTATTTATTTATTTATTTATATTTTTTTACAGAACATGAAATAATGATTTTTGGCAATGTATCTTGTGGTAATATCATTTTAAATATCCTATTTGCAGTGGAGTTCCTTGTCTTGTTTTAGTCAAACATGTACAAAATTAAACAAAGAGATGAACTAGTGCTATCATAAGAGAGTGTTTAATGAAATTATAACAGTTTGGCATGATCCACAGACTGGATTAGAAGGTCCTGCATTGTACATATTTACCTTACATCAAATGTTATTTTAGTGAATACACATGTTTGAGTGGAAGCTCTGTTTTTTGTTCTTTTTAAACAGCATGAATTATAACTACCAGACTATGCATTCAAGGGACTTAATAAAGAAAATGTGACACCCATCAGAGTTTGAACCTGTGTCCCCCTTTTGTAGGGGAAATCTGGCATGCTTTAGACTACATGACTCTCTTCAAGAAGCTTGGAGAAAAGACAAAAGAATTTTTTTCACCCTTTCTCCTCTCACAAAGATAGGAATGATCCAAAAACAATCATTGAAACTCATTTTAAAATATCAGACAAAACACACAACATTAACTCAATAAGAAATTATCTTTTAAAAACAAATGCAGACAAGTAATTAAACTGAGATATTTCTTTGCAAATGACTTTTCTGGAAGAAACATTTCTAATTGATTTTTCTGGAAGAATCTGTTCCCTATTGATTTTTCTGGAAGAATCCTTTCCAATTGACTTTTCTGGAAGAATCTTCTCTAACTGACTTTTCCAGAAAAATACTTTCCAATTGACTTTGCTGGAAGAAACATTTCCAATTGATTATTCTGGAATAATGCACTCCAATTGATTTTTCTGGAAGAATCTGTTCCCTATTGATTTTTTCTGGAAGAATCCTTTCCAGTTGATTCATCTGGAAGAATCCTAACCAAATGATTTTTTCAAGAAGAATCTTTTCCAAATGACTTTTCAAGAAGAATGGAGAATAGACCAATCAATTTTTTTTTTCACTCTCTCTCTCTCACACACATACACACACACCCACACAGAAGAGAATAATCCAAAAACAATCATTGAAACTCATCTCAAAATCTCAGACAAAATACACAACTCTAACTCAATAAGAAATTACCTTTTAAAAGAACAATAACAAGGAATTAAATTGATACTTACGAGGTAGAATTTCTTCTGAGGGGTAATTGTATTCGTAACGAAACTTTTCCCGTACATGAATTCCAGTTAATGTAGTTTTTGTAAAATATTCAATGTTTTCCCGGCCAAACATGCTGGCCACCCCAAAATTATCAATGAGTAATTGCATAATGCGTATTGCCCTTTCAACTTTTTCAGGGTCATCAGCACATGTAAGAAACATACTGCCAGCGACACTGCGAGCCAGTGCTTCCACTGACATGGAGTTGACATCGGAATGGTTAACAATCCGAAACCACGTCCCAAATAGAAGAGAAACAAGTTGTTGGTGACCAACACTTAAGGATTTTATGAACCTGGAAAAAAAAAAAAAACTATTTTAAAATAGAAATATTTTTAAAAACACACATAAATGTATTTGAAAAGTCAATGTTAAAAAAGAAAAACAAACAAATAATGTAAGAAAAAATTTTTTAAAAAAAGACATTTTCAAAAGAAAACAAGTTTCTGTAAAATCAAAAATATTGGGCAAGTCAATTTTATTGTTTTATTTTTACCATTAAATAACATATATATTTCATACACTCTTTTTTGTCACTGTACAATTAAATTGAACAACAGTCATCAGGTAGACACACACACATGTAAAAAAAAAGAAATGCATGCATATAACAGATAAAAACATACTCATGCACATCATCAAATGAAGACAAGTAATAACATTTTGAATATACTAAAAATTGTCAGCATTTATATTACTCAGGGTCCAAGTATCCATCAGTGTTTATTTTATGCAGGGGTCAAGGATAAAAGCCATCCTTTGAGTGCTTTGTCTGAAAACTAAAACGTGACCCTGAGGGTAACAGTTCAATCAAGCGGTACCCTGGATGTGTACTCTTTCATCATGTTTTCTGCTCTGCTGCAACAAAGAGAATTAGAAATATCCTCCAAGAATGGCAGCAAGCAGATGATTATTTTCTGGGCAACATCTACAATCGGTTGGAGGGCAGCTGGCTTACCAAAGAGTGATGCAGGACATTTGCACATTCTCAATTTAGCAGTACGTCATCATTTCATAAGAAATAAAAAGACAAGAAGTACTGAACTGTTCTGCAATATGAATACTCCTGCACAAAATACAGCCTACAAGACTATTCATTGTGACCCTCAAGGGGTTTTCAAAGAAGTAAATCTCTGTGTTCAGCAGAATAAATTCAGCAACTGGTCAGTTTTGTGGAAGCATGAGTTTATTCAATGAATATTTCACTATTTACATTGTTCAGACTGTTGTCCTCATCTTTATTGTTACATTCATGGTCCAGTGAATAAAAGCTTTGGATGATTGATTCAAAAAGTGACTTGACCCAAAGAGTTGTGAGTTCAATCTCTTTGTTCAGAGAGAACAAAACCTGGAGAGTTGAGCTATCAAGGGTAATTAACTAAATCTGAGATAGCCAAAAGGATGGCACATGAAATTAGAACAACCTACCTCTGTGGACTAAATAAAGGGTTCAGTTCAAAATTCCAACAAATATTACTTGAAGAAGGCTGGAGCATAAAACAGCCGAAATGTTGTGAATGTGACATTAAGGACAAGGACAACAGTCTGAACAATGTAAATAGTTGTAATACCTCATATCAGAAATATAGACAGATCATGAAGAAGGCCAGATATTTCACTGTTTTTGTATCTAAATAATCCCTTTAACCCATCATAGAAAAAGAAAACAATAGAATTATCTGTTTCTTTCTAATTTATTTGGATATTACCCCCACTTAGCCTGCCAAGATGCCACTAGGTGGCACTGTTTAAGTACTATAAAAGAACAAACATGTCCCTTCTTCTTCCTTTCTTTTGCTCCAAGATGTAGCAGTCTTGATACTCTCCTTTTCTCCAATGGAGATAATATCTTTCCCCCAGATGACTGACGCACATGTGTGTGTATCACAGATACACACAATTCCTAATGTCTAAGTTTTAATTTTTTCTTTCTTTTTCACCTGTGTACAGACTAATATATTTTTTCCTTTTTGTTAATCATTTATTAGTTATATAAAAATACATGAAAATATCTCCATGCTAAAATTTGATCCCCCTCCCCATTCTCTCTCTCTCTCTCTTTTTTAAATATACTGTTGTTTACCCAATATAAGGCCCAAGAACATTCAGTGAAGAGATCACTGTATAGAATGAGTCTCAGGCTATTTGACAAGATACAAAGCCTCTTTGAAGAAATACCTCAGAACTTGACATAGGGACTATGATCTCTGGGAGACCTGGCCACTCACTGTCTACTCCACTGAGAATAAAAGCAAGGCTGACCTGATGAATGAGAGAAGAAGGATCATGTCAACCATGTCACCACAGCATCACCCTAAGACCAAAACTTCCTCTGCAGCAGCTGTGGCTGAACCTGCTGGTTTCAAATTGGATTAGTGTTGTAGAGTAAATAAGACACCCCCAGTAACACAAATGAATTAGGCAAGATGTTTTAAATAAAGAACTCAAAGTGAGTCAGGAGAAGTCTGTTGGAGTCAGTCAGAAAAAATTCTAATGATGTCACGGCAAGTAGCCTAAGCAAGACATAATATTATAACTGCTAGGAGTGAGTTGCAGCAGTGACGACGAGAGATCAAAACACATACAGAGTAGAAAAAATACATTTTGCTTCAGTGCACATGATAACAGTGGTGACAAGAAATTAGAACCACATTGGTTTCATTTTTTTCTTTGGTGTGTGTAAAAAATAGGAAAAAAATAGAGAAAGAAAAAACATATATTCTTTAAATATGGAATAATTATTAGCCCAAGTGGTAAAAATACAACAACAGCAACAACAGCAGCTGTTGGAACTCCAGAAACAACAACAAAATTTAATTGAAATAATATGAAAGAAAACAGAAAGTTCTTTCACTCCCAACACAATAGCAAATGCTATAACTGAATTTATATACAATTCAGATGATGGAATTAATTTTTCTGCTTATTTTAGAAGATACAAGCAAATTTTCAGTTAGAGAATAATACAGCAACTGGGAAGACGAGAAAAAAAAACAAGACTTTTGATCAGAAAGTTAGCACCTGTAGAGCATGAAAAATACTGTAATTTTGTACTACAGAAAAAACAGGAGAAATTTGCTTTAAAGAAACAGTAAATATTCTGATTAAAATTTTTTGTGAGAAAAGTTTGTTATTCAATTCTCATTGCTAGTGTATGAATCTGACAAAAAAAAAAGAAGACAAAGATTTTGTCACATGTTGGAATTGTTAAGGAGTGTGAAAGATTCCAATTAAATGAAGTGACTCCAGATATGTTTAAAGGGTTAATTTTCATTCAAGGGTTAATGACAAAAAAAAATGCTGAAATATGTCTTAGAATTCTAACAAAACTTGAACAGAATCAAAACCTAACACGACAAGAAATATTGGACAAATGTCAGGGAATCCTAAATCTAAGATGCAATATGGAACAAATTGAAGAAAAAGAAAAATTAATATAGGTTTCAGATGTGGAAGGTTACATCTCTGAAACAACTGTCCCTTTAAGAATTGAAAGTGCTACAAGTGTGGAAAAGTATGACATAAAAAGTCATACTGTAAAACTAAAGCAAGGAAAAGAGCTCACAGAAAAAAAATTTGTACACAGCATTGTAACAGAAAAATAATTACAGAAAACCAAAGAAAAATTGTTGTATGTGAAAATTAATAATGTGTATATAAAAATGGAAAAGAAATGTGGAAAGATGGTATAATAAGGTTATGAATTGGAAAAATGATATATATGGTAAAGGGGGGGGGGAAATGATACAAAAGGCATTGGAATCAGTTAAAGAAAAGTTTTACTAAAGAAAGACCCACAAAAAAGGAAGGACCCATGCAAGTACTGTATGATATTTTTGATGTACAAACACACCAAAAATTCATTGAACATACAAGTATGATTACCAGAAAAAGGAAACATGGAAAAACTAGAAGTTGATTCAAAACAAAAAAAATACTAAGTTTAATATGTGGTGAATTCACTCAGAAAGAGTAGGGGGTGTATACTAGGAAGTAAAATAAAATATTTACTAGTGAAAAAAAAAGAAATTTCAAAAGGCAGGATGTTGTGGAAAGATGACCTCAGTAACACAAATGAACTAGTCAAGACGTCTTAAATAAAGAACTCAAGGTGAGTCATGAGAATTCTAATGACATCACAGTGAGCAGCCTAAGCAAGACATAATATTATAACCACTAGGAGTGAGTCAGCAGTAAGCCTGCAGCAGACATGGACAGCCTCCTTCCTAGATCCTCAAACATGAAACCAAGCTAAAAAGTTGATTGATTGATTCTTTTTTATGGCTTATCAACCCTTGTGAGTTATTTAAAGCTGAAACATATTTTGAGATTGTAGGAAGAATTCTTTTTTTTTGTGAGTGAATATTGCTTTAACAATTTTCTTTTTGAGAATAACAATGATTTTTCTAGATACAACTCCTACTATTTAATCTATAGCTAGGTGGAGAAGATGGATTCATACCTTTCCCAAGGGTATTTGTGTGTAAGTGAATGTAACAAACCTGAGTGGAATGCAAAATCATCTCTCAGATTTCTCAATCCAAGCCGCTATCCATTACACCACACACATCTCCCAAGCCACAAAGACATATGTTTGACAATGAGAGTGAGTGATGAGAAGGTTAACATATGATCTCTCCCATGGAAGGTAGAGTTGTATTATCAATTAATGTTCTGATCACAGAGGTCAGGTACAAGGATCAAATGCTGATGTTTCTCAGCCAATCAGAGGTTCTGAGTTCCTTGATGAAGGCTAACCACATTAAATTATTAATCTACATAAACATACCCTAGTGAAGCTTTCCCAATGTTTCATCAACTGGATAAACCCTGTCACATTATGTTTAGTTTCTCATTTGAGTAAGTGCATACAAAGACTGGGAAAGTTCCATTATCAGTTCACAATGAAATATTTGGTTATTTGTTCAAGGATTCCCTTGGCATTGTCTAGTTGGGAAGGCAGGTGACACTTGGGACAACTTTACTGTCCTTTCTCATGATAGACTAACAGACAAGGATGTTACCTTCTGCCAGAGAGAACTTTGACTCTCTCCTACCACTCTTCTGTCTATTACAGCTTTGTAATGCCTGGCAAACAAGTCACCCACAGGTGGTTTGAAATACAACCAATTCTAATTCTGGTTCTAGTTATATAACCCTACAAATGGAAGTTCATAACTTCCGGCCAAGTGGCACTTGACTGTAAAAGTTTCCATTTATTTATCTATTTTATTTCTTGTTAGTCAGTAGATAACCACTTTGAAGACTTTATTTTTAGAGTTTACTGCCGAAACAGTCATAAAACTACTGTGCTTTAGCATAGATAAGATCATTCACAGTCCTCTTAACTTTGTGGGTGTTCTAAGCCAATCATGTGGGAAGCAACTGTGTCACAATATTATTATTATTAGTTATCATCTACAAGAGGGTGTTGGAAAGTTCTCAGTTTACCAAGAAACCCTAAAAAGACTAAAAAATTATTGTTTGGTCAAGTCTTGAGAAGTGGTTTTTTTTCTATCTTTTTCTGACACTACTTCATTGTATTATCAAGTGACAAGTCAATATTAAATCCCTAAAGACTAAAAATAAAATAAAAATAAGAAATAAACAAAATTGAAAAAAAAAAATGTTTTAATATTTGATATTCCTTGTCAACAGACTTTTATTATTAGTCTTTTTCTTTTGTTAAATCTAGTAAGTAAATATCTGTGATGTCTTATCACCACTCTAATAGAACATGAACAGTTCATTTATTTGAATGAACAGAGTTTTTATTTAGTTACTTACTCTCTCACACACACAATAAAGCATTGAATTAGGGAAAAGAACAACCGTTGAAAACAGGAAAGGGGGTTTTGATTCATTCAGACACAAACACTACTGAAAAAGATGTACAAGAGTTCATGTGCATGAATCAATGACAGTGGTAGTTTCAAAATTTTTGAAATAATTTTTTTTCAATCGAACTAAATTCATCTGTATTCTTTTTCTTTCCATCATTTTTATTTTTTAAATATCCCACATGGTGATAACACATAATCTGCCAAGAATAGTGAAATGTTTCAAGAACCTGGATGTAAATTTACTGTGGCTGAACGGGCGATTAAAGCACTTTCTAGACATTTTCATCTTAGTGAATTATTTTCTCTCTTTTAATTAGAGTAGCAATTTTTATGTCAAAATTGTGGTCAGTTTTGTTACAGTGAACAAACAATATGTTTTGAGTGATCTCTCTTTTGTGTTCATAGAGTCTTTTGCTTAAACTTCTTGAGGTTTCTCCATTATATTCTTTCTGGCAATCCCAGCAGTTGATAGAGTAAATTCCTTCTTTTCAAGTTTTGGCTTGTTGTTTTGTTTTGTATTTATTAAATCTTTTATAGTTTTAGATGTAGTTGTATAAATTTTACGTTGAGTTTAAATAAATTCTTTTCAGTTGTAGTTGTGATAGAGTTAGTGGGTCACTGGGTAGAATAATATATTTTTTTGAATCATTCCATTTGTCAGAAAGGATAGCCTTTCTATTTTGGAATATTTTATGAGCCTTTTGTTTCACATTGAATATGAAATAGGGTATTGAAGGGTTTTGAGAGTATTTTCAATATATTTCTCTTCATGTAAATATTGAGGGCTACAAATTCTGAGTGCTCTTAAGTAGAATCCAATGATCATCCTGGATTTTATTTTGTTGTTATGATAAGAATAGAAATTCATTAGGTCATTTTTTTATTAGTTGATTTTTGGCGGATACTAATAGGCTGCTGTCAGTTCAGTATAACATGATGTCTAGGAAAAGTAAAGTATTGTTTTTTTTTCATTTCATATATAAATTCTATTATATGTTCAACTTTGTTTATCAATAAGGTCTAGTAAGTCAGTATCATGGGAATACATTAATAGAGCATCATCAATATATTTATTAGTTGATTTCTGGTGGGGACACACACACACACACACACATATATATATATATATATATATATATATATATATATGGAAGAGGTTATAGTTGTTCCAGTAAGAGAAAAGTGTATATATTAAAAAGACGAGAGAAGCCGCAAACATTTTTGGCTGTAATGTGGATTTTTTTTTTAAATATATATTATGCTTTATTTTTCATAATTTTGCAACAAGTGTTTAAACATTCTCTTTTTTGTGTGGTAGTGACACAAATGTCTTTCTTGGACTGGCAGTGAGAAAGTTCTTCTGCTTGAAGGGTAATAAAACAATTAAGATTGCACGGAGAAAGGGCGAGAAAAGATATCTGTATTCTTATCTTTTAATGACCCATGTGTGTTCTTAGATCTATTTCCATTTTTTTGTATTGTGTGTTTTTGTTACTATGCGTATATGTATATCCCTCTCCATACATACATACTGTCATAAGGAATTAGTATACACATATACATACACACACATATATATACATACATATACACATACATACATACATACATACGCATACACACAACTCCTATGTTATGTAGGGTTTTGTGTGGGTGCTTGTGAGTAGTCAATTTGTTTTTGCCAGAATGTGTATATATATTCATGCTCCACAGATACTCACATGTGAGTGTGTGTGTATGCATATGAGTGGTTTGACCACTGTATTTGGCTATTATGTGTGCATGTTGTGTGTTTTTGTGTGTGGGGTTATGATCTAGTTAGTGCTGGTTTAAATTTGTTTATGAAGTTTTTTTCTTGTATTTGTAGGTAAGAATAATAATAATAATATATTTGATATATTGGCATAATTTTAAATTCATCCTGGTTACATTTATAAATGTGTTGTGATACAAAGAGTTTTCTGTTGTCTGGTAATTTGATGTTGCTGTTGTGAAGGGAAAATCTGTTGTTTAGTGCTTAGCTGATACCTATATATAACTTCTTGCATTTTGTGCATAAATCACATTTTTGGAGTTGCAGTTTAAATTTTTATTTATTATGAATGTCATTTTGGGGTTTTCAAAAGTGTAGGAGTTTCCTTCTATAATGATGTCACAAATACCACATGTTTTTTGTTGCATTTTGTGACTCCCTGTATTGCATGTTTGTTAAATTTGAATGAGGTTAATATGTGTCTCAGGTTTTTAGATTGGCATTTGCTTTTAATTATTTTGGTTGTTTTTAGTATATTTTTCAGTTTGTCATTCTTGCTACGTAGGTCAAATTGCTGTAAATAGTTCTGGATTGTTCTAGTTATATGTTGAGACATATGCTAGAGTTTGTTCAACGTTACATTTCTTTTGCCTGAAGTTCATCCCCTATTCTCTAGCACATAGGGTTTGTACTATAGTGACTGACAAACACCTCTGAAAAACCCACCTAAAAGAACTACATAGAACTCTAAAAAAATGAGGCTACCCCACAACACTAATAAACTACCCCACTAATAAACAAAGGTTTTGAACTTGCAAAAAAATTCCTTTAGACCAACTACAAAATCCAAAGAAATATATATATATATATATATATATATATATATTAGCAGGCTTTGCCCACTAATATATATATTAGGTTGTCCCAAAAGTTCATAAACACTTGCGAAAAATTGAATTTTTATGCAACAAAATCCAGCACAATCGAGACAAGCGATGGGTTCAGAAAGGGCAAGAGACACCGTCGGTTCCAAAACAAGGTCAATTCGGCAAGAAAGTCATGTTGTGCGTTTGGTGGAACTTTGAAGGAATCGTGCATTTTGAGTTGGTTCGAATGGTTGTGCCATCAGTGCGAACTTTACTGTCAGCAACTGGGCCGGGTCTCTGAAAAGTTGAAGCAAAAGTACCCGGCTCTGATCAACCAAAAGCAGCTTTGATGCAGCAGGACAAAGCTAAGCCACACACCACCAGGAAGACCAAAGACAAGTTTGAAGAGCTGGATGGCGTTGAGGTTCTGCCAAATCCAGCCTACAGTCCTGACTGTGCTCCATCGAATTCTGACCTTTTCCGCTCAATGGAACATTTTTCTGAAGGGCCGCCCGATTCGACTCGTTCATGAAGTCGAGGCGTGTCAAGAATTCTTTGATTCGAAACCGGCTGAATGGTACTTTCAACAGATCCGAAAAGCTTGCAGATCGATGGCAGAAAGTCTTGAAAAATGATGGTCTTTATTTTGAGGAATAATTTTTTGTTGTTTTTGTTATTACTTGGCGAGTAAAATTTCAATTTTTGCAAGTGTTTACGAACTTTTGGGACAACCTAATATATATATATATATATATATATATTAGTGGGCAAAAACCTGCTAATATATATATATATATATATATAACGAAACTTGCCCACTAATATATATATATATATATATATATATTATAGCTTTGCTTACTAATATATATATATATATATATATATTAGCAAACTTTACTATATATATATATATATATATATATATATATATATATATATATATATATTAGCAGGCTTTTTGCCTCAATATCACTTTGCAAAAGTAAAATATATACACTACTTCAAATATATGAAACAAAAAATTTTAAATGAACATTTCATTCATAAATTGGCTTGTTATAGTTAATGGAAGTTTTACAAATAGATGCCTACTTGTTGAAGGCCAAGTAAAGTGAATATTTCAAACACTTTTCTGCACTATATAAGATAATATTCCTAAACAGAACTATTTTTTATATGAAAATCAAAACAATCCTTGAATAAAAGAACACTAATGAAGGACAGTTATTTAATGAAATATACTTTTTTAAAATCAATATGCAAATTAGTTAAAGCTAAAGTGTGATATCACCTAGAAGTAGATAATATATAATACAGTTTGTAATGCATTATTTCTCATCTTTCAGCTGCGTCTCTGTCTTTGTCCAGAGTGCGCTCAGGGGCTTCTCTGTCAAAGGACAGAAGGGTAACTGAGAAAATTTTACCGAGACGTGCCTAGCCCTGAGGAACAGCTGCTCAAGGCCACACCCTCCCATTGCACCAGAGGGAAGGATCAGTGCTCGCATAGAGACCAGTGCAACCGACATTTGCGGAGGCTGTGGGCAATTTTTGTCCCTTGCCTGGGTTTACACACTCAGGTCCCCACTTTAAAAAGACCTTGTGTCACATCTCATCCTCGTTGGGGAACGAGTAAACACCGTATAAATTACTATAAAGTAGAGTTGGGGCTTTTTAACCCCAGAATTCATTGGATAATTGCACTCCAATTTCGCATTTATTCATATAGATTCCCTAATATAGGTATTACTTAATTAGCTATTATGTTTCTTTAACTCTTCAAATGTTTGATGCATGACTAATTCTAATTTCTATTTACCTAACTTTACACTATATTAATTTATCTTATATATTATCTCCTGTTCTGTCACCTATGAAATAAAAATAATTGTTTGTACAGAAAATAAGGGTCTACATACATCAAATTGTCTTTAAATTAAGCATCAGCAGAAGAATTATCATTGAACTTTTAAAAGCTAAGCTTAAATATTAATTTAATACTTAAATGCAATGATCAATTTGAGTTCTTCTGTAGTTTATTGATGCCTATCACATCTCCTCCTCCATAGCTGTTGTGATGATGGCCAAACCAAGAGTCCTCCACAGAAGCTAGCTTAAATGCCACACAATAGGGTGGCTTTTAAATTAGTTTATAATAAGACATGTATTGCAATTTTGGATACAAAAGGAAAATAAGGGTTACTCCCCTTGAAACATGAAAGCAACGATAATGGCTAGTATAATATATTAATATATATTTTTAACATCACATATTCTGGTAACTCTGAATCTAAACTCAACAAAAATTGTTCTTTGCATGTAACATTTCTAGGGTTTTTGAATGACCTATGAATCATTGAAATCAGACCAGTGTGAGCGAAGGAGTTGCTTGGATACACGCACACATACATGGTACTTTATATATAAGATACATATATATATTTTCTAATTTAATTCAATTTTTTTGTAATCTATTATTTTTTTAACAATTTATTTATTTTTCTCATAAGCAAATGGGCAACCCAACTATCTTAAAAATAGACTATAAATATTGATATGTCACAACAGTCAGTTTTCAGTTTGTGTCTGACGATTGGTACATGCATGAAACTCAGAATGTCACTGAACAATGAGGAATAAATGTATATTTAAATATTCTGAGTATAAATTTTTGCCATTCTTTTACACCGATCAATGTTCTATTACCACCAGCACTGAGTGTGTGATATATATATATATATATTAATTCACCCCCAAGCAAGGCAATAATGTAGTATTGTACTAAGCCCAAGGAGTTTATTATTTTCTGTTGCAGCTCAAAGTAGAGGTCAGTTTCTTTCTTTGAGACAACAAAAGATGGATTTATTTTTTTGGCAGTTACTGTTTTCTAGCATTTGCCTAAAGAGGCAGGACCTACAAGACACCAGGTGGTTGGATTTCTCAAGACTGGTTCAAATTCAGAGTTTTCCTTCTCTTAAACTGGTTGCCACTTCAGGCTATAAGGTCCAATCTATCCTGCTATTCACACATAACTCAGGGGAAGAGATGGAGTCATACTTTTCCCAAGGGTATTAACATGCAAGTGAATGTAATAAATGCAACTGGAATTCAAACTCAGCTCTCCATTTCCTCAATCCGAGCTGCTATCCATTATTCGACTATACCTGCTGCTTTTATATAGCAACTTTGAATAGCTGAATTAAAAATAAATAGCACAAATGAAATATTACATTTACTTGGTTCACATATTTTTTCTTGTAAATAAACATTGCTGAGGAAGTCAAAAATGTATCCAATAATAGTGGTGTCAAGGGAATAACCATCCTTTTGGCACACTGTTTTTTGTGGGAATGAAGTTTAAACATTTCCCATTCATTATACACTTTATCTTTTAAGCATATTGGCAAAATACTTTTCTATGTATATCTATTTTTGTTAAATGCTTTCTATCATACCATGATACCGTGTTTTATTTCATTTTCTTAATCGTTCTTTAATGTCAGTAGTAGATGTATTCCTGGATTTCTTTCAGTTCTTTATCTTCTATCCTTATGATCTTTTTTTCAAACCATTAAAATTAAACCATTTAAACTTACACTGAAGCTTTTCCCATTTGTTATGTTTTGTGACATCTTTGGTTTCAATTCTTCAGGCTTTAACACATCATGAACTGCATCAACCTTATTACATAATGAACAGCAATTATAGCATAGTTTCTAGGAAGAAGAAGGAAGGAAATGATCAGAAGAATACATGCTGACCCTTGTCTAAGATTTCATCACCACATGCTTAGTTTCACGAAGGAATTTAGGTGCAAGAGACATGTTGACCCTTCAAATTCCAGTGGTTGTTTATGTCTTTTGCACCATTTTAGTCTTATATCAAAAAAATTAAACAAAGGCAATTCATCAATGTCAGAATTCCGTGCTTATGAGGACTTCTAGCCAGTGGCTTGTCATTCTGGGTCAGCATAGGCATTCTGCAGTACACTGAAGTCTTTTAGTATTTTTTGTAATTCATTCAATGATGGTTTAAATATTCTCCATTTATGTTTACACCCATTTTTTCCAAGTTGATTTTCTGCTAGATATATTCAAGATCTGCTGTAAATAGTTTACATGAAATCATATTCTCTTGCTTCCCTCTTTTTCCAATCTTTATTTGTGTAGCTTAATCACTACTAGCTATCATATATATATATATTTCTCAATGACTTAAGTAATTCTTATTAATACCCTGTTCTCATACTGAATTAAAAACTGCTAAGTATTCTAATGAATCAAATGCCTTTTCATAGTCCAAAATCTAAAAAAAAGAGGTTAATTATATTCTGTTGCTTTGTGTGACCAGTTGATCAGTTAGCTGTAGTTTATTGTTGTTTATTGTTGAATAACTGGCCTGTTTGCATGCATGATTTTTACCAGGAGCTTTTATTAGCCTGTAAGTGTTTTCAGAATATTTTGTACATGCTTGATAGTAATATGATCGGCAATAGTTGCCAAAGTCTTTATTACCTCCTTTTTCAGAAAGCAAGAATACTATTCCTAAAGTTTTTTCCTATATATACAAAATAAATAGCTGTATAAATCTGTTAGGAAATTCTTCTCCTGTATCATTCAAAAGGTCTGTTACTATGCCATCTTCATATAGTATTTGAAGTACAAACATTATTTAATCTGGTGTTGCCATAAGAATCTCACCTATATCTGGCAGCATTTTTCCCAATATCATATAAGGTAGCACAGTACTCCTTGGGTACACTTAACAGCTTGTCCCTATATATACATATATAAATGGCTGTCTACATGATTTCTAGCATGACTACTTTCTTAAATTAACTGTTGCTTAGCTCTTTCATGAGCTCTCAAATGGCTTTTTATACATACATTTATTTTGGCAACAAAGAGGCAAATATGAAATATATGGTCAGTGTAATCCCTAGGTACAGCTTGCTATAGAATGTTTCTGCCATTGGAACAAAGATTACATTTAAACACACACACACATATATATATATATATATGTGTGTGTGTGTTTAAAATGCTATTTATAAGTGTATATATATATATATATATATATATATATATATATATATATATATATAAAAAGACAAAAATGTAGTTTTAAGGTATGTTTATATAGATAAATGAGTATATATTTATGGCTAAAAGTGAGGGATAGGCGTGTATAAATACAAAAGTGGGTACTGAGGGTCAACGAGTGGCGACAGTCTGTTTTATAGCCTGAAGATTGCATTCGACCATGAAACAGACAGTTGCCATTCGGTGTTGATATAAGTGTTCATTTTTATATATATATATATCTTACTTCACACAGCCTTTCAGATAAACAAGTTCTGAACTCAAGGAGAGATGACACATCCTTTCAAAGCTCCAAAACAGTAAAAATGTCCCAAAATCAACATGCAGACAACTACCAAACATAAATAATGTTTATTAAACACAGACATGCATACTTACAAATATACATTATCATTCAAATCCCACAGAGACAAGCTGGAATTATGATACACTTACACACACAAATTATGCCTACTAGACACACATGGACATATACATACAGACACACACACACTTATGAATATTCATTATCATCCAAATAGACAAACTAAAATTATGATACACTTAAATATATAAAGAAACATTTTTTTCAGTTAGGCTTGGAATCTGTTGATTTCTTGAAACTTTGAAGGTCACATAAGTTCAGAACCCTATAACTTATATTAACGCTGTTTACCAAGTCAAGTGCATGTGAGGCCTGCTTAAATAGGACAAAAATAAAAAAAAATACCAGAATTTCTTTCTTTCTCTGTATCTCATTCTCTGATGAAGCTTTAATAAATGTGAAACATATTAGATTTATAAACCTTTCCTATTTGTTTTTTATCCTATCATTCTCTCAGATTCTGATCCATATTTGATCTGTATTTGATCCCAATTCATATCTCTATCTATCTATCTCTTTCTCTCTCTCTCTCTCTCTCTCATTATATACATATATATATATACATATATATATATATATATATATATATATATATATATATATAAATATTTTGTTTAGGAAAGAGAAGTTATAGAATCTGTGCCAGCAAATAAATTTCTCTATTCAGCTGTTTCCTAAATATTTTGAATTGAACAAAATTTAATTGTTTTAAAAAGAATAAAAAATATCAAGAACTAAGAACATATAAGTAAATGAAAATGTTATTAATAATAATAACAATAATAATAAAATATTTCAAGCAAAAATCCCATGACAATACAATTTAAGTAGGAATATCTAAATTTGGGGGTTCCAACAGATTCTTAATAATTGCACCATTTCCATCTGTAAGTTAAAAAAGCTTTTCATCATTTGGAATTTCATCTTTCTTCTATGTTAAAAAAAAAACACTTTAAAAGAGATAATGAGTCAAGTGAAAGTACATTTAAATTTTCTAAAATTCATGTTCTTTTTTTTTTCTTTCTAAACAACAAATAATCGAAGAAACACAAGCAGATGAACAAGAGCACTTGTCTTTCTCTGGTAATCTGTTGAGAAACCAGCAAAGAAAAGAACAGCTTTTTCAACAGACAAGCAGCTGCCAACAACCATTTGTATTCTAAGGCATTTCTTAGTTTTATACTTGGCTGGGGTTATTGATTACCAACTTATTCAGTTATCCCAGTTCAGGGCCAAAACTAGAAATAGATTTTCTCCTTATACTCCCCACCAACCAAACCCATCTGACAAAAGAGTAAAATTATATGCCATGGGAAGTTTTTTAAGTAATATAAAGAAAGTGAGGATCCCACAAAGTCAGACTTTTATTTTTCCATTCTGTGTCTTAAAAAGAGTAAGTTTTTTTCCTCTCTCTCTTTTCCAGATTACAATTTTTTTAAAACATTATTTCAAAAGGAAAAACAAATGTTTTAAAAAAGCATTTACATATGCTTTTTGTGGCTTACATAAAATTACTTTCCAATAAGGATAACTTCCTAATAAAAATGCCAGTCATTTAACATTTTTCTATCTGGACTTTAGAATCGTCAAAAAACATTAATAAAAGATATTGTATACAGTGAAAGCATTGCAGATGTTTTTCCTTCCTGTGACAAATGCGTGTTGGTACAGATGCAAAAGAATCCCTGGAACACATGCAGATATGTCTGTCAACACTAGTCACATCTGAGTTTTTCTCATTAGCAGCAGGACAGCTTGGTATGTCTAGATATGGGCCTCTCTGCAACTGGTCAAGATCTGAGTCTTTGTAAGATAGCCTCATGCCAATAAAAGCCATGGGAAAATCAGCAGTCAGCAAAACACAGTGTCTTGTGAAGTCAGTCCTGTAGGCATTTTGTTCCTAAAGTTGCTGTGGCTTCCAAAGCAGTGTTATTTTGTTACCTCACATCTTTGTCCACTATACCCCCATAATTGCTGGGGGAGCAATCAGTTAGATGTTTGTGCCAACCTCAACACACTTTTGCTGCATTTTACAACACTCATTATTGTATTAGTACCATTTTGAAGACAATCTAGGGGAAGGGGAACCCTGATTTTAAACCTCTGCTGCCTTATGGTCATATCCAAAACACAGAAAAAGGTATGGAAGTAAATCCAGACAAAAAGCCCAGAGTGGATCCCTGAAGGCAGTTGGCTATCAACACTCACAACATTCTGACAACTCCTGCAGCCAAGCTGTCCTAAAATTTAATGCCTTGTGTGTGTGTGTGTGGGGGGGGGCTCATGTAATCTGGGCAGTGCACAGTCTCCATATACCATTGCCAGCCTAGGAGAAGGAAAACTTTGAATTCAAACCACCTGCTACTTTGTAGGTCTTACCTCTTTAACTTCTGAGAGAGGGAATAATGGGGTAACCACAACATCTCCAGTGCAAATGTAACCAGCAAACCATTGCACTATTCTGCCTTGAATGTCACCATGAACCACAACTGTGAGATGGAGGGGAGTGGTGACCACAGTGGTGCAAAATGTGCTAACTGAACTGAACTATTTTCAAAAGATTTCTTACAAATTCCAATAAGTTACCAGCTTCTTCTAAGGGAAGCAATTTACAAGAATTAAATCAGAATCTTGGATGGGGCATCACAAAGATATGTCTCAACATATTGTTGAGGCTAGGTAAAGGATGGCTCAAAGTGTTGGAATGGTGTCCAATACAGATGGCTCAAAGAATAGCACATGTTATATGAGACTTGGGAAGGAGAGAGCAGTGTTTGTCATAATAACCATTTGTTCCTGGTAAGATTCTAAATAAGAATTACTATGATTTTATTTTGGGGAGAAAATGTCCCATGAAATTGCACTTAAAAACACAAAAATATTTTTATGCTCTAGATAATAATTTTTTAAAAAAAATAAAGAAATTATAGTCTTACTGCAAATGGTTACAAACTGTATCTTTTATAAAAAAAAATATTTCTCTATCATAGAGAAGGAGGAGTTGACCATTTTGTTTATAATAATTTTTTTTATTTTTTTACATTCAGTAAGTAAATATATAATATTTTGGAGTTGTACCTGATATGGTTGGGCTGTGTATATTAAACAATCAAAAATTAATTCCAGTTATATACGTGTGTGTGTGTGTGTGTGCATAAAATTTCAGATACAACTAAAATATATATCTGTAAAAGGACAATACGAATAAAGACAAAAGAAAAACTTATCTTCGCTAAGATAAGTTTCCCTTTTGTCTTTATTCACACACATACACACACACACACATACACATACACATATTTGAAAGAAAGATGTATGACAAATTGTGAAAAGTTTTTGTGATGCGTTTCATCCATTCAGACTTTGTCAGAGTGGGATTGTTTATGTTGACTACACATGTGCATGAACAAGAGACACTGAGAATTTCAAAATTCAGAAAGAAATTGAAAATTTCTTTTTTTTTTTTTTGTGATCTAGCCAAATTCATATAGATTTTTTTTTCTTTTTGTTCCATCATCTTTGCTTTTAAATATCCAGCGTTGTGATAACAAAAAATCTGCCAAGGATGGTGAAACATTGTAAGAACCTAGACGTAAATTTACTGTGGCTGAATTAGTGATTAAAGCACTTTCTCGACATTTTTGTCTTAGTGAATTATTTTCTTTTTTAATTAGAGTAGCATGTCAAAATTTTGATCAGTATTGTTATGGCGATATATAAAAATTTATATATCATTATGCCATAAATATTTAAATTAACCAACAAATGTCAATAATGTTATGACTTACTTTAACCTGAATTATTTAAACATGGTTAAGAAGCAATTTTGTGTGTGTGTATATGCCCATGACAAATATGATATTCAGTCAGCTAAATCTTATAAATGCATACTTTCTATTAAAAGTCTTACACAGCCATAGTCTCTAATATAAGCCTGGCTTACTCATATCTATATAATACTGAATTTCTAACCTTGTATGAATGAATGTTTTTCCCAGAGATACAGCTTAAATGATACATAATTTAGGATCGATTCAAGAGCATATTGTAACTTGAACCCTTGCTGAGTGCAATGCCAAATTTTATTAAAATTAGATAAGGGGTTCTTGAGCTAGGGCCATTTTTCTGTTTTTACAGTATTTTTAATAGAAAATTCAGTATTTGTATTCAATACACATTCTTATATCAATCCACGTATATAAACAAACATTTGCATATTATATTCCAACTATTATGTGTGTGAAAAATAATAAACATTCATAATACATTATAGCAACATTATTAATGTTGTAACCTAGAGAAGGTTACTGAATAGAATAATCACACAAAAATTGGTAATGAACGATAATACTTAGGACAAGAACAACACATATAAGATTCACCAGCAGCATGTAGAAGAAGTAGTCAATTGCTAGAAGTGAGTCAAGTGAATTCCACAATAAATCTCTAACTGCAGACCAACATGCAGTATTTACTACTGTATTTATAGGAATGGAGACATACCCATTATTGTCTGTAGGTATGCTACAACAATTAAATAAATACATAACACAATATTTTTTTCCACTAGTGAGAAGTACAAGAGAAGAAACAGTTAGCATAGAATTTATGGCTACATCTAACCAGCTCAACTGTAAATTGATGAGATCTCAACACCAGTCTAGTATCGTGCTTAAATTCAGAAACTCTAGGTACCATTGTGAAGAGCTCACCCGAACATTTACCATGAAAGATTTATAGAAAAGATACAGAGAGGCAACCTTACAGAGGTGAAAAGTGACTGAAGCTGAGCTGCCATATCAGGACCAATAATATTGCAAATTCTTCTTTGGCTCTTATCAAGAAGCTCAAGGTAAATAGCAAGGGCACCGGGCCATATGTGGGAGCAATATTTGAAGCATGGATGAATGGTAGACATAGATATGTAAGATAAATTCTGGAGAGAAAAATTGTCTTGCCCAACATAGTGAACTGACTTTCTTCACTTTCTACAATTCAATATAGTAGAGTTGGTCAGTTTGTCAATTTATGTTTCAGTATCAGTTTCCATTTTTTTTTCCTTGACACTGCGGTTTTTGATTCAGTTTTTAATTTAGTATTTTTGCTTTCTAAGGAAGCCATTCATTTTCTTGCATAATGATAGAATTTCCAATCGATATCTGATTTCGTTTGGGACTGATAAATTTGCAACTTAGTCCATTCAACTCAGAAATTCTCATCTATTTCTGGTCCAACCTTAAAAATATTCATATGGCTGGAAAGAAAATAAAATAATCTTTCTAAATATGTAATTTGTATGCGCTTTTATTCATTAAATTATTTTTTACAGCGAGTTAAAACCAATCTTTATCAATATTCTTGAAATTGTACACTCAATTAAAAGACACCTTAAATTACAACCAAGAAGATGTTCATTTCTTCTCTGACCCATGGAAGCAAATTCTTTCAAAAATTATAAAGCAAGCAGCAAAAAAAAAAAAAAAAAAGATTTAACTGATAGTATGTGTTGTAAAAGAACTTTCAAATTATTGAAACTTACTGTCTTGTCACATAAAATAAACGCTCCATATACTTTTCAACTTTCGAGTGTTGTTTTTTGAAACATCTGTCATTGTAGAAGTCTGTTAACTGATGCATGAGGGGTCAATATTTGGTTTTAAGCAAGGGTACTAAAAATTTATAGACATGTGTTAAAGACCACTGGAATTGAAAACCTGAAAACCACGAATCAGGGGGGGTAATAAAATAAGAATTGTTCACCTAAAGTCAGTTTTTTAGGCTTTAAAGGTAATTTAGTCATAGAATTCGTGACTTAGATTAAAGTTTATTAAACTTTTGAATTAATTGTCAACTTTAATAAATAATTACCATATTTATTAACAAATTGGTAAAATACAAAAGAAATTGTTGCATAAAATATCTATATTTGTGTCTTTGGATAACATATTTTTGAGAGAGAAAATGGTATATCTCTTTCAGAAATTTGTTTATGATGTGGCATTTAAAAAACCAAAAAAATGAAACCCCTCACATTTAAAATAATTAAAAATATGGCAATTCTTTTCTGGTACGCCAGTCAACTGTTATTGGGGTTTTGTAAATAAATTTCTTCTAAACAAGGAAAATCAAGGAGTTATTTTTCCCCTAAATAAATTTATGTTTTTATCTAGTAAATACACCTAAAATTAAATATTAAAAATAATTAAAACCTTTTAATTTGATTTTTAGAATGTGCACATTTCCAAATCTGCTAGTATCACCTGTTCTTTTTTAGATACACATATTAAAATTGAAATTAAAACTATTTTAACCATTTTAATATAATCTTACTTAAGTGTATTCACCAAGTAAAACCATAAAGACATTTGTAAAAATAAAATGAATTGATTTCCCTTGTTTAGAAAAATTTTATAGTAACAAACTCAAGCACCTACCAAACACTAGTGGCTAAAAAAGAATAATTTTTACATTGGGTTTAAAAAAAATGGCTTCCAGTTTTGAAAATATACACATTTTAAAACTGAGATTAAAACTTACTTTTATTTTTTTAATATCTAATTTTAAGCGTATTTGCTAGATAGGAACATAATTTTATTTGTAAAAAACAGATAATTTTATACTAGCGACTCACATATTTGAAAATATACACATTCTAAAAGTGAAATTAAGAACTATTTTAATTATTCTTAATATCTGATTTAGATGCATTCCCTAGATAAAAAAATAAATTTATTTATAAAAAAATCTTCATTCATTTTTCTTGTTTACAACAAATATATTTTGTGATTGGTGTACCAGCTTACTAGTAGAAAACCCTTACAAAAAGTCCAATTTCACATAATTTAACATTAAGACAAAACTTTTTTTTTTCTTTTTTTTATTATTCGCTATTTTGTTTTTGACTTGATTTTATCACAAAATTTTTTTTATTTTGAAAACTGAAACAAAGAGATTTCAGACATCATGTCATTTTTCCTTTTTTTTTTACTTCCTTTCTTTTGTAAACAAATAGATTTTATATTTATTTCCTAAAACTAGTCAATTAAATGTTTTTAACATATTTTTGTTCAATCTTTTTCTCTTACAATGCTATAAATATTGATAAAATTTAATTTTATTAACATCTGAAAGTCTTTGTCAATGGTCAGTAGTGATAGTACTTCAAAAAAACAAACGATTTCGGTTTCATAAAAAATTTTGATGCGGTGTGAAGATAAAAACAAAAAAGTTGTTTTTTTGGTTAAACCACCCATCTCTACAATATAGTCTTTCCACTTCATATCAGCAGAGAATGTGAGCCCAAGAAGACGCAATGAGTCATTTTTCTGGAGGACAGCATCAGCCATGTTGGTGAAAGGCAGCAAGGGGTCTCTCAGATGATTAATGGAGAAAAGTTTAGTTTTGGAAGCATTAAAATTAAGAAGCCATCTTTTGCCTCAGTTAACTATGGACTTAAGGTCGTTTTGGTCATCGGCTGCCATTTTGACCTTGTCTGACTGCTAAGCCTTACTACTGAGGCAGGAATAAATTGTTGTGTTGTCAGTGTAGGTACCAAGTTGAGAGCTGCTGTCATCAGGAAGGTCATTAATGAAAATTAAAAATAGAATAGGACCAAGGATTGAGCCCTGGGAGACACCTGTGTTAGTATGCAAGGATCCATTCAGGATAACAATATATTTATACAATTCACTACACTACATTAGAACTTTTTATAAACAAATATCTTGGATGTCTGGCAATTACTTGATAAGTGAAGAGGTTATATGGTGTGTCATAGTAAAATGGGCTGGAAATTATAAATTATGATAAATAAATAGTTTGCAGCATTTATGTATTTTGAAATAAATATGAAGAAGAGACAATTACATATAATAAAAAAATAAAACTAAGTGCACAAAAAGGAGGCATCCATACTTTGTTATTTCAATAAATATGAATCTCCCTAAGCAGATAATTGCTGTTTGTTTGTTTGTTTTTTGGGGAATGACCTTCACCTTTGAAAATTATAATATGGTAAATACTAAATTTGGTATAAATTGTCACCCCAAGGCTACTATTACTTGAATGAAAATGCCTTTAGTGTGATCTCAGTTTACAATTCCATTCTAAAAAAAGGGAATTTTTTCTTTCAAGGCAATGTTTGCATTAAAGAGCTGTTTCAAATTAAAGCAAGGTTATAGTCCTGGAACAATGATAGGCCATCTATGTCAATCTGGTATTATTTGTTCTGAAAGTCTGTTGTTTGAGAATTTGACATCTATCAGTAAATTTCCAAATGAATTTCATTAAGAAAATATGTTAAAACTATTAAATTTATTTCAATGATATCAAATTAATAATTTTAATGTTTTTTCTGTTGTTCTATGTATCAGAAACTGCATTTTTTTTCACAATTCTGAAAACCTTTCCATTTATTAATTTCTTATTGTGTCTGATCAAAGTAATATTGTATAATGCGAGTAAGAATAATTAGTACAATAACTTGTATTGCAAATACAAATTACCATATAAGTAATTAATAATAAAATTGGTAATATTGTTACCTTATCATTTTGTATCATGAGCTGCTTTTAAAAGGAATCCAATGGGTTTATGGCTGCTCTAGTTTTACTTAAAAAGGAAATATAAAAATTATTTGCTGGATGCTGTAAAATAAATATATTCATTTACCGCTAAACTCATGATGGCACTATGACCATCCATCATCAATTCACACCACTAAATATATTATAGTATGTTTTATAATCTCTTATGATGATGTCATATGCTTAAATGAAGTGTTTTTCTTTCATTTGACCATGTGTGATACTGGTATGTCCTTTTGATCACACCACTATAACCTTCTATAAAGAAAGTTGTATTGTTTTTTTCTTTTGTTTTATGTATCAGAAACTGCATTTTTTCACAATTATTAATATCTTATTTTGTGTCTGATCAAAGAAATATTGTATAATGTGAGTAACAATAATTGTTACAATAACTTGTATTGCAAAAACAAATTAAAATAGGTTTAATTAATAATAAAAGTGATAATAGTGTAACCTCATCATTTTGTATCATGAACTACTTTTAAAAGGAACCCAACAGGTTAATGGGTTGTCTAGTTTTCTAATATGAGCCTTACACATCCATTTTCACTATAAGCTTTCCAGGGCTATTTTTGAGGATCCTGAATTTTTTATTCAGAAGAGAAATACCAAGCTCAGTAAACATACCAGTTAGAAGGGAGGAAAGCATTAGGTACAGTAACATGCCCTTAGTAAATAGCTTCCTTAATGAGTGAAACAACCTTGACCAATGGTCATGTGGTAAGTAACAAAAAGAAATGGATGAAGCTTATCTACCAGTTAGTGTCTTCAGTTACCAGCAGGTGTAAGCAAAAATGCAGCTTCCAAACACACACACACACACACACACAAGACTTGCAAAAATATTTCAAATAATATTCTAGAGACTCAAACAAGAAAGGTTCTGGTTTCACTCTCCATAATATTATCAGTAAGATCTAAGTACAGCATTTAAGTAAGATTTAAAGACAGCATTTCTAAGTACAGCATTTAAGTAAGATCTAAGTACAGCATTTAAGTAAGATTTAAAGACAGCATTTCTAAGTACAGCATTTAAGTAAGATCTAAGTACAGCATTTAAGCACAATATTTAAGTCAGATTTAAAGACACCATTTAAGTAAGATTTAAGGACAGCATTTAAGTAAGATCTAAGTACAGCATTTAAGTAAGATTTAAAGACAGCATTTCTAAGTACAGCATTTAAAGTAAGATCTAAGTACAGCATTTAAGCACAATATTTAAGTCAGATTTAAAGACACCATTTAAGTAAGATTTAAGGACAGCATTTAAGTAAGATCTAAGTACAGCATTTAAGTAAGATTTAAAGACAGCATTTCTAAGTACAGCATTTAAGTAAGATCTAAGTACAGCATTTAAGCACAATATTTAAGTCAGATTTAAAGACAGCATTTAAGTCAGATTTAAAGACAGCATTTAAGTAAGATTTAAGGACAGCAGTTAAGTAAGATCTAAGTACAGCAGTTAAGTAAGATCTAAGTACAGCAGTTAAGTAAGATCTAAGTACAGCATTTAAGTACAATATTTAAGTCAGATTTAAAGACAGCATTTAAGTAAAATCTAAGGACCGCATTTAAGTGAGATTTAAGGACAGCATTTAAGTAAAATCTAAGGACCGCATTTAAGTAAGATTTATGGACAGCATTACTGATTACAGCATTTAAGTAAGATCTAAGTAGAACATTTATGTAAGATTTAAATACAGCATCTATGATTTAAGGACAGCATTTGTCAATCTCATTACTCTTCCCTGATACAAAGAGGTTTAATATCTATCATTCTTCTTGAACTCCCTCTTGAGGTTTATGTCCTGTTCTTTTTAATGGTGATCTTAGTCTCATTTCATCTTCTTCCCTGTTTGAGTCACTCTCGCTATCATCCATAGACCCATCTTCTATTACATTATAATGATCTGATGAACTAACTTTCTCCATCAAGATCTTCATCCATCACAGCATCTTCCTCTTCAATTCTTGGTCTTATTTGGTCAGAATGAGACATTAAATGTTTTCCTTTCTTTGATATAATGGCCATGTTATGTCCCCTTTGCATGATGAACTAACTCCCTCAGGACTTGCTATTTTGTCTTTTCATTTATCGATTAAGACATTGTTAATGGAGATCTTGTCTTCCCATTAATGCAGATGGACTTCACAATCTGTTTGCATGTGGAATTGTCCTATAACTAAGCAGTAACCTTGGTAACATCTATAGTATCTCTACTTGGGGAAAATGCCTTCAATCCCATTTTTACTATCTGCACTATTCTTTCTGTAATCCCATTAGATTGTGGGTGATATGGCAGTGTTTTGTAAGGAAAGCAGTCAATCTGGCTCAACCAATTCCATAAATCTTAATCAGAAAATTCTGGTGCATTGTCTGATACCAATATTTTAGAGATCCTATTTCTAGAAAATATCAATCTTAATATTTGTTTTATTGTAGTCGTTTTTCTATCTTTAACTTTAATGACTTGAGGCTATCCAGAAAAAGATTCTACTAAAATTAGAAATAGCCCCATGCCATTAATGCATACATGGTCCATATAAATACGAGACCATCGTTCCGTTTCTTTAGGCCATGATTGTAGTCTCCTTTGTCAAAAATACTTTATTTCGGCACATTTTGTATTTATATACATATCTTTCTATATTGCAATAATACCCCAGCCACCATGCCTCCAATTTTAATCTCCTCTGTGTAGCCATTATCCCACAATGCCTATCATGTATACTTTTTAAAATATCTTTTCTTACTGTTTCTGGTGGTACTATCACATCTTCATTGCATATAGCACCATTCTCTATCATTAATTTATGCGTTATTTCTTTATAAGGTCTTTCAACTTTGAACCAATTACTCTACCTGTTTCTTATTCTCTCTGCAATCTTGTTTAATATCAGATCATATAGAGTTTCCATACCAATCTTTGTAGAGATAATATGTCAGTTTCAATGCAATATAATGTGTATATATATATATATATATATATAAATGACAGTTCCATATAGGATGCAGGTTTGAATCCTGTCAAAAGAACGAATATTTTCTATAGAAAATTTCTCGGACATTCAGGCGGTAAATGTTATTTAATACTGTTTATCATAAACAGAGCATTTGCTTAAATACTTGTATCTACAAATAACAACGTTAAACATAAAAATGTCTTTAATAAATAAATTAGCCGGACCTTGTCCATTTCTTAATATATAGCGTCATTTGTTTTTATTTGATACGCCAAACAGTTATGAATGTACGAGATTCATGGAAGATTGAAGTTTATAAGCAGTAAATTCGACCTTGTCTACGAAAAGGTTCTTTGTGGCCCAGAGGTTAGGCGTCAAGCGTAAATAACGGTTCATTATAGGATGCAGGTTCGAATCCTGTCAAAAAACGAATATTTTCTATGAAAATTTCTCGGACATTCAGGCGATAAATGTTATTTAATACTGTTTATCATAAACAGAGCATTTGCTTAAATACTTGTATCTATAAATAACAACGTTAAACATAAAAATGTCTTTAATAAATATATATGTATGTATATATATATATATATATATATATATATATATATATATATGTATATATATATATATATATATATATATATATATATATATATATATATATATATATATATATATATATATATATATATGTATATATATATATATATATATATATATATATATATATATATATATATATATATATATATATATATATATATATATATATATATATATATATATATATATATACATGTTAATACAAAACTAATGCAAAGGTTAATGATTTAAATGGCAAGACATCCATCTTTTGCAAACGATGCTTTAAGCGTTCAAAAACCAATAACTCATTTTTTAATAGCATTTGGGATACAATACACATATTTTTTTTGATGTCCTCTTATTACTAAGAGAAAAAACCAAGAACAACATCTATTATATACCTGACGATGTCTGTAGGAACAGACAGCTTGTAGTAAAAATAACAACTAATACGGCAGAAATTTATATAAACAAGGATCAACTCATGCATAACAGTTTAGGGTTTTTGTGTACTATTTGAATCGTTTGCAAGATGGATGTCTTGCCATTTAAATCATTAACCTTTGCATTAGTTTTGTATGAATAATTCATGTATTTGTAAATTGATTGCACGTTTATTATAATATATATATATGTATATATATATATATATATGTATATATATATATATATATATATATATATATATATATATATATATATGTATGTATGTATGTATGTATGTATATATATATATATATAATATTTTAAATATTTTATTTTATTTTTTTTATCTGGGATTTCTATTTTTTCTTTTTGATTCTTATTAAATTGTAACTTTGACAGGGTATCGACATGTGGTATCGCATTTCCTTTTACATACTCAATGTCATAATCATATGTCATTAATTTTATTGACCATTTTAGAATTCTGGAGGAATAAACTTTTTAAACTTTTTTCTTTTTATTAAAAATAAACCCTTAGAGGTCTATGGTCCGACTTTAACAGAAAATTGTCAAACTCTGTCTCTGCTCCAGACAATGGCCATATTTGAATAATTTATTTCTGCTGCTGACAATCTTCTTGAAACATAGATCATTGGATCATAGAAGGATATTGCCTTCTTGCAATAAAATTGCTAACACAGCTTGCTAACTCGCATCCATAGTTAACATGAACAAAAATTTTTACAAAGTTTTTTTTTCTGTGAGTATCCTTTTTAAATCCTCAAATGCTAAGTTTTGCTTTTGAGTCCATTTGAAGTGACTATTCTTTTATTCAGCAAATGGTTCTATTAGTCACTGTACTTTGGTAGGTATCTATTATAAAAAAACAACCAATCCTAAAAAGGATCCTCATTCTTTTTTATTAGTAGGTATAGAAAACTCTGAAATTTTTCTTAATTAACTTTGGATCTGATGCAATGCCATCTTTTGAAATTCGATAACCTAAATATGACACTGTATAACATTGTCTATGTTTATTATAATACCAACATTTTTTAACTTTTTTAACACATGTTCTGTTTTTGTTTTAATTCATCTTTATTTGTGGCACCAAGGCAAATATCATCTTGATAAATAATCATATTATTAATTCCGTCAGTTAATCATATTATTAATTCCATCAGTTAATACATTTTCCATTGCTCTCTGAAAAGTGGCACTTGCCGTTTTCACTCCAAAAGGCATTCTTGCCCATGTTAATAATCCTATGGGGGTGTTTATTGTTGTAATTATCTGGAATTTATCATCAATCTGTATTTGATTATAGGCAGATTTTAAATCAATTTTTGCAAAAAATTTCATGCCCGATAATTTGTAGATAGCAGTTTCGATATTGGGAATAGGAAACAAATATTTTATGATTTACACCTATTTTAAAATTGCCACATATTCTTAAGTCTCCATCTGATCTGCGTAAAACTACAACGGAAGAGGCTCATTTACTGCCACCTGGAGGAACATACTTTAAAATTCCCTCCTCTACCATTTTCTTTACCTTAGCAACCACTAAAGGTAGAAGGTGAATAGGCAATTTACGAGATTCAAAATAGGAAGGGGTACTATTTTCATTTGATTGTATGTCACTTGATATACGTTTGACACTCCCATTTTTAGTTTTTTCTGATTTTACGGTATTGATTAATTTCGACATATCTACTTTTAGTCCATGAATTTTTTACATTCCACTACTGTAATAGGAATAATTTAATAGCTTCGTCCACCACAAGGAAAGTTGGCTCCCTGTACCGTGCCAGGAAATTTTTCTAGCTAGAGTCAATCCTTCAATTCTACAAATCAACCATTCGCTCTTACATAGAGTATTGCTGCCATATATGGTCTGGAGCCCCTTCTGTTTGTCTCAAGGTTATTGATAAAATCCAGAGACAGATATGCAATGTAATTGGCCCTGATCTGGCATCTCATCTGCAGTCGCTCTCTCACAGATGTGCCGTTGACTCCCGCTGTCTTTTTTACAATTACTTTCATGGTAACTGCTCCAATGAGCTGCTTTCGTTGGTTCCCAGACTTTATGAATTTAAGCATTCTACTAGGCTGGCATCTTGCTCACACCCTTTCACTGTCAAAACTGTTAAATGTAGCAGTCTCTTCTACTCCAATAGCTTCATGTCTCGCACTTCTTGCCTGTGGAATTCCCTCCCTTTTTCCTGTTTACCTGATAGCTATAATCTCCAACTATTCAAATGTAATGTCAATCAACATCTCCAGATACCTTGATCTATCTCCTATCCTTCTCTTCATCCTTTCCTCTATCACTCCTATTTGCTCTCACTCCAACTCTCTGTAACCCCTTGCGTGCTAGTGGCTTCCTACCTTGCTTGGGGTGAAAAGCTTAATAACAAAAAAAAAAGTTATAAAAGTTCCACTGAAGTAGCCCAAAGTTCTTATAAAAGATTCACCAAATTGTCTAAATTTCAGATGACTTTTCTTGATTTTGGTTTACCCATTTGTTCTCAGAAATTTCTTCAGATCAGTATGAATTCACTCCCCATATCCACTTGTATTGGAAAAGTCATGCAATTTAATTTTTTCAAAAATATTCTTTTCCTTAGGTCTTTGTATTGAAAAGACATCATCAATTTTTCTCTTTTTCCAATTTTTCTATACCATTTTCTTTTTAACTTTACATAGACTGTAACACAGTTATAGCAAATATTTCCAAAAGCGTGTCACTTTTATGTGCCAATTTCACACTCATACTTACAGTTTTTACAAATTTTACCTTCCTTTTATATACTGTATGTTTCAACATTGTCCTCAGTAGAATTATACTTTTTAATCAATTCCAGCTGTTCTATCACTTACTCACATGCAATTAGAGACAAATTATTCAATAATAATTGTTCCAATATCTTATATTTATGAGATATATTAACCATACCTTCAAATCAACTGGAATTGAATCAATTTGTCCTCTATAGTTAAATCTTGAGTTCCCAGTTTTTCAAATTTGCAGAATCTACTGGTGTCTCTTAATATTGTATATTGATTCAACTTGTTTCTATTTAATGAACAAAAATTTGGTTCTTTCTCCTATGATAAGTTTCTTTCTAAATCGTAAATTTATTTTTATCATTTCTGAAATTTCGCATAAAGTCAAATTCTCTAATTATTTGGCATATACCATAACAGAAATTTTCATTATAGCTTCACAACCTGCTGAAGCTAGGAAGAGGTCAGTTATTTAATTTTCTCGCCATCTTGCCTTACTGTTTTTCAATTTTTTAGCCCCAGCTTGGGCTGCAAAACATCGGATCCAAGTCTTGACAAATTCTTGTTCATCCAAGCAACTTAAGCATTCTATCAGAAATGTCATATTGTTGTGTAGTACTGTTCTATGACACATGATCAACTTACTCCCCATCTGACTATTTTCTCTATACTTTATCTCTATCTATAAAAGGCAGGATGTGTGTTTGTGTGTGTAACGAATGCATGGCCGCAATTTTCGATGGATTTGCACCAAAATTTACATGCACATGCTCCAAGTTAGCGGGAAGGTCAAGGCTGACTACTGACTTTGCATTTCCCAACTCCCATCGATAGTGGAAATAATCGATTTTTTCATGCTTCTACAGCACTTTTCATGTAGTTTGCGGCCATTTTCTACTGGCCAGAGTGAGAGCCTATAGCTGGCTGACATGAATAGACAGGAAGATTCTATTGGCCAGCGTGAGAACCAACAGCTGACTGACACAAATGTTAACTAGCATGCAAAAAAAAAATCGGTAGCTGCATTCGTCACAAGTGGGAAAAATTTAAATCTGCATGGCACTTTACTCCAATTGGCTCATTCGCTTGCTTAAATTCAACGTTGATTCTGATTCCACAGAACTGAGTTGGGTGTGAAAAAGTATTTGTTAACATTCTTTTTTCATTTGGTTTTTCCAATTACGAGTCCTTTTTTAAAGCTGATCATTTTGTGTTCATTTTGTTTAGTTCTTTTTTCGTAACAGATTCAATGTTTAGTATAGAGCTTAGAAAAAATTTGCAGTGTGAGATAGGCAAAAAGTAAGGCATATAGCAACATCAGCATGGCAAAGGGCACTCCTTTAAAGGCAAGGAAGGGCAAAAATATTTTAAGTCAAGTGATAGTGATTGCTGTATTAGTCGTACGATTTTTGAATCAAGCACGGGCAATGCCGGGCCATGCTGCTAGTTTCTCTTATAACCAAGACATGCAAATAGGTTAAATCCTATTTGCCAATTCCATTATAATTAGCAAAGAGAAAAAGGACTGAAAATCCTATCATCTAAGTTGGTAAAAGCAAGAGCAAGGAGAGAGAGGCTTGCTGGAGGAAGCCAGTGAGAGATAAATAATGTATAAATAGTAGATCTATTTAGTATGGTGAGAGATAGGTGTATAATTATATATAATTCACTCAGACAAAGATACATTGAAAGTACCCTGATCTATGAACCCCCTGCAGTTAATATACAACAGGCCTTCTCCAGCCTGTCACCTCTTTTTATTAAACTGGTCTTAGAAATGTGTGATACAAAAAACTCTTAAAACAAATTAATATATAAATAAAAACTGTGTTGAAATTAGTAAAATCTAATTTTAAAATAATACAGTTAATGTGTGTGTGTGTGTGTGTGTGTGTGTGTGCATGTGCGTGTGTGTGTGTGTGTGTGTAAATAAAAGTATGACAAACTGGAACAGTTTTGTGGTATGTTTCATCTGTTAGAAACGTGTCATAAAAACTTTTCCAGTTTGTTACATTTTTCTATATACTATTTGTTGATATACAAAATTATACAAAATTATGTATAGCTTAGACAATTTTATTGGGTTTCATTTTCTTTCCATCACATTTGTTAGTAGATATCCCACACTGTGATAATAGAAGTTCTTCCAGGAATGGTAAAATGTTCCAAGAGCCTGGGTGTAAATTTACTGGAGATGACCTTGTGATCAATGCACTCTCTAGACATTTTCATCAAAGTGAATTGTTTTCTTCTTTGATAAGAGTAGCATTTTTAGGTCAAAACTGTGGTCAGTTTTGCTACAGTGGGCAATCAACACATTTTTCTGAAATATTGCTCTTCATATATAAAAACTATATATCATTTATTTATATATATATATATATATATATATATATATATATATATAGATATATATATAGATATATATATATATAGTGTTAATTTGAAAGACTGTTTTTGAAGACAAATTGCTGTTTTTTCAGTAATTTGCTGATAAGAAGGTATTTAAGGCAATCAGGTTTTGTGGTAGAGTACTCAATATTGAAAATAGTGAGAGTGTTAATAAATTAATATAGTTAAGTGGGAGAAAATATTCATAATATATATAAATATATATATATAAATATATATATATATATATATATATATATATATATATATATATATATATATATATTATGTGTGTGTGTATAAATCCAGTGCTCATATGTGAATCTTGTTCTGTTTTGGCAATGTGGATTTTGTTGAAATAAATTTTTCTGATGGCACTGATCAGTGAAACATGTCAAAATAAGTGTTTTCCACATTGTCTTTTAAATTTGCCATCCTCTCAGATTCTCATCTGAATTTTAATCACATATATATGCATACATACATACATACATACATATATATATATATATATATATATATATATATATATATATATATATATATATATATATATCAAATATATGGTGCAGTTCAATTTATATTACAATGAATCATTTATACATTAACTTTACTAATCTACTTTTTGCATGAATGATTCATTGTAATATATAATACTGTGGCTATATTTTATGATAACTTTCATCAATACTATGTTTAAATGAAACTCCATAATATTTTAATTTTATATTGTACCAATATAAAGACAGCATTATTAAAATTAAAAATACAATTTTACATGTTTTAATAATTAACAATATCATTGCATTTTTGCTTTTTGATCTTTGATGTTGAATTTGTGTATGAGCCAATTACATAGATGCAAACCTTCTCATTAGGACCAAATATATATTGTTACCTTTTGATTTTCCATCACTTATAGGTTTGATTAGGATTGTTCAAGTAGTATAATAGTTATTGGTGTGGAAATTGAAATTGGTAAGCCAAGTTGAAATCCTGGTTGACTCTGCAGTGTTTCTTTTCACATAAATACACTTGGGAAAGGTAAGAATCTATCTTATCTACTTCTCCCAGCTATGGATTAAATACCAGGGAAAACTGGGCTGACAGAACATTCTGAATTAAAAACAATTTAGTTGGCAATGGGAAACCACTTCCAAGATGTTAAGGCATTTTATAGATAATAAAAAAGTAGTGTGTACCTACCTGATTGTCTACAACATGAAGAGACATGGCATGGTGAAAAAAAAGAAATTTAATTATTTTGTTGTTTTATTAAAATATAAACAATTACAATAAATTTATTTGAATAGCATTGTAATATAGCAACAACTCTAAGTTTACAAAAACTTTATTTGACTAATTCAGCTTTAGCGCTGAAAACATTTATTTTATTATAGTGGATAGTTGCAAGTGAGAGGTGAGATGTATTTATTTTATTCCCACAAGCATTGGCTCTAACTCCTGTTTATTTTAGATCACCATTGATGAATTATTTATTTCTTACACATTCCACCTCAGTGGATCTCACTTCTTCTTCTTCTTCTATGTGACATATCCCTTCAGGACATGGGCGATCATGGCCCTCCACAACTTCCTGCACTACTCAGCAGTTAATCTAACTGTTCTCCATCCTTACTGAAAGCAAAATAATGTGTCATAAGGACATGGTCATTTCCTCTTGTACTACTCCAAAAAGTATCTAACTACTCCTCTGTTCTATCATTACTAAAGCCAGATTAAAAACCGTTGCCAAATCTGGGCTGGAACTTCCCAGTCCAGTCCTTTCCAATATTGGTAGAGTTCAAAAGCATGTACATGGTCTTTTGGGTGATGAATTATTTCCATCCTAAAACCCCTTTCCCCACAAACAAAATGTTGCAAACTTATTGCTATTTCCATATCTGAAAAGCTACATATTTTTCACCAGTTCAGACTTTCACAACTAATAACCACCATGACACATACACTAGGATGAATCATCACCATATCCCTTTCATACCATTACACTTATTGACATGAAAAGTGGAATCAGAGAGAGCAGAGTCTGCACAGATTTAAAATGTGTGGGTTGTGTAATGGATAGCAGTTCAGAAGGAAAAATCGAAAAGCCAAGTTCAAATTCCAGTCAGGTTTGTTACATTCACTTACAAAAGTTATCAATCCATCTTCTCCCCCCTAGATATGTGTTAAATAGCAGGATGTGTATCTGAAAAAATTATAGTTATTCTCAAAAAATTGTTAATGCTATACTTACTAAAAAAAAAAGAAGAAATTATTCTTACAATCCAAAATATGTTTTGGCTTCCAATTACCCACAAAGATTGATAAGCCATAAAAAATAAACCAATCAGTCTGATTCTAATCTGAAACATAAGTGACAAGTCATATGTAAGTCATCTTGTCATTATTTTATATTCTACAGATTTTAGAACCATAGGGTTGGCATTATGATACTATGACACCCACAGGGGTGAATTAATCTCAATCTCAAGTGTTTTTGTTTGATAGACCAGTGGATTGTCCCTTTTGAAGTTTGATCTTCTAAGTGGAAACCACTTTGACCAAAGGATAATGAGAATTAAAGAATTATTATTTAAATTGCAATATGAGCACTGGTAAAAAATGGTTGCTGAGACATTAGGTTTATAATACCCTGAAATTCATACACAGATGTTATCAACATGGTACAGTGGATAAAGGCATTAGTTAGATCCAGTGACAGGACCCAAAGAGTGTGTGTTCAATACCCGGTTAAGGCAGTGGAGAACTTTTAGAGGAAAATATCAGATAACTGATAAGTGACATCCATTAAACATGGCACGTGGAACTAGAACAGTCTACCCCAGTGAACGAAATAAAGGGTTCAGTTTGACACTGCCTGAAGAAGGCCGGAGTGTACAACGGCCGAAACGTAATAAATATGGCAACAAAGATGAGGACAATAGTCCGAATAATGTAAATAATTATTATTTTTTTGTCAAGAACAAAAAAAAATGTATAAATTCCCTTTCATATGTCCAGGTTTATTACAATTCTAATCATTGCTTTTTAAAACAAACATTGCTGAGGTGTGAAGGTAGTTAATAGCAGTGTCAAGGTGAAAAAAATGTTCTTTTGAGACACCATTTTTTTGTGGACACAAATGTTAAATATTTTGAAAAAAAGTTTGAAAATAAAATTTCACCAATTGCTGTATTCATAAATTTCACATTGGAACACATGGAATTTTTAATTACAATTTTACCTGCTGTCTGTAAGTAATAAATTTTACAGACAAAGGATAAAATTTATATGCTTCCATGTGTTCCAATATGAAAGAAAGAAATTTTACCCTCTGTCTGTAAGCAATAAATTTTAAAATTTTACCCTCTGTCTGTAATATATTTTACCCTCTGTTAGCAATATATTTTCCTGTTGCCTTTGCTCTAATGTATTATGTTATTTTTTCTTTCATTAAGGATTTTCTTAATTGTAATTTTTTTAAGAATGTCAGTGTTTTTTGTTTTTTTTTTAAATCAATTCACCTCAAGCAAGGCAATAATGCCACTAAGATGCAAGGAGCTACTGGGAGTGAAAGAGAATGAAAAGCCCTTAGAAGAAACTGAAAACAAGGGATAAACCTGTGAACAATGAAAACTTCAGGTGCAGAGTGATAAAGTTCTAAATGCAACCAAAAAGAAGTTCCAAAATAAATGCCAACGTTTGGTCATTTGGCCAGGTTTTGAGAAATGGATCAGACAAAGGACTTTTCAGTTACCCCCACCTTGTGTGGGTGTGTATGTATGCATATATGCTCACATACACACACTAATGGATTTTTAATCTGACATTTTTTATTATTACTATAAATGTTAGTGATGGGGCAATTAATTGAAATTGGAATAGAAAATATTGGAATTTTTGGGAGTATTAGAATCAGCATTGGAATCGGTGAAATTTTTAGCCTAATTTCAAATTCCAAAACCAATATTTACATTATTTGGACTATTGTCCTCATCTTTGTCACCATATTTATCACAACATTTCGGCTGTTGTACGCTCCAGCCTTCTTCAGCTGGTAGGAATGTTGAACTGAACCCTTTATTTCACTCACTGGGGTAGACTGTTCTAGTTCCACTTGCCATGTTTAATGGATGTCAGTTATCAGTTATCTCCTGTTAATTCCCCTCTGAAAGTTCTCCACTGCCTTAACTTGCTATTGAACTCACACTCTGGGTCCTGTCACTCGATCTAAAATCTAACCAATGCCTTTATCTACTGTGCCATGTGTCCTCAAGGACACATGGCACAGTGGATAATGTTGTGATAATATGGCGACAAAGATGAATAATAGTCTGAATAATGTAAATAGTGCATCTCAGAAATATAGAAAGATTCCAAAAACAATTCTTTGGATTTTTGTTTTTGCTTAAAACTAAACTTTCTATTCCTGGTACTAATGATAAAAAGATACAAATATTTATTGATTTTAACTATCAGTAAAACTAAAATATACAGATCATAATAACATCTCTAAGTATGATGTAAATTCATTTTACTTGTGTTAAAAAAAAATATTAAAAATATGAAATGTGCAAGTTTCTACTCAGTTCTTGAACAGTCCATAAAGTTCACTGGTTTAAAGTCGGTTTCAGTTCAAAATAAAATTTTTATTTTTAATTTCTTTTTAAACATTGTTAATTCACCAATTCAGTTTTATAAATTATTAATTTAATGATTATAATCAAAATTATGTAGGATAAACACAAAATGAATTCATGTTATTGTTCTACCAGGCTCTCTTTTAAGACAATTTTTATTATTTTTTTTTAAGTGTTGTTTGCATTTAAAAACCTAGAAGAAAAATTTAGAATCTTATATGAAATTTTATTTTAAAATTCAAATTTTCAATTATTCTTAATTAGAAATTAAAAATAAAATTCCATATAAGGAGTTTTGATCAGCACTTATCCAAAGAAAAATATGAGGGTGGTAATAGGCATTTATGTTTCCTTTGGCAGGAATTATATAAAATAGGAAGTTACTTTTCAATCACCCTGTGTATTACATTAAAAAATATAAAAAGTGATGATAATGTTTTTCAGTGGTGGAATTCAAATAAAAATGAATTTCCCATCATGGCACTTTTAGCCAGGAAATATCTATCAGCACCTCCCTCTTCTGTTGAAAGTGAATGGTTATTTAGAATTGGAGGCAACATTTACTTACCAAAAAGAAATTGGTTGAAAGGGGAAACATTATAATTTAAGAATTTTAGGACTTAAATATGAGTAGCTAAGTACTTAAGTGATTTACGTAAAGAAATTGTTCTCTTTATTGTTTAAACTCTTACTCAATTTTTTAAATAAAAAGGATATCTAACTATTTTATAAGCTTTTGTATTCATTTTCCTACTAAATGAATCATAAATGTACTTTGTTCATTTCCCAAACCAACTGTAGGGCCTGAAAATAATGAATTTTAATCATTGTATATATCGGAATCATATCAGAATTGGAAAATTAGAACAATATCAGGAATTGCATTGGAATCAGTAAAAATATTGGTATCGTTCCATCACTAATAAATATCATTTTTAGTGTTAGCATGTCTGCTTTTTTCTTTAACAATGAAATTAACAACTAAACTAGATTTAAAAGTCCTACTGAGGAAAAATGTACCTCCTGAACCTGTCTACATTTTTTCCATCAGAGAAACAGCTTCTATAGCGGAAACATGTCGCTACCAATTTGGCTACAGGAGACCACCATGTTAAAGCAACAGGAATGTTAACTCAACTTTTAAGAAATAATATCAGATTAAAAAATTAATTTAAAAATAGTGGCAGAGTTTATGTTTTATGCATTAAAATGAAGCTAATGGATATAGATTGGAAGAAATCTCAACAGATGTTCACCCCTTAAGTAGTAATTGAGCTTTGGTTTATTATATTATTTTCCCATGTCTAAATTAGTAAATGCAATATAGGTTCAAATGAGAATATAGATTCAGTTCCTGACGTCAGCCACCTTCTTTGTAGTAGGGTTTTTCAATCTAGGCTGGTTGATAATAATTTCACTGTTTAAAAATAATAATAAAAAATAATGGGAATGTCAACGCAAACATTTTCACCCACTAAAAAAGTAACATTTATAATAATAAAGAAAAGAATATATATCAATAGACATGTCTGTAAATCCTTATAGTAAATTTCTCCTGGTGTTGAACAAGTTGTTTGATGCCTGGTGCTAACTTGTAAAAGATCTTGCTAAAACTGTTTGTAATGTTTCAAATACTTTCAACTTGTCATTTTCAAGGAAAGACCGGTAAAGGTCAAGAGCTAGACAGTAGAGCAGCTACGTTGTTAAGGGTGTGGGGTTTGAAATGAATGTTGGTTTCACATGCTATACTGGTGGAATCGATTTAATCATCACATTTCCAAAATGAGGATGGGTGCTGAAAATTTTTCAGTCTGACCTATTTCCCAATACCTGACCAAAGAATCAATGTCAGAATTATTTTTTGGAAAGACTTCTTGGCCAAGAAAAGAAATTTCTAGCAACTCTTCATATATGGTTAAAATTTATTTATGGGAGAAGGAAGAATGCTCAATATGTAGATATAGCATAGACATAGAAATCAACAATGAAAGTGACTGGATGTTTCACATCTTAAATGATCATCAAATCATAAGCAATGCCTTTTCATATGGGTTCTATATAAAAGTCTCTTACGGGGAAAGGGAAGGGAGAAATTAGTTTTTGGTATTTCTTTTTTTCAGGTTAACATTTGTTCATGGCCCTGGGCTTATATTTGCTTATTTTATTTATTATTTTGTTTTATTTAATTATACTAGACATACATGTGAAAATTTCACGGTTTTCCTATTTAATGTTCTGATGAATCTTTTCTTAAATTAATAATTGACTAAGCTCATGGCACGTTCTACAACAATAAAGTATCCATAGAAATTCTCTATCATGCTGTTAAATATTTGAGCTTAACAACTTTAATGAAATATTACAATAACAATCATAAATATGACTGCTGGTTGTCATTTTAAGAAGTGGGTACAAATGAAAAGACTTGAAATTAACAACTTTTTTTCTATTCCACTGAAACAGCATTAAACACTTCTATCTTCCTTTTCTTTCTTTCTTTCTTCCTTTTCTTCATGTTTTCAGTGAACTCAAGTAGATTCTTTCATATGTGTTTTGTTTATCAAGATGGAGCAGTTTATTATTTATGAGGTATTGACAGGAGACATTAAACACTTTTATCTGCCTTTCTTTCTTTCTTTCTTTTCCCCTCTTTCCACATGATCAAAATTGAATAGCCCATTATTTATGAGGTATTGGCAAGATATAATGGTCGTGTGAACTAATGAAGAGAGGGGCAAGCACAATTATAATAGGATTTTTATTTACTTATTGTTCATATTCTTTCTTTGGCTGTAAAGTTTTCTTGTATTGTTTTTTTAAAGCAAATTTATTCATTTTAGGTTATGTGTATCAGTTGTTTAGTCTTTGGAGTTGTGATATGGTTGTAAGGAGCATAAAAAAAATTTATTTCCATGCCTGTATTTGGAAATGAGCACTAAGCTATTTTGGAGTTTATAATTTTCTGGCAATATCATAGCAATGGTCACTTATTCCACACTGTTTTCATATATTTTATACTGCATTTAAGTAATCCATAATCTGTAAAAGACATTTTACTCAGAAGAGAACATTTTTTTTTCTGGTAAATTTGATGGTATTTAAATTGATAGTATATCAGGAAAGCAATCATAAAATCCAGATGTTTTTTTTCCTTTCACATACTTCCATACATTATATTAAGTTATACTACTAATGATACCTGTACCATTTAAACATGGTTGAGTCATTCATGACTAAACCAGTTCCTTCATCAGGTGTTTCTGGCAAGGTAGCTGGCCTTTAAACAAGATTAAAAAACAAGACCTGTCAAAGGGCAGATCAACCTTCTTGTAAGGTCAATGGCCATCAAGAACAAGAGGATAGACTGAGTTAAATAGCTATGAATGCAGCCAGTGCAATGACAACCCAGCATCACTGGGTAGGGAGCTTTTTAGACTGAAGTCAAATGGCCATGGTGGAGGATTCCCTTGATGGAATCATTGGTTACTTGTCCATGACAAAAATGAGCCTTTAAATTGGAGAGCATCAGCTGTAGTTTGGCTTGGAGAGGGATGGACTCTGACAGGTCTACTTGTCCAAGACACACTACATTCAAATGAATACTTCTCTGACTTTCATCTCAGATATGTAGAGAGAACAGGTCAGATGCTTGGTTGCACAATCACCCTTAAACCATACCCAGTCAAGGAACTAATGATATTAATGATGACTATCTGTAAATTCAGGGTTTTTTCTAGCTGCTGGACCTTCTCCCTCAATTAAGCATGCTTCTCCCATATAGGCCTTGCTAAGCCTCCAAGGACCTGCAACAAATGTGGAAGATTCTCTCAATTATTTGTTTGGAAAGTCAAGTCATAATAATGATAATGGTGTGAATTATTTGGTGACATCTCAGTAAAGCTACTAACTTATTTGAATTTATTTATAAAAGGTTTTAATTGGCCGTAGAGAAAGGATTTTTAAAAATATTGGTTTCAATGGTGCATTTTGATTGGCTGGAAAATTGATGGAGAAGGCAACAGGAAACCACTCCACTATCTTTTCCAAGAATGCATGGCAATTCACAAATAATAAAGAAAAGAAATCTATGTTGACTCATGATGCCTAGAAGGAAAACTGTGAAGATGGCAACAGGAAACCACTCCACTATTAATCACATATTCACAAGACAAGGCAAGCTTTCAAGTCATAGGTCATTGACTGTTGTTTGACCCATAGAGAGATAAGCTACACCTCTCCAGCTTCCAACCCAGATATGTGGAGGGAACTCTGTGACCAAAGCAAGCCTTCATGTTGGAGGACATTAGCTGTAGCTTGACCCAGAGAAGGATGGTCTCTACCAGGTCTACTTGTCCGAGACATACTATGCACAAATGAATATTTCTCTGGCTTTCAACCCAGATACGTGGAGAGAACTTGTCAGGTGCTCAGATGCACACCAACCTTGTGACTAAACACGGTCATGGGAATGATGATGATGATGATGACTCCCATATCATTGCCTTTTCTGGAGGCCTGATCATCTAGAATGAGAAACCTGTAGTGATAAAATTTCTTCCAAGAATTTTCATTGTTTTTTTTTCAGAGAAAAGAATTAAAACAAAGAAAGTCAAAAACATACTCATTGACCCGCTGACACTGTTCAAAACGACGAGTCATGGTAAGGACCTCAAGTAAATATTCCTCTCCTTCAGGCGTAAAAATTCCACCAGGTAATTTCAATATAAATTTCTGAAATAAAACAATAAACAAGCTTTAGTAGATGACAACAATAACAATGAAGATAAAATTTTAAGAAAGTTGCTGTGATTTAATCCCATAACAATAACCAAGAGACATCAAAAACAGATAATCCATACACAACATACAGAGAGCAGAAATTTGTTAAAACAAATTTTACATCAAGATTTGTAAAATTCAATACATTTCTATAGAAAAAATCATTAATAATACATTAACACTACATTGATGTCCTAAGAAGCCCTTTAGTGTCATGTAACAGCTCATTGGTGGTTTTAGCTTATGACTGAAACAGATGTAATTAACCAGTTGTAGTTCAGCAAACAAGAGAAATAAGAACATAAACATTATGACTAGGGATGTGTCACATCCCTTTGGGGGACATTACAATCAAGTCATTTTCTATTTGTTCCTTCCAAGCATAACAAAGCAAATACTGAATCAGTTGAAATTTCTGGGAAGTATAATGAAGAAAGGAGGCTTGAAGAATCTGAAACTCACAAGACATATTGATGGCAAAAGGGGCAGAGGAAAGCAGTGATCCCTCATATCCTGAAGGGTCACAGCATATACAAGGAGAATCCTTTAGAGTGAAGTTTTGATGAATTTGATAAATCCTACCCAAGATAATTATTATTAGCTGTAATAGCTCTGCTACTGATACGAGCAGGTCAAGATTGTATAAGTGGTGGTGAGGGTAAATAAATCAAAATTCCAAGCATAACGAAGCAGATACTGAATCAGGTTTGTTAAAATTCTTTGTATGTTTCAGAAAAATCACTCCATGCAGAAAGTTGGGGTGGGGTATAAAATATGGCAGGAATGGAAAGAAGCTATTTGAGACAGAAGTGACTCTAGACAGATTAAATTTCAAAATGCTGGAATGAACCAACTCTCACTTTTACCCAGGAGGAAAATATAAAAGACTTTTACCCAGTAGGAAAATATGAAAACGGAGTGTGAGATAAAAAAAAAAAAAAAGAAAAAAATCTAATTGCCTCTGTTAACAGCAACCACTTACTTTAATGAGTACTTTTACCTGGTCATTTGCAGAGATCAAATATAATATGAGACTAGTTCCTGGAGATCAATTTTCCCCAGACAGCACCTTCCTAATGTACTAAAAGAGGTGAGGTTAGTGGGTACATTGCAAACAGCAGAAATATTCCAACAGAATTTTTGTCACTAAAAATGTAGATAGGTTCTCATGATTTAAAAAAAAAAAAACAAAAAAAAAACCTTGGGCCAATCTCAATGTTCTGGCAATCTCATTTTGTTGAAACATTTTTGATGAAACATTCAGGTAACTTTCATTTTCATTTTAACTCTTTACTAAATAACTAATTTTAGCATTTGGTACAATATATTTCTGTAAGAATATCAGCATGCAATAAATGGTTTGGTTTATTTTGTTTTATGGCATATCAACCTCAAGGAGTTATTTAATACCAACAAGATTTTTAGGATAGGTCCTTATGAAATGAATATGTATTTTTTGTAATAAATCAGTTTCATTGATGTATTTTTGTAAAGAGGGTTTTTGTTAAGTGTGAAATGTATTGCTGATAATATTTTTTTTTCAAAAAACGTATTGCTGGTAATGTTTTTTTTTTCAAAAAATGTATTGCTGATAATATTTTTTTTTCAAAAAACGTATTGCTGGTAATATTTTTTTTCCAAAAAATGTATTGCTAGTAATATTTTTTTTTTCAAAAAATGTATTGCTGGTAATATTTTTTTTTCAAAAAATGTATTGCTGGTAATATTTTTTTTTCAAAAAATGTATTGCTGGTATTTTTACTATAAAATCTACTTTTATATTTGCGTAGTGTTTTGATTTGGGGGTTAACTATTTGACCATAGCTGGGATCAAACAGGCTCTACCACCTCAGGTAAGGGTGAACCTGGGAACAACAGCAATTAAGAGGTGGTTCTACACTCCTCAAAACCTCCCGATCAGAGGCCTTGCTAAAAGATGTAGTTTATCATCATACCCAGGATGGCAATAAATAGGTACAGAATGATATTAAATTAGAAAGTCCTGTCACATCTTAGACTTTTGCCAAGTGTATTTGTGTATAATTGAATGTAACAGACCCAACTGGAATTCAAACTGGGCTCTCCGATTTCTTGTCCCAAATCAATATCTATTACATCACACCACATCTTCAAAAAAATCTTTTATTTTTTTAAATAAAAAAAAATAAAAAGCTTATTTACCTTGACTACAGATGCCAAAGTATAAAAGTTGTAATTGGCAAATACCACAGGTTTTCCTTCTTGTAAACGTTTAACAATACGCCGTGTGTCGTTTGGGTTGCCCGGCCTTCGAAATAAATCAGTTGTTGCGACCCCTTCTTTGGCTATATAGACTAGAAGCTCCTGAAAAGTATGAGAGAAATATTATTAAATATGACATAATACAATGATAGAACTAAATACAGTATGTATCATTTATAAGATAACAAGATAAGTTTAAAACTTATTTATTAGAGTGAAGACAGGTGATTTTTTTGTTTTTGTTTTTGTTTCATCAATTCACCCCAAGCAAAGCGATAAAAGCTATTAAGTCAAAAGGGGTTCCTGAGACTGAAAGAAACATAAAGAATAATGGTACTACGCATAAATTTGTGAAGTCAGGTACCAAAGAGGAAAGTTCATCAGAACAATTGCCATGAAAATATTTACAGAAAAAGCACAGAGAAGCTACATTATGGCAGTAGGAAAGTGATTAAAGCCAAAATGACAGATTCTTCTTTGGATTTTAAAAATCTCTACATAGCAAAAGCTTCAGACCAGATGTAGAGCAATGAAAATAATGAAATCCTAAGCTACATTTAAGATGTGGCAACACAGACAGCCTTCTTCAAAACAACAAATCAGAACATACTTTCCTTATATAATGAATCACTGGAAGTGATGAAATACTTTTAACCCTCCATTAGTATTGTGAGGTGTTTGAACAGTCTACAAAATGTTTTTCTTAAGTATTTAGTCAAATTTCCAGGATTAGTCACATAGCTTTCCAAATATTTCTCCCAGTGAGATTTTGATTTTATTTAAGATTTAGATGAATTAAAAGCCATTTTATTTGTTTAGTGGTGCAAAAGTATCTTGTACTAACAGAGTGATTTTTCTATTTTTTTCAGATTTTGAGATACACCTTTTAACTTGGTTTAATAATACAATAATAAGCAAGAATATAGGTTTTGAAGTAGTTAAGGACATAGGCAATTATGACTCTCCACAGATTCCTTTTCTTTATTATCTGTAAATTGCTATGTTTTCCAGTGCATTTTCCACAATTTGTAATTCAGAGTGTTCCTTCTCTCAGTGTGGTTGCTATGCAAAGCTAGGAAGCTTAAGTTTACCTTTTTATTTAATCCATAGTGGGAGGAAAAGAGATGGATTCATGCCTTTTCTAAGGACATTAGCACAAACGGGGACAACAAACTAGACCAGAATTTCAACAGCTCACAAATTCGACTTTCTGTGTCAATATCCATTACACTAACCTGCACAAGTTGTTAGTTTTGTATATAACTTGTAGTTTTCCATCAATATAGCCTGGGAAAATAATATTCATATATCAAGAACATTTTTGGGGAATACTACAAGTGGAAAAAGTTTTAGGACAACATCAGATTAAAGTGATTTTATGTTGATGTGACTACACATGTGCACGAAGGAGAGGGGACATTGAAAATTTTTAATTTAAATTTTAAAAAAATTTAAATTAAAAATCTTCAGTGTTCCTTTTCCTTTGAGCACAAGAGTAGTTACATTATCAATATAACTTCTTTATATGCCCTTATGGCCACATATAATGTACAATAAGAAACATTTAAAATGTATTGCTGGTAATATTTTTTTTTCAAAAATATTTTTTTTCTTTTTTAAAAATGTACTGCTGGTAATATTTTTCTTTTCTTCAAAAATTTATTGTTGGTAATAATTTTTTTCACTCATATTTCAGTTTTCTAATTCTTCCACACCCAGTAACCTCTTGTGTCTTAGTGACTTTACTGCCTTGCTTGGGGTGAACTCAATTAAAAAAAAATTTACGAAAGGCTTATATTAAAAATCCATCAAAATAAGTTCTAAATTAGTAACATTTATTTTTGTCTCTTTCAACTTTCTGACTGGCGTATTAGTAAAAACTAGTTTCTGATAGATTTTTGGAGAGTTCTTTTTGTCTTTCGATTGCTAGAAAGTTTAATTAATATGGTAACTTGTCGAGAAAATGTTCCTGATCCCTCATATGAACAGACTGGTCAGATCAAGGAAAAAAAGCAATAGCACCTACCTTAAGTTGCAAAATAGATTGTTGTTTTCTGCAACATATAACAGTCTGATAACTTTGTAACATGGAAGGTAATTTTAAAAAAAGTGATAGATTTCCTCCCCTTTTATACAACTTAAGGGATCATGTGGTAACCCTGTCACATAACCACTGTAACTATAAAAGTCTAGTAAAATAATAACAAGCTACACTGCTTCTTTCCCACCTGACCAACAGTCAATTTCTCCACAAACTATTACAAATGAAAGACTAAGTGTCTTTGATCATGTAAATGTTTATGGTAATGATTGCTAAAATCAGAAACAGTTTCAAACTTACCACAAATGGATGGGGTAGGTAGCCATGTTTCAATGCAACTGAAAGGGGAACACCAAATTTAAGTCTGCAAAGAAATAAGAAAGTAACTTAAAATTTGACTTTTTCATTTACATACAAAACTCAAAAACAGAAATCAATGACCCCAATTTTAAAACTGAGTCATTCTTTAAATAATTCAATAAATGATTCACAATAGAAAAAAAATTGTTAATGGACACAGAGATCCAAGCCAAGTATATTAACCTTATTTATATTATTTACTTCATTATCACAACATTATATCTGCTCTGCTCTCTGGCCTTCATCAGGTACTTGTCAATCTGGGTAACCTTCAGGGAATTTCGAACTGAACCCTTTATTTAATCTACAGATTGTTCTCGTTCCGCTGTCCATGTCTAGAGGTATCTTGTCTAATTCTTATTTTAGTACTGCTCTGTTATTGTTTGTCCCATTTCCACTGAGTCCATGTCTTTACTGCCTGACCAAGGGATTGAACTATGTCACAAAACAATGTTTTATCCTGGTAGGCAATTGTAATAGTGATTTCAGTCTCTGGGCTAGGCAGTACAGACTTGGATTCAATGAATAAAGTTCTGTTTAAATCTGTAGTACAAACAATGGTCATTAAGGTGTCATAAACTCTAACCTCTCAATGACATCTATTTTATAAGTCTTCATAAAAACATATAAGGTTGAGTCATAAATAATTTCCGTTTTTGTGAATGAATTGTAATGGTGAATGTATCATCCTAACTATCAATCATATGTGGCAGTTAAATGGAGTACACTAACATATAATACATAGACAGATATATAGACAGATAGATAGATTATGTTGAGTCATAAGTAATTTCCGTTTTTGGGAACCAATTGTAATGACGAATATCTCATCCTGACTACTAATCATACATAGCAGTGAAATGGAGTACACTAACATATGATAGATAGATAACTAATGCACTAGTCATACATAGAAATAAATTCAACCACAATTTTGATTTTAAAAATACTACACTCATAAAAAAGAAAATAACTCACTCAGAAGGAAAATTCTTGAGAGTGTCGCCATTGAATATTATCCAAATATTAATCTACGCCCGGGCTTTTTCCTTATATCACCTTTCCTAACAGAATTACTACTCTCCCAAACAAACGTACACAACTGTATCAAGAAATCAAAAGAAAATGGTTGAATCCATAAACACAACAATAAAAACAATATTTCCACACATGACAGCACTTGATGTAATTTTCAGTTGATAATATGAATATAACAGCATTTTCTAAATTCTTCCAGTTGCTAAGGACATTTTGTTTTGTTATTATTGGTTACTTTGTTTTAATAAATTCATTTCGTTTTTGTCTTGAAAAAGTCCGCGTTGGACAAAATGTGTCGGCAAATATTACAGTTTTCCTATTGTCTTTATAAAGAGATATGGTTGAGTCATAAGTAATTTCCGTTTTTGGGAACCAATTGTAATGACAAATGTCTCATCCTAACTACTAATCATCTGTGGCCATTAAGAATAAATTTAGAGTACATTAATATACCTTAGTTTTTTTAGATGGCATTGGTAGCATACACAGTGGATTAAAGAATATATTTCTTGACCTCACCAATGGAGGGCTTGAAAGTGCCTTTACATCACATTAGGTTATGGGGGTTCAAGCAAGGGAATAATGCTATGAAGATATCTGGAATAATATGTAATGGTTATGGGTAAGGGGCCATAATTGACCGACAAGTAGGATATTGGTTGACAAAGTTTAATTTTGGAGAAACATCATCAGAAGATGAACCCAAATCAGGGTGTTCATCAGACTTTCACAATAATTTCCATTTCCAGGAACCAAATGTAATGATGAACATATCGTCTTAGCTATGAATTAAACATGGAAGTTCAGAATAAATTTGGGGTACATTAATATACCTTAGTTTTTTTACATGGCATTGGTAGCATACACAGTGGATTAAAAAGTATATTTCTTGACCTCACTAATGGATGAATTGAAAGTGTGACAGAGAGAGTCTGGGAAACACACACACACACACACACACGTATATTTTTTTTAATGAAATTGGGTGGATTTGAATAGCGAAATTAGATCAGAGCATTTTTTTACCGATGAGGAAATTTAATCTAGGGCAGAAGTTGTACCCATTGAATCTGGGTCATCAGTAGACAATGGAAATGGTCGAAATATTTTTTATCGATTAAAAATTGAAATAGAGCTGAGTAAGCTAAAAGGAACTTTTGAATTCACATGATTTTGATTGAAACAGCCAAATCCCCATGATAATCACGTGCAAAGCAGTAGAGCCAAGATTCAGTTGTAACCAGCTGGATTTTTCTATATAGACGCATAGTTATGCTGAAAAACACAGACGGGGTTGAAACAGGCAGAACCCCAGAGAGCGAGACGGAAGAAGCAGATGGAAGAGGCAGACGGAAGAGAGCAACAAAAGAGAATTAGCCCGGGCAAGAGTTGGGCTAGAGACAGTGGAGAGTCGAGTTAGAGACTCAAGAAGGAAAGAACAAACGTCAGAGATTGGAATGTTCCAACATGTGCTGTTGATATAATTACCACTGCTTCTGCTACCATGAATATTACTACTACTGTTACTACTGCTAAGGAGGAATGCCACTATAAACTTTAAGCTGCACACAGAAATCTTATTCCCCCATCGCAAGAGTCGTATATCATTCTGAGACGATTTAATAAGTTAATCATAACACACCAGTATCGGGTGTATGCATTTTTACGTCAATTACTTTTCTTTTCTGTAACCCGTTTCTTTTCTATACTATTCTTTTCTGCTGTATAAAAGACATTAACAATTCAATCATTGAATAGTTGTTCGTCTGGCTTTCTGCAGATATTAATTTTTTTTTTTTTTGCTGCATTCTAAATTTCTTAGTGCAGACTCTCCAGCCGTGTCTACATCTTCAGTCTATGGATGAACATCACTTCTGCTTTCTGGATCAAACCAAACACAACGTGGGCAGGAAGCAGGAATCAACCAGTGGACCGGTCGAATAATCTACGGATGCTCAGGGGACCTATGGCCACTCCCTTAAGTTCAGTTAGGACTGAGTAGACATCTCAACCCAGAGAGTAAGACATCAGAGGTTGAGGGGCTGGGGCAAAAGTGTTAGAAAGTGCATTTACATCAAAATGTTATGGGGGTTCAAGCTAAGGAATAACACTATGGTGACATCTAAAAAAAAAATGTAGCATTTTTTTAATATCAATAATCACCCAATACAAGGCTCAAGAGACACTCAAGGTAAGATTATTGTCTGGTGCTGTATGGCCATAAGAAATGGCAAGAAGTGAAGTTCATGGGGTTATGCAGGAAAGATAAGTGTTAACCCTAGACTTGAAGAGGTCAAGATTGTAATGATTGGGAAAACATCCTGCCAGAAATCTGTTCCACAAAGTATCAGTTCTAAGGAAGAATATATCTGAGTGGAACTTCCTCCTTACTAATGGAATACAAAAGGAATAAGGATGATTCATTCCTGTGTACATGGTATATTAGGTCATTTAATATACTAATTTTCATCCAATACAAGATCCAAGAGCCACTCAATATAGAGGGTTACTAGGTGGTGTTGTATGAGTGTAAGAAAAGGCAAATTACAGGGTGCCCCTAAAGTGTGGACACCCTAAACATAAATGCATATTTTCAAGAAATTAAATTTTCAACATTTTATTGAATTGGGATATTAACAAATAACATCTTCAATATGATTTCCATCATTTGTGATGCAACTGTTGATGTGCTTTGTAAGATTGACATAACTTGATGCAGTGACTCCATATCAATTTTAGCACATTCGCTCTTTATGCATTCAATCAAATATGTTGCATCTGTGATTTTCATTGAGTACACCTTCTCCTTTAGCATATGCCAGAAAAAGAACTCAATTCTTGCTTCCTTTGACAAAACCATGTTTAACCCCATAGATGTGTATATACATTTTTACTGTGTCTTTTACAGATACAGATGAATAAACATGTCCAAAACAGAATGTTCAAAAACCAGCTACAGACATGTTTATACATCAATCTGATTCTTTTTACGCCCTTCTAAGCTTTAAATGAGTCCAATTATCAACACATGTCTGCTAGAGGTGTTAGAGACTGCTTGGATACTTCAAGGTGCTTCAGTTTCTTAGTTACTATATAAAAACAAATAAAATAATTCATTTGAAAATGAAATGTTTTTCCAAAATAATTGGCAAGGAAGGGGTTAATCTGTGGAGGAAAAAAAAATATAGTTAATGAGATTTCCTGTGTCTAGACTTTAGGGAGGGACACCTTGTAGTTTGCAAAGTTTTATTTAAGAGAAACATCATTGGAAGATGAACTCAGATGGGGAGATCCACTGGACTTTGATGATGAAGCTCGAAGGTCATTGGTGGAAAGCAATCCTAGGCAAATGATATGAGAATTAGCAAAAATACTAAACACATCACAATCTGCCATATATCAACACTATATAGGAAATAATGGTGAATATACAACTGCATAAAATATAATTGTACTGTATTTTCTGAAGAATAAAATTTTTTTTTTAAAAAAAAAAAAAAAGGAAGTTATTTATGACTCAACATAATAATTTAGAATTATACACATATTCATTACTGCAATAAAAATCTGGAAAAAAACTTTAATTTTCAACAAAACACAGATATGTAAAATCTTTTTGAAATACCTCTGGATATTTAAATTGATTTCTTATCAAAGAGTTTAAGATGGGAATTTTCAAGTTGATTCAACAAACACATAGTCCAAATACATGATCTCTTATTAGGGTTTTATGTGGGCAATGAATTAATTTCAACCCTACAACTCCTTTCCTATAGATGAAACATTGCAAACACCTTTACTACTCTACAGCTATTTTCATAGCAATTGTTCAAACAAACTAGATTTCTTAGTTACACCAGTTCAGACATTCACAGCTAAGACCAGCTATGTCATGTATACAAGTTGGAATCATCCTTATTCTCTTTGTATTTTAATGGTAAGGAAGAAGTTCTACTCAGTTTCTTCTTGAGAACTGCTACTATGTGGAACATACTCCCAAAAGGATGCTTTCCTAATCGCTACAATCTTAACCTCTTCAAGTCTTGGGTCAACAGGATAGATATCCTACATATCCATACTCTCTCCCTTTAATTATGTCAATACAACCTCAATCAGTAAACCTCTACCTAGAATGGTTCTTGGGCTTTACATTGGGTAAATATTTCATAAAAATGTATTCTTTGCTAGCATTTCCTCAGTAAATTGCTACAAAGACAGTGTGTATTCTGTTTTAAAGCACATTGAAAATGTTTGTTTTTTCTTTTTGAAAAAAAGGGGTACTATATCACTCGTCCCTTTATTTTTGTTCTAAGACCCATCAGAAGGAAGTAATGTTAAAAATTTGCCCCACCTAGTAACAACATCTCTTAGTGATTGTAGCCAGGCTAAGATACAATGTATGCCAGTGTACAAGACCAAATTGTGTACAGAATACTGCAGACTGTTTACTTGTATCGTACACAAGTTTATAGTATAACATTTTCAGTGTAGTAGTGCTGATGTCTGGGGACAGAGAAGCAAGATTAAGTAAACATAAAAGATCTTGTTACAAAAAGCCAGGCTTGTGTGTGTGTGTGTGTGTGTGTGTGTGTGTGTGTGTGTGTGTGTGTGTACTTGCTCCCATCATAGATATTTAGGATTTAATCTCTTTATGTTGAAGGAAAGTGTGTGAACAATGTATCTGTGCAAATAGGTATTTAGAACTTAAAATAATAATCCGCTTATCCCCTTATCCCCACCAAACTATTCACCTATTATTATACTTATAGCTGTATACATCTGAAGCAAATCTACTTGGTGTGCTGGTCACTAAGAACTTAATTATCTTATTTAATAGCGTATTGAACAAATCCACAGTACAGATTAAAAAGAAAAAGAAAGGATACTAAAAGATCAAATGAACAAAAAAAAGACAAAAAATAAATCCCCCTCATCCCTCCAGAAAAAATCCCCCAAAATAAAACTAACTAAAAAAGCTAAGCAAAAAAATAAAAATTAAATAAAAATCTGTATAAATAAAAAATAATAAAAATAAAAAAATTTAGCTTAAAAAAAATGAAAACATCATATGAACAAAAGAAAAAAAAATAAAACCAATAAAATAGAACTAACTAAAAATAAAAAAGCTAAAAAGAAAACCAAAAATTAAATAATAAAACACTATATGAATAAAAAAAATAATAAAAATGAAAAAAATCCAAACTTAAAAAGAAAACCCAAAAAATGGACTAAAAAATCAAATGAACAAAAAAAGAAAAAATATGAATACACCATCCCTCCAGAAAAAAAAGAAAAGTATCATCACAAAAATAAAACTAACTGAAAATTTAAAAAAAAGCTAAACAAAGAACTAAAAAATAAATAACTAATAAAGAACTATATGAATAAAAAACAAAATAAATGAAAAAAATTCAAACTTAAAAAAAAATAAATTGACCTGAAACAACTTTTTCACTGGGAAGATTGGTCAAATACATTCTTCCTACGTCTTAGATACTAATGAGCTTAGTACTGAATCATAATCTATGTATTTGTAATCACAGTTCAATTGAATAATGCAAAACAAGACGGCAAGTTCTTCAGTAAATTGTGAAAACAGAGAGAAAAGAAAATTTAATCAAACACAGGCGTTGAAATGATTTGGTGTTACAATTAAGTTTTATTCATTTTCAGAAAGCATTCTTGAAAAATCTACAAACTACAAAATCAAACCAGAAATTATCTAGCCATTTAATATTAACAAGAGAAAACAGTTTACATAGGGGAATGGAGACTTAGTCCATTCAAAATAATCCCTTTGGAACTGAATACACTTATCCTAGGGTCCCTTAGCTTTTTCTTTCATTGTCATCATCAGATGCCTTATCGTATTTTCCTTAGTTTCATCCACTGCACAAAAACACCCTTCAGGTTTGAAAAAAGGCAGAAATCAGGAGACAAATCTTAATATTGGGAGTGTGTGTGTGTGTGTGTGTGTGTATGTATGTATGTATGTGTCTATGAGACGAAGGACAAACTAAGAAAACTATTCAAAAATAAAAAGAAAAAATAAACCTGCATATAATCATTGTGAATGCAACAATACACAAGCTCATAATCACATCTCACTGCTGACTGAGTAACAAGAGAGGATATGTTTATACATAACCTCTGAGTGGTTATGAAGTTGCATCAAACCCACAACCACCAATTCTCAAGATATTCAAAATGACTGCTTTCCAGAAAGACATTGTATATATTAATAGAAGAAATGAATTAAAACTTTCATTTAATTGTAAACATGTAAAAGATTAACTAACTGCATTAATTATTTTTGTGTATTAACTGTGTTTTTAGCCTCAAAGCATAGATTGGAAGATTAACAAAATCTATAAAAAAATTTCAAGAGTACAGAAGTGTGACATAATAGCAGTCCTCCTCCTACATCCTTTCACAAATTGATTGAAACAAAACAAATAATTCCATTATTATTTACTTTTTTTTCATATTTTTCCAATGAAACATGACCCAGTGCACATGTTAGTACTTTATATGTCCATTCCATGAAGTTGTTCCTTGCAGATTGACCACAAATTCTCAATTGGATTTAAACGAGGAGAGCTTTCTGTCCAGTCTATAGTACTTTGATTTGCTCACTGATAAGGCTTGCCAGTGTGTTCATGTAGTGTTACAATTTTCATACATTTCCTTGGAGTAACGTCCATCACAGAAAATGACTGTAGGACAACTAATCGACAGTTGAGACAATAGTGTTTGGGCATGATAAAATCTGATGCAATAGATTCTTATTCTGCACACCACAATTGACCTAATCTGAGGAAAAAAATAGAAAAAACTGACCATATGGGAAAGAAAGGAAGCTAAAGCATTTGTTTCAATTAATTTACACAAGAGTGTATATGGCACTGAATGCTGGACAATCTCCTTACAGATGAAGAAGAGACTTCAAGCAACAGAAATGTGGTCCTATAGAAGGATGCGGAAAATACCATGGACCGAACATGTGAACAAAGACAAAGTTTTATAAAAATGGAAACAAAAAGGACACTTATACTTATCAAAAAGAGCTAGTTGAAATTTTTCAGGCACATATTGAGGAAAGAGGGTTTTGAAAATTTGATACTCACAGGATAGACTGAAAGCAAGCAGGATAGAGGAAAACAATGCATAACCTATGTAGCAAGCTTCGGTAAATGGATGGTGGAACAAAAGTGATGGAGTGATAACAAAAAGACAAAATTTATTAAGAGCTACAAAGGACAGGAGATTGTGGAGAGTCATAATCGCCAATGTCTTAAAGGGACATAGCACACAGTAGATTTCACCCATACTTAAAACTAAAATCTGGCTATTTTAAAGCTATTGGTTAGTTTGGCTCTAAATGGTCTCCCACAATAGCTACTGAAGAAAGATCTATAATATTTACCAGCCTAATAAGATCAACAATAAGGAACTGTGTAAGACAAACAATAGAAAAATAACCTTGCTATTAAAAAGATAAAACTAACTTGAGATGGACCAAAAATGGGAACTTAGAGAAAAAGAAAGCTAGCTCAGAAAAAAACAAAAAAACAGTGATGACAGAACTTAAAAAGATGTATTTCCCATTAAGTGAAACACTGGCAGTGATAAAGTACAAAATAGTGGATGGATTTGATTGTGACAATGAACAAATATAAAATCTTTCATATCTGACATCAGTAATGAAAGAATGAGTAAGAATTAAACAATTTCTTGTTTTATTCCAAAACAAGTAAATGACTTGTCTTTATCAGCCATAAAGAATGTAGTTCCCATGCCCAAAATATGCACTTCTATAAGTAGGCTTGTGTGCGACTTACTCTTTTGCATCAAATATAAGTATCATCTGCAATGGCCATGCTGAGTATGAGCAATAAACAAACACCTGAGGACAATTAGACGAAATGATTGTCAATAAAATCCAAAGAGTCCATAATGTTATCTCTCTTGACATAGCAACTCAACTTCAATCACTTTCCTACCACCATGATAGGGCTTTTATATAAATATATTTCTTGTCAATTGTACTTATGAACTTTCCCCTTTGGTAACTTAACAGCATGAATTTAAGTGTAATACAGGATCGGAAATTATGTCTCATTGATGAAATATCTAGATGTAACTTCTAAAGTTTTCTTCTAATAGTTTCTTCTCTCACACTTCATGTCTCTGAAAGTCTCTTCAAGTTTCTTGCTTTCTGCCATCTATGTTCTTCAAAGATTTAAAGGCAACGTTCATCCCCATCTTCATTGTTAAATCCTGTTCTTTTATTGTCCTTTCTCCTCACTAACAACACATTTTCTTTCACTCTCCATAACCTTTGCATCTTAGTAGCATTATGACCTTGCTTAGTGGAAAATGATTAAATAAAAATGAAAAAAAAAACAGTAGTTCTCAGCATCCCAAGTCACGTTCATCCTGCCACAATACAAGGATTCCACAATTTTGAATCATCATCTAATCAGTTTTTGCACCATTATGACTGATACTCTTTTGTATTAAATACAAGTGCCAACTGAAATAGTCGTGCCAATGAGAATATAACAAAGATCTAAAGAAGATTAGAGCAGAGACAAAAGCAGCTAGATCTCAGCACCCAACATCAGATTCAACCAATTACAATACAAGGTTTCTTCAATTTTGAATTGTCATCCCACTATTTTTACACCATTATGGCTGATAATCTTCATTACTAAATACAAGTGCAGACTGAAATCGTCATACCAATGAGATTATAAGAGATCTAAAGAAGGTTAGAGTAGAGACAAAAACATCTAGATCTCAACATACCAAGTCACAGAATGTGGTTATTTGTAACTATTATATAGTCATTAGTTAACATTGAATTGATTATTATTGATTTCTTACATCATTTTATATTTATTCATTATTTTTTGTCAATTAATATTAAATTTACTTAGTTATGGTAATGCACATATTCATATTTTTTTAATTTGTTTATAATTTATTTACTTAATTTATTATTTTATTTTTATTTTTTACGTTATGTGGGTTTGCTTATCTTGTTTGTTTAGTTTAATGTATTGGCTTTGTCTAAAGTATGTTACGTTATCTTCATTACATATAGTCCATGTACTTGCATTTTTCTCGGTTATGTTTTACAAGATGTACGTTTTTAGTTTTCAAGTTTTTTTTTTAAATAATGTAGTAAAAATTTGTTTTTGTGTCTACATTTTGAGATCCCTTTTTATCATTTATTTAGTAATTTCTGTTGGGTATTTTGAATTTTGTTTTCAAGTTCCTATGTATGTTTAGAAAGGGTTGTGCTGTTCACATATTTATTATTGGTAAAGGATGTTTTGTGTGTTTCCAGGGTATTCCTGTTACTACAATGTACATTTTTTTCTTTGCTAACTACTGTTTTTATGGTGGATTCATATATTTTCCAGCAATTGCTGTTTAAGGGACATATATGCTTTGCTCTGTAGTTACAGGTGGGTTTGGTTTGTGTGGATGATTTGGTGGTTATTTTTCTGCAGTACCTGTTATTATTTGTGGCATGTTCTCAGTGCAACTGAAGCTGATTTTTACTGTGTTTCTGTTGAATATTTTGTAGAGAGTGTTTGATGATGAGGAGGGAATGTTTGTTGATAAATTTAATGAATATTTTCCCTACATTTGTTTTTATATTTTTATCGTATGTTACATTAAACCATATAATGTTTATTTTTCTATTGGCATTTTTTTGTACTGTGTATGTGAGTGTTCTGAAAATTTATCTTTTAGGTTGATTTATTAAACATTTTTGGCTTTGTTGAAGACGGTTTCATTAAAAGAATTGTCAGATAAGCTCCAGTTAATTGATTGTGTAATCCACTTGATTATTGTTAGCAGGTGGTTTAGAAGATATGCTTATATAAAAGTGGTTTGTCATTGGGTTTTCAGTATGGTTGATATGTACCTTTTCTTAGGTTGAGTGTGATGTCTAGGAAATCTACTTTTTTTAGGCTTGTTTTCATGTTGATGTCAAATCCTATATTTTTGAAAATTTTTATGATTATTTGTCTGGTTTTGTCTGATTTTTGTTGTCCATTACATTTTCTTAGTATTATGATACTGTTGTCCTTGTATAGACCTATATCATATTTGTCAATTATTATACTTAATTCATGTAATATATGTATGCCTTTAAGCATGCAAGTTTTGGCTACATCAAAACTTTCCATTGTAACATCAAACATTTCTTTTTTTCTTCAGTCAAATGCCTTTGTTGTTGAATAATAGAGATTTTTTGCTTGATGATTTTAATTTGTTTTTGCTTATTTTTATTTGTTTCTGAGCAAAAGAGATGAATTGTCTAACATGGTTTCAGTTAGTGAATAGTAGAAATCTTTTATATCTGGTTGTATAAATTCACAATTATGTTTGTTTTTTAGATTATGGAACCAGTCTGCGTTTGTGTTTTTCTACTGATTTACTCCAAACTTTCTTCTTAGTTTTGAGTAATTCTTTCTAATATTATTTTACTTATTTTATCTAGTTAAGTTTTGTTGGGTTTATGAGTTTGCATGCTGGGTTTGTTTTGAAGTTGTCCTTGTGGTCTTTTAGTATAAGGAATGCTTGTGATTTAATGATGAAATTTATTCAGTCATCTAGGCCTTATTTTTGGGCAATTTATTAGCTTCCATGTTAATATCATATTCTGTAGTTTTGGATACATTTCTTTATGTTTTAGTTATGTTGTCCTTGAGAAGTTGTGTTTTGGAGGCTTAATGCATATAAATTTCTAGTTGTGTCTGCAGTGAAAAATACATTAAGTGAATTGTTTATCTTGATTATATCTCCTTTTAATTTTTTTCTGGAAAGCATCTAATTGTTTATGAAATTTTGTTTCTTACTAAGTTACTTCAGTCTCTTTTGAAATTGTTGAATTCTTTGTGTTCTGTTTTTTTGTTTTAAAACTATACTTTTCTCTGAGTGTGGCATTTGTGCATAATTCTTGTTTAAGAGAAATGTGCTTTCTATCTCATTCTTTTTATGAGGCTTTCCATTTTTTTTTTATTAATTTCAGTTTGTAGGTGGATGGTAACAGGATGGGTATGTTCTTCAGGAAGTAGTCACGGTTAAATTTTTCACTGTCCGCAATAGGTTATAAATGAAGTGAAAGTGCCCTACTATTTACCACAAGCTAGATATGATAAAAATATAATTTTAAGGTACACTATATTTATGGGTAAAAGTGCTCAATATTTGGGATAGAGCACATGTAAATATAAAAGTGAACACTGAGGTCAACACCAAGGGGCAACAGCTTACTTCATACTTGAACACAATCTCCAGGCTATAAGTGTTGTGTGGGTTGCAAAAGTAGATATACAGTAATGAAAAACAAAATGTGTGCACAAAATATATTGTATTGATTATACGAACATATAAATAATAAACAGATTAATAATAAACATATCAGTCCCTCAAATGTTCAAACTATTTCCCTCCTGTTATTCACACACTCCTCTTTAAATGCAAAATGTTTATTATTATTATTATTTATTAAAAAAAATAAAAATTTAAATAAATCTATTATAATAAAAATTATGAAAATAATAAATATTAAAAATGATTTAAATGAATTAAATGAAACGTAGAAACACTATTATGATACTGGTATAATACTTACTCTATATCTATTTTTGTGTCCCCCCACTTCCTTTATGATGGTCAAAGGGGCAATATGGTAAAGTCAGGTATTTCCTCATTATTGTATTATTCTAACAGTTATTAGGTAGGAGGTGTTATATTTCAATTATTCTGAAGGTAACTGAATAGAAATAATTGTGAGTGAGGATGCAGTTACTTGTAGCTAAAAAAAAAGATGTTTACTCAAACACAAGTAGCCACTAAATATAATATTTATAATGTCAGATTATGAATAGAAATGCATTGTTTGAAATTACTTTATTTACATTCCAGAGATGAAAATAATAGCAGATATGGGCTTTGAAAGATCTTAAAGAGATATGGGCTTTAAAGGTAATTGAAGCTTGCTTCACCAGGAAAGTCTTTCATGGCTGAGTAGTCTAAAAGTACACTGTGCTATATGGTGGTTTACACTATATAAGGGGGAATTAAAGTTCAAACTCTGCCAGGGGACACATTATTTTCTTTTCATTTTTTAATTAAAGGCTATCAAAAACCTAGGCAGGCAGATGAAATTTACACTTTATATTAAAAAAATACAAGTCTACAAAAAATAGTAAGAAGAAATAATGTTGGATTATGAATTAAATTTTTTTTTTTAATTCATTAATTCCTTTTACACACACAAAAGAAATAATCACATATATTTTTAAAACACACACATGTGTGTGCATATTTTTAAAATGTATATGTGTATGTATGTGTAGAATTTTTTTTTTAGTCACTTAACCCCAAACAAAGTGATAATGCCACTAAAATGGGTTACTGGAAGTGCAAGAGAATGAGAAGACTTTACTGAGGTAAAAGGATAATATAATAACAGGATTTAAGAAGACAGCAGTTGGTGACTGACATCCCATTTGAATTTTTGAAGATTGTAGGTGACAGGGAGAGCTCCACAGGTGAGAAATGCAAGAAAAGAAACTATTAGAATAGAACCTGCAGTTATATTTAGCTACTAGCTGAATTATCCGCACTTTGCTGCGTGTCACACAACTTTTTTGTAAAAAGATGATGATTGATTTTAAATCATTGTTATAATTTGTGGAGAAAATTGATGCATTTCAATATTAATCAATGATCTTCTCAATGGGACCTCCATCTTTTGGCTTTCTTCTTCTATATTTTGGATAGGAGTCATTCCTTTGTTCAATTTTAAATTTAATTTAAATCAAAGGGAAAAAATTTTCAATGGAGAGTTTGTGCTCCCTAAGGATCCTCTTTGATCAAAATGAAGTATACTTATTCAAGTACCCTAGGAGTCATTCCCTGGTTCAAATTTAAATTTAATTCAAAAGAAAAAAATTTCAGTGGTGGGGTTTGTGCCTCCCAGGGAGCCCCTTTGATCAAAATGATCTTGACGATGTAACCTCCATCTTCTGGCTTTCTCCTTCTATATTCTGGATAGGAGTCATTCAGTAGCGGGTGGGAGGTCTCCCGAAAACCCCCTTTGATCAAAATGAAATATGCTTATCCAAGTACCCTGGGTAATGTAGTTTCAGAATATATATGGTTATGGTGTTCTATCATCCAAAACCTTAGAAGGAGTTTGATAACAAACAGATAGGCAGAGGCTACAACTTTATATATATAGATTCCAGTTGTAAAACAATGAGACCTAATAGCCAATTTAGTAGTATGCTTATATTTGTGCCATGGAGGTACCAAGGAAGAGAGCTGATTATAAAAATTACCTTGAAAATATTCATGAAAAAGACAGAGGGAAGTCACATCACTGTAGTGGGAAAGTGACTGAAGGTGAGATGCCAGATCAGGATCGATTACATTGCAGATCTTTCTTTAGATTTTGTTGACTATATTAATATATATATAAATATATGTGTGTGTGTTTGTGTGTGTCTGTGTGTGTGTGTGTGTGTGTGTGTGCATAGACAGACACAATTTTTTCTTGTTTAAAGAAAAAGAACATACACATGGTTAGACACCAAAAATGGTAGAATTTTTCAGCCATCCCCATATATTACATTCATATATTGTTTATATTGTTTATATTATTGTTTATACTATTGTATATTATATATTATATTATTTATATTTGTTTTATATTTATTTATATTTATTATATATTTTATTTATTTATTTTTTATTATTTATTTTATTTATATTTATTTATTATTATTTGCATATTATATATTATATTATTGTTTATATTATTATATATTATATTATTATTGTTTATTTTATATTACATTCATATATTGTTTAAAGAAAAAGAACACACACATGGCTAGACACCAAAATTGGTAAAATTGGTGATTTTGGGAAGTGGGTCATCCCCATATATTACATTCAAGCAAATAAAGCAAATTCCATTCTCAGATTAAGGAGGAATTTTGTTTTTAATCTTGGTCTAATAAAAATGGGGTGTGTCTTTGATGTTAGGAAAGACATAAGTGTTGATGTGAGTTTTTCAACAGTGGCTGTCAAACTATGTGTGTGAGACTGTCCACATCCAGTCAGCACTCGAACATTCATATCTCAGTAGAGGAAAAACATTGGGAAAGCAAATAACTTCTATTGATCTTCAACAGAACCTCTGAAGAATCCTGCTCCCAAATACTAACTTTGATATCAGGAATAATTCAAGGTTTAAAACATTTCTTTATATTACAGTGGCAGGCAAACCAGGTGAAGGTAGTCAACAAAACGAAACCCTTGATAATTTTGGGTCTGTCAGCCCTATTGCATATGAAGAATAATTCTTGGGATAGAGGGCAGATGAGGTCACCTATATCCAGGAAGGAAGTGTCATATCCATGTCAGTGAGATGGAGTGCATCAGAGCATGGGTGTGACCTACAGTAGAAGTCCTGGAACTTTCCAGTTGTAATGATTCCTTGTGCCACCAGATAAAAACTTCCCAGCCTGAGAGAATGGGATTACACTAGTGTAACAATTTACCCTATTCTTCTCACACAGGTCAGTTTTGAAAATCCATCCAGATTTACTGATGAATAACAAGACAAAGATCTCTTCACACCCAAACAACAACCACAACAATGATATTAAAGTAGCATATCTTTTTCTACAGGAATCTGTCCCAAGACACCTCCCACCTTGATGAAATTCTAATTACTTTGTCCACTCATCAGGACATATATCCAAACAAAACATCCATTACATTCACTTACGTGCTAATACCCTTGGGAAAAGGTATTAATCCTCTTCTTCTCCCTCCAGCTATGGATAAATTGCAGGACAGACTGGGTTCTATAACCTTGGATGGCAACTTTGAATTCAAAACCTCTGGAGGGTCATTTGGGGACATTGTGGCACATAGTGCATTAGGTCTCTGTATTCGGCCCTTCAAAAAGTGTGGTTGGTTCTGCACAATGCCTCCACCACTATAATCAAATCATATGTGCTGATGTCTGGCAGTCGATTCCTAGGAACTGGGCTGCTTAACCCTCATTTGTCAAATACAACAGGCGAGTCTACCATATATATATATATATATATATATATATATATATATATATATATATATATATATATTTATTTATTTAAAAATATGATTCCAAATTGCTACATAAGAGGTCTCATGTTTCAAAACAAGAGCCAAAACTTCAATATAATCCTTTTAAATTAAATTGAGTTTAAATTAAAATGGGCCCGCTCCATCTTCAAGCAAAAATTTTGTTTTCTCATATATATATATATATATATTGTGTGTATTTAGGGTAGCATCTTTTTATTTATACATCGTTTCATTAAATAATATAGACAAGTGTTGTCTATTTATTTTATAAACTCTTTTCATAACATCTAATAAGTTTAATAACATTATAATTGATTCATTTTTGATCCATATTTTTTAATACAATCAAAGCTTAGATTGTATTAAAAAAATATGGATCAATATTGTGAATTTCTTTCTTCGCTCAATTACAATGTTATTAAACTTATTAGACATTATGAAAAGAGTTTACATAAAATAAATAGACAACACTTGTCTATATTATTTAATGAAACGTGTATGAATATATATATATATATATAAAATAAATATACATTTTTTTTCCTCTCATGAAACTCAAATTTGTGCTACCAGTGAGGAAAGAAAATGTATATTTATTATTAATATATAATTAATAGCTCTGTTATTTTACAACAAGCACTATTTTATTAACACCAGAACTCAACGTGCGATATTTTACATATGATAAAAATATCGTTTTAAGGTATGTTATATTTATATGTTAAAGTGCTCAATATCAGATAGAATATATGTAAGTATAAAATAGAAAAATGGACACTCAGGTCAAGATCTAGTAGCAACAGTCTGTTTCATACTCCAACACAATCTTCAGGCCACAGCCTTAAGATTGCATTGAAACTTTTATATATATATATATATATATATATATATATATATATATATATATATATATATATATATCGTTTAAATGTGTCAATGTCTATATATTTATATATATATATATATTGTTTAAATGTGTCAATGTCTAGACCTCCTCAAGTAATTTTAAGTATAAAAGAATAGAAATTTTAAATTACATCTAACTCACTCATGTCTTCTCTCTTCCCCCTCACTTCCTCACTTCGTTAATTTACATATGCTTAATACGGCCTGTCAAAAATGTGTAAATTTCTTTTCATTTTTTGTTTCAACCTTTGGAAGTAAAGTCTGATGATCCGCAGTCCTTTAAAAGGGCAGTGGTGAAATAATTTATTACATGGAACCTTAAAGTAGTCTGTTTTTATTCAAACATGGTCACGTTGTTGTCACGTGGGCGATGTTGTGAAAAACGTATACTCAAAATTTTAGGAATACGTTTTCACAGCTGCCGCCCACGGATTTAATAACGTGACCATGTTTTTAAACAGAGTGCTAATCTTATAAAACTTTCAGTTATTTGTTTGGATAAGTCTTGTTCTTATGTACATCGTCTTTGTCATGTTGTATTGATAATGTTATATTTATGAATATGTCCTGAAGATGGTTTATTAGATCAAAACGTCCGATGTTGACATATTAACATTAAAACAGCATAATTGTATATAAGATTTTTGTTTGTTTTTTCCAGTATATATTTTTCTTATATATATATATATATATATATATATATATATATATATATATATATATATATATATATATATCCAAAAAGCAATCAATGATTTTTTAATCTGACATTATTTCTTATTACCATACACATAGTGAGCACACATGTTTGAGTAGAGTAGACATTCCGGTTTTTAAAACAATGAAATTAATGTTTACCAGATATTGTCCCTCCCAACAGAAATTGAACCTATCTTCTATATGCAGTGTCTATTTAGGATTCATGGCTTTCCACAATTTCCTATCCTTTGTAGCTCTTAGAAAATTTTATCTTTTCACCATCCCTCCCAGTCATTTTTCTGTCGACCATCTACACAAGCTTATTAAGTAAGTTATGCACTGCATTCCTCTATCCCTCTTGCCTTCAGTATGTCCTTTGAGTGTCAAATTTTCTAAGCCTTCTTTCCTCATTTTTTGCTCTAAAAATTTCAATTGTTTCTTTCTGATGCTAAGTAAAAGTATCCTTTTTGTTTCCATTTTCTCTAAAACTTCATCATTGTTCACACTTTCAGTCTGAGGTATTCTCAGCATCCTTCTGTAGAACCATATTTCTCTTACCTTAAGTCTCTTCTTAATCTGTTAGGAGATTGTCAAACATTCATTGCAATATAGGGGGACTGATATCACATAAGAGTTCAGCACGCTTTCTGTATAATGAGATTTTCCAGTTTCTTAATACTTTGCTTAGCTTCTGGAAGGCAACTTTTGCAATCCCAATGTGCTTTCAGATTTTGGTGTCACATTTTCTGTGCTCTGTTAAAATAATAATATTGAATCTATCTTTCCTTTTTAAACTGAGAAACCACCTTCAAGACAAGCTTGCTTTACTATTAAACTCCAAGAAGCTATTATTTCTAAGCAGACTATTGTTCTCATCTTTGGTGTTGTTATCACATTTCAGCAATTCTTCTGGTACATGCTGATCCTGATAACCTACAGAGAATTTCAAACTGAACCCTTTATTTAACCTACAGTGGTTGATTTTTCTCATTCCACTGTCGATATCTAGGCATATCTAATCTCAATTGTTCCCATTTTCTGAGAAGCCATGAAAGCAAATGAGGAAAGGGTGCTTGGAGAATCAGGACATTCTGTAGGCAAGAGGGACAGCAGAAAATAGTAAGCAACCCTAGCTAACAATATATAAAATGGATTGCAGAACAGTGAGTGGGAAGGAGAGTAGAAAGACAAACTTCACTAAGAGCTTCAAAAGATAGGAAGTTGTGGAGAGCCATGATCGATCAAACATGAAGGGACATGGCATATAAATGAAGAACTACAAGTTCAGCACATTTAATATGGGAAATAAGCAGATACAATGGCAACATTTACAGCCTGTATAATATATCAACAATTTTGAAAGGATTCAGTGTTTCTCAAATTGTGAAATGAAAGTTATCCTGAATAGCCACGCTTCTAGATCCTTTTCAACTAATGCTAGTGTCTCCCAGAGCTCTATCATTGGTCCTACTTTGCTTTTAATTTTTATTAACGACCTTCCTGATGACATCAGCTCCCATCTATGCTGATGACATAACCAGTTACACCTTTCAATACTAAGTCTGACCAGTTTGATAAGGTCCAAATGGCAGCTGAAGTCATAAACACTCTACAATCTGTTGTTAAGAGGGGCAAAGAATGGCTAGTTAATTTTTAATGTCTCCAAAACAAAACTACTCTTTATTAATCATATGAGTGACCCCTTTCTACCTTTCATCAGCATGGTTGATGCTAATCTCCATGAGAGTGACTTATTGCAGCTTGGCTGACATGAAGTGAAAAGACTACATTGAATCCATTGCTAGGTCAGCTACTAAGAAATTTGGTTAACTGTGCTGTGCTAGACAATTTTTCTCTCTGGAATCTTACATATCTATAAATCTATCATTTATCCATACTTTGAATATTGCTGCCACATATGGTCCCATGCTCTTGCTATATATTTAGAGATTCTTAATATAATTAAAGAAGAATCAGCAATATTATTGGTCCAGACCTGGCATCTCAGCTTCAGTCACTTTCCCAATGCCATAATATAGATTCTTTGTGCTTTTTCTATAAATAAGTTCATGGTAATTGTTCAGATGAACTCTTTACCATGGTACCTAGACTTTATGAATTTAGGCACAGTACTAGATTGGCAGCAAAGTTTCATCATTTTACTGTTTAATTGGCTAGATGTAACCTCAAGTTTCTTTTCTTGTACTTCTCACATATGGAACTCTTTTCTAGCTTCATGCTTTCCAGCTAACTTTGATCTTAAAAATTTTAAATGCAAAATCAATGGTTATCCATTGTCTCCTTGATTACTCTTCTATTGTTCTTGCTCCTTATTAATGTTTCTGTTTTTTGATTCTTTCACACCAAGTAACTCCTTGTGTCTTAGTGGCTTTATTCTCTTGTTTGGGATAAATTCAATTAAAAAAACAACATTTAAATGTAAATTACGCAGACAGTGGAATTTTATTATAATCAACTAATTTGTTAACTATTCAGTCAGTTATGTGCCATGCGTGATACAGGTGATCATGTATCTTTCGAGACATGATTGATGAGGCAGATTTTTTCCCGCAGTAGGTTGCCATTTTTTCTGCAGTAGACCAGTTGCCATACAAGGCTATAAAACCTGGTCTGTCCTGCTATTTACTCGTAGTTGGGGGGAGAAGAAGAGGATTCATACCTTTACCAAGGGTATTAGCATGTAGATTCCCAAATTTAAGCATGCTACTAGGTTGGCATCTCAGTCCCACCCTTTCACTGTCAAAACTGTTAAATGTAACCATCTCTTCTACTCCAACAGCTTCATGTCTCGCACTTCCAGTTTGTGAAACTCCCTACCTTTTACTTGCTTCACTGATAGGTACAATCTTTCATTATTCAAATGCAATGTCAATCGATATCTTCAGATGCCTTGATCTAATTCTACGTCCTTTTCTTCATCCTTTCCTCTATCATGCCTCTTTACTCTTGCCCCCACTCCCTGTAACCCCTTGCATGCTAGTGGCACTCCCACTTTGCTTGAGATGAAATGCTTAAAAAAAAAAACAATGGATTCGACTGGAATTTGAACTTGACTCTCCAATTTTCTCAATCAAAGCCACTATCCATTACTCCACCAATTACTCCATTATTAAAGAATATCAATTACTCCACCCAATCAGCTATGATAATTTAAAGCAGGATTATCCAATCATAAGTCATAAAATATGTTAGGCAATTCTGATATGCTTTTTAGCGATTTCGTGTTCCAACTGAACAGTCTTCTCCAGATAGTGAAGTTACAGATAATAAAGTGCTACGTCATGTGAGAAGCAAAGGTTTGATTCCTGACTCACAAGGTGTAATAAGTTGGTCTTTTCTTGTGTGTTATTATAAAAAGAAACAGATGTGTGACATCTCAGTGACCATTGTCAAAAGATCAATGTCAACAGCTGTAGGTGACAAATGTATGACAACACATGCTGTGAATCATAATTTTCTTACCTAAGCTAAAATTAGAGAATTTTTTTAAAAATCTGATGAAAAGTTTGAAATTTCTTTTTCAGTTTTTACAGTAACTGTCATTGCCTTCAATTGTCAAAAAAAAGGAATAAAAAAAGTGAATAACAAAAATTAAAAAAGAACAATTAAATAAAAAACAAAAAATAAAACTTTAAACATATAAAATTTAGAAATGTTTTTTCTTCAATTTTTTAAAACCATTATAATGTATTTTTGAAGTACATGCCAAATAGACTAAAATATCATATATATATGTGTGTGTGTGTGTATCAAATGTATGTGTGTGTGTGTGTGTGTGTGTATATATATATATATATATATATATATATTTATATATATATTATTTATATATTATATATGCACAGTACTTATTGGAAAGCGCTCAATATCAGGGATAGAGCTAACATATTTAGTTGGACTGATATGAGTTTGTGACCCTGGGTTTCACGCTCTCTGCGATCATCAGATAAACTGATTAATTTTCGAAATTTTGGATTTATTTATGGTTGCGTACATCAGTTTTTTATGGTAGTGGGAGGAAAAGTTATCGTCGGAACGCCACTCATATGTACACAGACTTAAATACATGCACATTCACACATTGCAGCTCACACAAACATATATGAACAGTGTGGGACTGGGCGTATATGCGCTTTCATGTGTCATTGCGTGCATACGTATGCAATTGGTTGCTGTATTTAATGTTGGATTGTGTAGCGAACTTCTTTCGAAGTGGCAGTGTCAATGCAGAGATTGTTTGTCTATTTTGTTTGTGGAATAATGTTTTCTTGCACATACATATATACATATGCACGCGCATTGTAACAGAGAGTTTGGGAAACACACACACACAAATATTTTTTTTATTGAAATTGGAGTGAATCCGAGTAGCAAAATTAGATCAGAGCAATTTTGTTTACTGAGGGGAAATCTGATTTAGCCCATTTGGAATTGGGTCATTAGAAAGACAATGGAAAATGGTCGAAATAATTTTTATCAGTTAAAATTTGAAATAGAGCTTACTAAAGCTATGAGGAACTTTGAAATTCACATGATTTGGGGTTGACAGCAGCACCCGTGAGAATCGCGTGCGGGCCAAGGGTCGATTTATGATCAACTAGATTTATCTATATAAACACGTAGTTATGTTGAAGAAGAGGTAGACGGTCAAGGCAGACAGAAGAGGCCACAATCAGTCGACATGTCGTCGTCGCTGCATGCCGTCACGTGCGTGGGCACCCGCAGGCAACCGTTACGGGTGCGGTGCTACAATAATCAGAATGGTTGGCTCATCTGCCATCAAGTACCGTTGAGCTGGGTGGAGAGAGATCAGAGATTGAAATTGAAGTCAGAGATTGGAACCAAACGCACGCTAACATATTTTGTTGATCTAAGTATGGAGAAGCAAATTACTCCTCCAATATCTAAGACTGCTACTGCTACTATTATTACTACTACTGGAAATGGAAATGTTGAACAAGCTACAATAATCAAAAGGTTGTTTTTGGGCTCATCTGTCATCGAGTGCAGTCGAGCTGGGTGGAGCAATATTGGAGATTGAAAGTGACGTCAGGGATTGGAACAAAACTTCCGCTAACATGTACTGTTAATATAAGTACCGCTGCTTCTGCTACCATGAAGATTACTACTACTACTGTTACTACCGCCAAGGAGGAACGCAACTATAAACTTTAAGCCACACAGAAATCTTTATCTCTCCACCACAAGAGTCGCATATCGTTCTGAGATGATTTAACAACAAGTTAATCACAACCCTCTCTCTCTCCGTCTAGAATTCAGTGTATGAATTTTTACATCAATTACTTTTCTTTTCTGTAACCTGTTTCTTTTCTATACTATTCTTTTCTGCTACATAAAAAGACATACACAATTCAACCATTGAATAGTTGTTTGTCCGGCTTTCTGCGGATATATATATTTTTTGGTGCATTCTAAATTTCTTAGCACAGACTTTCCAGCCGTCTCTACATCTTCAGTCGACCATGAATGAATGAACATCACTTCTGCTTTCTGGATCAAACCAAACACAACGTGAGCAGGAAGCAGGATTAAACCAGTGGACCGGTTGAATGATCTATGGATGCTCAGGGGACAGCCATTCCCTTAAGTTCAGTTAAGACCGAGTAGACACCTCAACCCAGAGAGTAAGACGTCGGAGGTTGAGGGACTGGGGCAAAAGTGTTAAAGCATTCACACACCTTCTATCCGTCAGTTTTTTTTCTGTTTTGTTTTTTTTTACTTAAGATGGGTCTGTGTAAGACTATGGTAGTTAAAATTGTTATTATTTTAAATTTTTTAATGCTGTTTTGTTATTATTTTAAAGCCGGTTATTTGCTTGTTTTTTTGTGATTACACTTATGTAAATGGTGGAAACTCCAATTTATAATGCTTATTGGCATTTATATAGTGGTATTAATTTTGCTGGTGGGGTGGGAAGGAAGTATAAATGTGGAATAATGCAGCAATGGTAATTGTGGTGGTGAAATAGTTGGAATGTCAGGATAAGTGGAGATAAATGATAAGAAAGATGATAATTATAATATTAGATAAATTAATAGTAAGACTGAAATAATAATTACAATATGTACAATGTTGGGAGCAAACAGTAATTAGAGTGGTGACAGTTTGTGGAGGTGGTATTGATGTGGTTGTAATGGTGGGGAGGACATTCCTAAACTTAATAGAAAAGCACTTCCCTACAACAAAAATGCAATCAAGGAACCTCAATGCAACTGCAGAAATAAAATGAGATGCCCACTCCAAGGAACTGACAACAAACAAATATAATATATAAAGCCAAGGTAAGTGCAAACAGCACAATGTACTACATTGGTGCCACTGAGGGACCATTCAAGAAAAGAAAACACAACCACGACATCTCATTCTCCGACAGAAAATATTCAAACAGCACTACACTATCCACATACATATGGCATCTAAAAGACAGAAATATTACACCAAGAATAAGCTAGGAAATATTGAAAAAACACACCTGCCTACAACAACACAACAAAGAAATGCCTACTTTGCCAACACAAAGATGTAGCAATAATTTCCCACACCAACAAAAGAAATTACTAAATATAAGATCAGAAATAACTTCTAAATGCAGACATGGAAACAAATGCCTATTATCACAATTTATACCAAATGGAAAAAAACTACTACATAAACCACCAGTGACCCTATAAACATGAAAAGTGAAACCACTGACACCATAACACCATCAATTATTTTCAAATTCAAACTACAATCATAATAATTATAATTATTATTACCATTCTACAACCATTACTACAATCACTTCTACCATTTTACCATAACTCTTTGCTGCTACAATTGTTATTATCATGACTGCTCCCCTCCCATTACAACCGCACCAATACTACTCCCACAAACTGTCACCACTCTAATTACAGTTTGCCCCAACATTGTAAATATTGTAATTATTTCAGTCTTGCTATTAATTTATCTAATATTGTAATTATCATCTTTCTTATCATTTCTATTTCACCACCACAATTACCATTGCCCTATTATTCCACAATTATAATTCCTTTCCCCACCACCAGCAAAATTAATACCACTGCATAAATATCAATATGCATTATAAATTGGAGTTTTTACCATTTACATAAGTGCAATTGCCAAAAATAAGCAAATAACTGGCTTTAAAATAACAAAAGAGTATTAAAAAATTAAAATAATAACAATTTTACCTATCATAGTCTTACACAGACCCCCATCTTAAATAAAAAAAAAACAAAAAAAAACAGATGGATAGAAGGTGGGTGAACACGTATGCATATGTATATATATGTGTGTGTGAGAGAAAACATTATTCTGTGAACAAAATAGATTAAAATGATCTGTGCATTGACACTTGGAAAGAAGTTCGCTATACAATCCAACATTGAATATTGCGAACAATTGGGTACGTACGCATGCAACGACACATGGATGTGCATATACACCCAGTCTCACACTGTCCCTATATGTTTATGTTTGTGTGAGCTGTAATGCATGAACGTGCATGTATTTAAGTCTGTGTACATATGAGTGGCGTTCCGATGATAATTTTTCCTCCCACTACCATAAAACACCGATATAAGCAACCATAAATAAATCCAAAATTTCAAAAATTAATCAGTTTGTCTGACAATCACAGAGAGTGTGAAACCCAGGATCACAAACTCACATCAATCCAGCTAAATATATTGGGTTCATTATAGTCACTTACTTGGGAAAGGTATGAATCCACCTCTTCTTCCTCCAGCTATATGTTAATTAATAAGACTTGTATCAATAAATCATTATTATCTCAAAAAAAAACAAAAAACAAAAAAAACTCTATGCCAGAACAGACACAGAGGGAAATTTCCCCTCCCACCACCAAACATAGTCAAACAATAGATCCAATTTTAAAAAATAAACCAGTTTTCTGATGATCGCAAAATTGTGAAACCCACTCTCACAAACTCATATCCATATAACTGAATATATATATATATATATATAACAAAATAAACATGGTTTAAAATAAAACCAGGATGTTTATTTCAAATTAATCAGATATTTTTAGCATTTCAAAAGTTATTTTTAGAGGAAACCCGAGTTTGAAATAAACATTCTGGTTTTATTTTAAACCATGTTTATTTTGTTAATCAGCCTTTGGGTCTGCGCACTCAAGAAATCTTATCTTCTCTAAACTGAAATGTCCCCAAATTAGGGATACAATCCTCCTGCTGGAGAGCTCATTTTCTTTATTAAGATTTCTAGAGTGCAATACTAGGCTGATAGACAAATGAAATAATCACTGTTTAGAAAAAAAACAGTCATCTATTTCAAATATGGGTATCCACTAAAAATAAAATAATGTGTGTGTGTGTGTGTGTGTGTGTGTGTGTGTGTGTAAAAACCAGTTCAAGTACTCACTTTTGGTTCTTTACATTTTCTGTGCTCTTATCGGATACACATCCTCCAAAGACATTGCGAAGCATAGACATGATTTTCTGGCAGCCGGCATTTAGTCGTCCTGAGTCAGCAGCATTGGCAACATCTCAGGGGGCAACCCAGGCAGGTCCTCCTCATCACTAGTGCAATTCACACAGACAATGATGGTACATTAACATACTTTCAGACAGCATTTCATGGACTTGGAACAGTAAGACAGTGTTGGTGTGAGCAGCTGGCAGTGTGTTGGAAGCAATGGTAGTAAGTGTAGTTGTGGCAGTAGAATAACAAGCAGCTGCAGTTCTAAGTGCCAGTGATACCATCGTCAAGCATAATATGAAGTGAAGGCACCCTGAAAGAAGGGGGAAAAAATGGGGTTATTATTATCTGGTCAAACAATTCCTTGTCATGTTTATTAAAAAATAACAGATGTGTAAAAAAAAATTTAAAAAAAAAACAAAACAAAATCTTCTGCCTAAAAACTGCAAAAATAAGGACATTAGTCTGAATATGAGTGTAAATAAAAAAAAAAAAAGTTTTAAACAAAAACAGTAATTAAAAATTAAAATATAATATTTAAATTTTTGAAGATCAAAGTTCTGGAAAAAAAGAAGCCAGAAGAGAGTTCCCCAAGTGAGAAATGTGATAGAAGAAATTGTTATCATAGAACCTAGGGTTACATCTAGCTATTTCAATTGTAAAATGATGAAACCTTCCCACCAATCTAGTACTGCGCTTAAATTTATACAATCTAGGTGTCATAGAGGAAAGATGATAAGAACAATTTACACTATTTACATTGTTTGGACTGTTGTCCTCATCTTTATTGTCATATTCACAACATTTCAGCAGTTGTATGCTCTGGCCTTCTCCAGGTGTTATATGTCGGAATTTCAAACCAAACCCTTTATTTACTTATCATGAATATAGACAATAAAGATGAGGACAACAGTCCAAACAATGTAAATAGTGTAAATAGGTACAATACCTAATCTCACAAATATAGACAGATGTTCAGAAGAACAATAACCATGAAAGTATTTATAGAAAAGGCACAGAGAAGCTATTTTAAGGCAGTGGGAAAGTGACTGAAGCTGAGATGCCAGGGCAGGACCAATGATATTGCATATTCTTCTTTGGAATTTTATTTAATAAATCTTAGTGAGATCACACATTGTATATACAACTACATATTTGTTTAAAAACATGTCTGTCACTTTTTAACATATTATTTTGTGTTTATATCAATTCCATCATAAAAGATTTTGCAAGTAGGACTATAATTTATGCTCAACATAATGAATGTAATTTAGAGAAGACCAAGTTTAAAAAGTTTTTATCATAATGCAAATATATTTGAAGAACAATTCTGAATTAAACTGATAAGGTTTCTCAATATATCAACTCAACTCCACTAATATTTTCAAATTCAGCCTTATCATGTACACTTATTTGAAAAGTTACATATTTTTTTCTTCCTCTTCATATTAAATAATAATAATTATTATTATTTCATTTTTCTTTAAACCAGGAGTTCAATGAATTATAATTTCTTAGGATGCAAAATGCATCATTTATAATGGGATATTGAAAAGTTCTTAGCTTGCCCCATGTGTAAAAATCTGACCAAATCAATGCTTGCTGAATGTTTATGGAGATCAAATAATGAATGTGAGCATAGTTAGGTGGTGAGAAATGTATTTCAAAAACTACATTCCAAACAGAGCCACAAAATGAAGAGTTCTTGTTTATCACTGATGACAATGCATAGCCAGTAGTGGTGCTTATTGTGGAAAAATACTGAGCTGGAGCCGAAAACCTGCTCTAATCCAACAATGCTATTTTGCTCTCTATATCTACTGTGCACTCCATTGAAATAAATTGGAAATATTACTTTCAGACTGTCCCTAGCACATACTGTTTAATAAATAAAAAAGATTTTTAAGTTTTGTCAAATTTTGGTAAGTGGATCAGGTCGAGTGCCTGTACACACACAATTCTTTACTCCATGATTTATGTATCAAGTGGAATGTGCACGCACACGCACACACACACGCACACACACACACAATCATAGGCTGCACAAATGTCACAACACTCACTAATTCTATGAAATTCACCATTTGTCTCTACCTACCCTGATGATGACTTAAGAAAGTTGAAAGCTTGGACCATATTTCTACCGAAATGAAATTTGGACAATTTCTGACAGAATTTCCTCCTGATCTGAGAAGGATTATTCATAATTTGGAAAAGTCGATCAATAATATTAATTGATACAAAACCTGTTGTCTTTAATAACATTTGCCATATATATATATATATATATATATATATATATATATATATATATATATATATATATCAGTGGTGAATCGAAGGTTGGGCTCAGCAAGTGAATCAACATTCAAGTATATCTATTTCAAAGCAAGAAAAGCCTCTCATAATGTGTTGTTTTCATTCTTGACTTCAGCTGGATCCAAAATTGTTTTAACTCTGTGCCTCAAAATATTGACCGAAATACATTTCATTGATATTGTTCATAATGAAGAAGAAAGAAGGAAGAAAGAAAATAAACAAGAAAAGAAAGTAAGTAAAAAAAGAATGAAATATAATTAATGTGGCTAGTCAGGCTGCATAGATCTGAACCCTATCGAAGCTGAAGACATACTTAATAGGCAATGTATTGCTTGCCTTAATTCTATAGATAATGTTTTAAAAATCTCTAATGATTTGTATGTCCTGTTTTTCAAAGAACACATTTTTATTTTAACTTATTGTCTTCCAATGTCCATTTTAAATAATTTATTCCATACAGTATAAGGTTTTTTAACAGAATGTATGTTTCAAGAAAGGCCAAATTAAATTTAGCCCAACTTAAATTTAGTGAAAATCAAACAAAGTGGTAGCCTTAACTTATTGATGGAGAGTTGGGATGAGGAGTGTGACTGGGGTAATGTTGAAGAGATATGATATTAGTCAGCAGTACTGGTCATAAACATACAATTAAACTAAAATTCACAGACAGATACTTAAACACATAGACATTTCTACAAACACACACCCTACCATCAGTGACTTGATAACCAGGCTATAAAACAATAAAAAATGGAAAGCGGGCAATAAACAGACAAACATATCAAAGACTTTGTCTTTACTCTTTTTTTTTACATGTCTGGAAAATTTTTTTAAAATAAATGTTTATTGTTATAGAATTATTAAGATTAATATTAAAATACCAAAATGTGTTTTTATTTTTTAATTTCAAGCACAGAGATTTCTTTAAATTAAATATTCTAGTTAGAGTAAATAGATCATTTGAGCATCTAATTTATACCAATATTATATTTTGTTAAAGATTGTAATGAGCCTGACAAATATTGATGACCTAAAGTCACCAATTTATATATATATATATATATATATATATATATATATATATATATATTACTGATACTATTCGATAAAACGAATTGTGTTCTCTCAGGCACTGGCATGTTTATCTAAAAATAAATACACTTAAATTCACCTTCATCCCTGCCATGTGCCAGGGGTAGATTTTCTGAGTGTCGCCAATTCAACTGTTTCAAACCTAGCTAGAGGCTACTGGATATCTAGCCACACTGACGAGCTTTGATGCAGCAAAACAGTCTATCTATGGATGACAATATATATATATATATATATATATATATATATATATATATATATATATATATATGCATGTTTCATTAAAAACGACAGACAAGGTAGTATGGTTAAGCTTTTTATTTAATTTTTCTTGTGTTCTAACAAGAGCTTTCTTTTCTGAACAAAGAGTGTGTAAAAACTGTCCAAATGTTTTATAGTTCCGAGCGCTTTCAGCTATACCTTTAGCCATTATCAAGGATGATTCAATTTTTCAACTTAATTGAGTGTGTGCATTATGTGTATGTCTTAGTGTGTAGTAGGGATGTTTTAATTTCCGAATACGGTTAGCACATTGTGGCCTTGTTCGTAGTTAATATTGTTAAGAGTTGGCTTTTTCTTTTTTTATTATTAAAGCTTCCATTATTTTTAATCTTTTTTTTACAGGTGGATGCACTTAATATATTTGTGTTTTCTACTAGTATGTTTCTATGCTATATGCCATTTAATTCTTATTGATAGAAGATATAACAGGTGTAAGCTAAAAAAAAAACTGTCTATTTATTTGTAATGAATGTTATTTGAGATGCACAGGCCAAAAGATAAGTTTTAAAAAGTGAATTAAGATTTAAAAGAAGAAAAAAATGGTTTTAAACCGTTTTTTAAGTTCTGAGTTATACTTCAAACTTCATTTTTATTTCAGTTCAGTTATGTGCCATGTGTGATACACACTTAGGTGATTATGTATCTCTCGATACATGACTGACAAGGCAGATTTTTCTTTTTCCCGCATTAAGTTGACATTTCTTTCTGTGGTAGACCAGTTTCTATCCAAGGCTATAGAACTCGGTTTGTCCTGCTATTTATCCATAGCTGGGGGGAGAAGAATAGGATCCTTACCTTTCCCAAGGGTACTGGCACGTAAATGAATGTAATGCATTCAACAGGAATTTGAACTCGGCTCTCTGATTCCTCAATCCAAGCCACTATCCATTACTCCACCATACCTTTAGTTGCCTTTTATTGCAAAAATGTCTGGAAATATATTGACAATAGTGCTGCTTGTTTGTTTATACAGTAAGTTAGTCTGACACAAGGTTGCAATAACAGAGTGCCCGTGAATATTTGTTCTGTGTGATGAACATCAACCATCATGTTCATGACCGTCACTTTCAATCCCTTTAAAATGAATAAAGATTGATCAAAGAGAAACACAGTTTTTTCAATTTAAAGTTCACAAACAAGTGTCTGGACTTTTCATGGATTTTTAGGTGCTAAGTCTGGTTTGGTTAATTAATTTTTATACTTATGTAAGCATAAGTTCTCTTCTAATAGTTTTTTCTCTCACACTTCTCACCTGTGGAACTCTTCCAATTTCTTGCTTCTCGTATCTATATTTCTGAGATGAGGTATTATGTACATTATTTACATTATTCAGATTATTGTCCTCATCTTTGTTGCCATATTTATTACAACGTTTCAGCCATTGTATGCTCCGGCCTTCTTCAGCCATGGCTTATGGAACTAGAACAGTCTATCCCAGTGAGTGAAATAAAGGGTTCAGTTCAACATTCCGACCACCTTAAGAAGGGCAGAGTGTACAACGGCGGAAACATTGTAATAAATATGGCAACAAAGATGAGGACAATAGTCCGAATAATGTAAATAATGTTCTTGCTTCCCTTCAACCTACAACCTTCAAAAGTTTAAATGCAACATCAATCACCAACTTGTGTCTTACAGAATCCTATTCTTTTATTGTATTTTCTCATCACTGAAGCCTTCTCACTCTGTTCTGTCCCTAGTAATCACTTGCTTCTTAGTTTATATTTTCTTTTATAGAGAAGGGCAATTTGAAAAACAGACATTATTTAGCAATTTACCATTTAGTTTTTTGTCTGGAGAAAGAAATGTCAAATCAAATCTATATCTTGTGCTGCTATCCACAGGTAAGAGAAAGAATGATATAGGTGAGAGAGAGGATAGAGGAAAAGAGAGGGAGAGAAAGAGAAAGGAAAACAGAAAGAGGTAGAGAAATGAAACTAGAAAATGAGAAAGAAAATAGAAAGAGAAAATGGAAAATAGATAGAGAAAGAATGGCAAAGGAAAATAGAAAAAGAGAATGGAAAATAATAAGAGAGAAAAAGGAAAGTAGAAAGAGAGAGAAAAAAAGGAAAATAGAGGGAGAGAGAGAGAGAGAAAAGGAAAATAGAAAAAGCGAGAAAAAGCGAGAAAAAGGAAAACAGAGAGAAAGAGGGAAATAGAAATAGAGAAAAATGAGAAGAAAAAGAAATAGAGAGAAAAAGGAAAAGAGAGGGAGAGTGGACAGGAAAGAAAGGAAAGAAGAGAGAGGGGAAGGAAAAGAGAGAAGAGGACAGCAAAAGGAAAAGAGAGAGGGACAGAGAGAAATTAAGGAAAAGAGAGAGGGACAGAGAGAAATGAAGGAAAAGAGAGATGGGAGAAAGAAAGGAAAAGCAAAGAGGGCAGAAGAGAGAGAAAAAGGACAAAAACAGAGGGAGAGAGAGAGGAAAACAAAGAAATGAAAAGAGAGAGGGAGGGAAAGGATAAGGGGGAAAGAGTAAAAAGAGAAAAAAAATGGACAAGTAAAAAAACTATAAAAAAAAAACCCCTAATAGAAAGAAAGAGTTTTTTTTTTTTTTTTCCTGTTTCATAACAAAAACTCTTCATGGAAGACTGGACACGTAGGTTAAGAAAATATCTGATAAAAAGACAAATGTATATAGGTCCCTCGTAGTAAGTATTTACAACAAATTTATCACGTGAGCTAATGCACTTCCTGGTCAGAGTTTGCATGCTGATTTTTCCCTATAGAAAAGAGGACAGGATTGGGGGCGGGCAGATTTCCATTTACTACTGTGTAGAGGTCACTCACTAAATAGTAAATTAAGTGTAAATTAAAATTATTTTCACAAATATGAAAAATAAAATCGACAAAAACAAATTATTTAAAATAAAAAATTGCCACTAGAACTAACATTTATTCTCAAAAAAAAAAAAACCCTTAGTGACTGTTTGTTTCAAAATAAGAATCCTAACGGCAACTCTCCATCAATAATTTGCAAACCAAAAAGTAATCATTCCCCCGCCCTTAATCCAAGTATTATCATAATTTTTAAAGCTACACTAGACCGGGGGGGGATGGCGAAAAAATATTTAATCTATAATACAAAAGATAAAGGAAGGGAGAATGCATTGAACGTTTACAGAGAGGAGGAAGGGGAGGTGTTTTGTTTTTTCATTTGTTTGTGAGAGAGAAGCTCCTTGTAGGAGCAAGGACACAATTTCAGGTCATAAACATTGCAATCACTATTTTAGAAACATTCCATCATAGTGGGGGCATCTTTTATTTCTGCATCCACCACCACTATCACCGTCAGCACCAGTTCGTTCTTTTTCTCTCTCCTTCTGTGATAGAAGTGGAGTTCTGAGCTGGGTACAAAGAATTTGCTCTACATCATGCAAATTCACACATACATTCTGCTCAGCAAATTTAACAGATGAAGTGATAGCTTTTATTTTGCATGAAAATGTGTAAGTAAGACGATAAAAAAATGTTTACCCAAGATGGTCATGTCACTGTCTGCTTGGATAGCAATGAACTAGAAGCAATGCAGAAAAACGAAAAAAAAAAAAAAAAAAAAAAAAAAGGTCTGCTTCAGCTTGTAGAATGTAGAAAATATAATATTGGTGGGGGTGTGGATCACTGGTTATTAATTAATAAAGAAAGATGCTTGATGGGTATCCCCACCCCAAATCAATATGCATTTGAATATATAAAACTAAAAGGAAGAAAAAACAAAAGAGGCTTCTGACCTTGTAAATGTTGCAGTAAATTTTTTGTGCACATACACTTTTTCTTATATATAGGCCTAATTTGAGAGAGAGAGAGAGAGAGAGAAATGGAACTTGTTTTAATTGCCTGTCTGTACACATTGCTGTTTCTAATATTTTTAATTTAATAATTAATAATGTCTGTGATGCCTATAAAAATATATTTTGTGTATTTCAAAATGCGCCTTTAGTTTTAAATTTAAATTAATTTAACAAAGAACACTCATATACATAAGAAATGGAATATACAAATTAGGAGGTGAGCATGTTGAAAAGTTCTTAGCCAAACCAAGAATTCTTTCTACTAAAAACAAACAAAATGAGGTTTAGGCTGATTCTGGGAAATCGATGAACTTTTCTCTACCGGGGCACCCCCATAGATGTATATTTGAAGTTGCACACACTGTCACTCATACAATATGTTCATTTTAAAAAGCATTTTTTTCTTTAAAAAAATGTACAAGTATTCATTATTGTTTAATTAATTATTACCCAATTTCTCATACTGATTGCAAATACAAAAATTATTCATAAGAAATAAAAGAAAAATTACTTGAAACCTAAGTAGAGCTCAATAAACAACATTAACATGAAGACCGAGAAAGTTGTCAACAACACATCATAAAATCTAAAAAAATACCTCTGTGTTAAAAAATGTTAAACTAAAAAAAAAGTAATATTTGCTTTGAATCCAAACTTTAAATCGGCTAATCTTCCTCAAATAAAATTTCAGAAAGTCTAGTTTATTTCTGAAAGATTTTTATTATTTTTAAAGAGAATTATGTTGTGTTGACAGATTTATCAATATGGACGATTTTTTAGCGTTTTTACTGATAATAAAAAAAGATAATTCCAATTAATTTAAATTCCTTTTTTGAGATACAGCAACTTTTTTTTTTTTTTTTTTTTTTTTGCTTATTGCTTATTTGAAATATTACATTTAATTTTTGAAAACTAAAATAAAAACTTCAAGAAAGATTTTTCAATTATTTTTAAAAATGCAATTTTAAACTTTTTATTTAGGTATCATTTTTTTGGAGGTTTGTCCACTTAAGGATCATTAACTTTTTCTCTTATTTGTAAGAATCTTAATAATTTTTATCTGCTTCCTTATACATGGACGGTGCAATGGTTTCGTTGTACACTCTCCCCACCCACTCCAAATCTATGATACCCTCCAATCTCAATTTTCATAAGGTAGTTAAATTTTATTGTAACCTAATTATGTACATTACAATAGGTGAACAATTCAACTAAGAAAACTTCAAAATAAATACAATGTATCTAACTAAATTCTAAAAATACACATTATTAGACATGTCTTCTTAAAAAATCAACAATGAATGCTTTGCAGTAAGTTTTAAAATCAACTTGAGATTTTTCTTGTTAAAAAGTTGAATAATTTTATTCAACATTGTTACATTATGGATAAAAAAATATTGAATTTTATTTTCATGTAATGTTTTGTAGAGACTTTGCATGGACAATCTGCAAATTGATGGATTTGGACACAAAAATAAGACCACAGAATGATGTCAAAGTCTGCGAAAAATTTTCATCCTTACTGGGTTAGTTGTGCTTAGTAATTTGTAATGTAAATGTAGGTAGAAAAAAAAGCAAATATTGATAAGATAGTGGGGGTCACAAAACACTGCCCGGGACCCTAATCAGCCCCAACATCCTGTAGGGGATGGTGGTAGTGCGCGCCGGCCGTGTGTGTGTGTGTGTATAATCTTCTCTTTAGATTCATCAAAGAATGACATTTTCATCCTCACTTATTTAATTCCTTCTTTATTACACTTACACTTGCCAACCCCAGTCAACGTTACCCAAGAATAGCACTCTGTCGATTCAGTATTTACTATTTAGTATGCAGTAAAAATACATTTCTTGGATAGTGGGCACCCAGTTAAGCCTGAAATTGTAGAAATGACACACTGATTAGAAAAAATTGTGTATAAGAACCGAAAGTGCTTTTAGTCTGTTCACAGCACACCGTGTGCTACAACCCGTGTTCTTTGTGTTAATTAAACAATTGTTTTTTAGGTTTTATTTTTTTGGTGTCCTAAAAATTGTAATAAAGGGGGTGTAATCATGATAAACCTTGATAAAATTCTAAGAGAGAGAGAGAGAGAGAGAGAGAGAGAGATATGTCTTTTCTTCAAGAAACATTATGCATTGGACAATTTTATTTAATTTTTTTAACTTGACTTGCCTGAAAGTGTGCCATTGATATTTCTCTTTAACAGACAAATATGTAAACAACATTGTGCGCATGTGCAATATCAAAAGCTTTCATAAAATTAAAACAAAAATAGAATAAAAATAGCAAATGATGTTTGAAAATAATCAATAAGAAGATTGAATACTGTTCTGAAGATGATGCAAACACTAAAATAATAAAATCAACCAAACTATCTTGTTAATATTTACCAAATTTAGCCTGGCAAAAGGCCACAGTATTGAGGCACAGTGTGAGGATTGCACTTACACATACTAGCGTAGCAATAATCACTGTGAAGGGTACTTTTCCTGCCTTGTTTTTTCAAAGATATTTACCAGACTTAGCATAGCCTGACACAGGACAATGATAGTGTAAGTCAACATGTTGGCATTGGGTTACATGATGAGATTGCCAGCCTTTTTTGTATCTAAAAATGTTGATTACCTAAAGTGTGTCATTTTCTTTCCCTTTTTTTTTTTTTTTTTTTATCTCTTATATCTTTATATACTTTCGATGGCCTGACGATTATGTTTAGCATGAAACAGACTGTTGCTTCTGGGTGTTGACTTCAGGGTCCACTTTTATATTTACATACACTCTATCCCTGGTACTGAGCACTTTAACTCATAAATATAGCATCTCTCACTCTCTCTCAATCTCTCTCTCTCTATATATATATATGTGTGTGTGTGTGTGTGTGTGTGTGTGTGTGTGTGTGTGTGTTTTCCATTTTTTTTTTTTTAATTAAACACTTCCTAGATAAATGAAAGGTTGGGTGGGCAGGAATAAGAAAAAACAGAACAACTGAAACCAAAACTTTTCTACATGAAGAAGCCACACAATATATATCAAAAATAAAATTAACTTCACTTCGTTTTTATTTATAACTATTAACATTCTATTGTTTTAGATTGGGTACTTTGATTACGAAAATAGTTTGTCCTGAAAGCATTATACGCCAAAAATATTATGGTCATAAATTGTTTTGTTTTTTTAAATCTTTATTATCACACACTCACACATATGAATAGACACAGAGGTCAGCACCAATTGGCAATATTGTTTCAATGTCAGCATGAAACAGACTGTTGTCAGTCAGTGTGTTATCACAGTATCCACTCTACAGATGGTCTATCCCAGTTATGGAGAACTCTTACATCCACATCACTTTGAATCATCACTTCCCATACAATCAATGAAGTTAAGTAATATCGAGCCTGGTCAGTACCTAGATGGGTGACTATTTAAGAATACCAAATGCTTAGATGTACAGGTGTTGTAATAGATAATGGTTCAGAACTGTTAATCAGAGAGCCAAGTTCTAATTCCTATTGGGTTCATTATATTCACTTATGCACTAATACCCTTGGGAAAGGTATGACTCCACTTTCTCTTCACAACTATGTGTTAACTAGTAAGATTTGTATCATTAAAACATTATTATCTCCAAAAATAAATTCTTATAATCTAAAAATGTTTTCTGGCTTAAAATAACTTGCAAAGGGTTGATAAGACATAGAAAACGAATCACTCACTCTTACCTATAAATATAGCATGGCTTAAAATGACACACTCGAGCAAACTAAAATTGATAAAACTTATAACAAAATATCACCTCCAGAATTCGCCCAAAATTAGATTTATTAATCTCAAGTATATTGGTTAGTAAATAAATTTCCCAATTTTTAAAAATCCATTTTATAAGGAGGGGAAATAGTGTTGATAATATTCTGAAGTGAGCCTCTAAAGTTTCATAATTAAAAAATTTTTATTGTCTGCAATTTCAAAGAAAACTGTGCATCTCATGATGTCGCTGATTGGTTACTATATAAGAATACAAAGATTCAAATTATTGGAGCTGGTCAGTGTACAAAAAAAAAAATGAATTTTCAATGACAGTACTTAAATCTATAGCATTTTCCTATAATTCTGAAATAGGGTTCCACACACATGCACACACACACACAAGTGTGTGTGTGTGCATGTGTAAAATGAAATTCATAACAATATCAGTGCCTCTAAAGCTCTTAGCAGATGATGACCCTGGGTTCAAGCATAGTATCAGGACCATAATATAATTATCATTAACCTAGCACACTTCAGCAATACCTCGCAGTAGGCTTTGATGATTCTTGAGGGAAGTGCCAGGTGCAAACAGATGTAGTTTATGCCCCAATTTTGAAGCCTATCTCTTGTTATCAACCAGAGATCAGTCAGATATATCAAATTTGAAGTGGGAACAACACCCCAGCATCTGACGACAATAGAATAAGCATTAGTCATAAAGCCAATATTTTGGCTTCTGATCTTCAACAATGGATGGATATTTTCTAACAATATTTGTTTACAATTTCATTATCTCTTACCATATTGTTATAGAACACATCACAATTCCAGGTATCAAGGCTTTTTTTTTTCCAAACAAACAATTTCTTTTTTTTAAATGCATTTAAAATTTTGTGGCTTATTTAAAAAAAAATACAAAATGATTAGTAAAAAACAAAAATACAGAATTTCTAAATCCTTTTTTAAACAGTGAAACACATTATAGAAAGCAACATAATGAAAAAATTCATTAGCCTCAGATAAAATTTCACTTTTATTGGCTAAGTGACCTTACTAAAATATTATATTTTTATGAAGTCATAAATTAAAAAAGATTTTCATATTTAAGTATGGGAGTAAATGTCCCTTTATTAAAAATAAGATTCTTACTTCCAAAATGCTATTTAAGAGAAAAAGAAGTGAATGACTAATACAAACAGGGATCTAAAATAAAGTTGTATTTTCCTCTTCGATAATATACTTGAGAATGAAATTTGAATTTATTTGCTTTTAAAATTCATGTTAGAAAACCTATACCGACTTGGTGGTAAAAATAGCATAACATTACAGCCAATTTCTTAAGCTCTTAGAGTTATTTCCCTTTGAAGCACTCTCCTTTGTAAGGGAACATTTTAAGTTAAGTGTTTGTCTGTATAGGTGTGCATGCAAAAAGAAAAAAGTCAATAAAATAAGCACTAGGGCTTCTTTTCATAAAATTTTACCAGCTTATTTTCAATACCTGCAAATTGTTGGTTTCTTCAAGTAAAGATCTTAATATAATAGTTGAGGAAGAAATTTATCAAATGTATCTCTATCAAATACTTTAAGCATGAAAAATAAGTTTTATATCTGTCATAAAACTAAATTTAATAATGTTTGTGTATATATGTTTCTTAATGCCTGACAAGTTAAACCTTAATGATGTATGAAGTTTGTAACGCAAGCATTATTTCAATCAGAGATGTTTTCACTTGAAGGCACAGTGCAAATCAGTGTAATTTATCTTTATTATGTCTGCTTGTTTCCAAGCTTAGTTACAATCCAAGTATGTACCCTGCCAGGGTCACATACAGTTTTGAATTCAGAGTTGTCCTTTTAGACTGGTTGCCAACCACAACTAGGAAGTCTAGTCTGCCCTGCTATTTAATCTATGGCTGGAGGGAGAAGAACTGGATTCATAACTTTCCCAAGGGTTTTTCTACAAAAGTGCCACCTGCACATCCATTATTATTTTAAGTACATCACAATAATTTTCAGCACATACTGCATGTAATTAGAACCAACATGCTTAAAAAAACAGAGAGGTGCTGATTCTGTACAATTCTCCCCAGTATAAAACCAATTATTTATTCTCCACATCAAAATTGTCTAATTCTCTTCCATATCTAAAAGATTTTAGAAACAATTTTTTTTTTTTAAATTTAAATATAGATGAAGCTATTTATTATAATCAGTTTGGCAAAAGGTTTTTTTAGATAACCAGTTGATAACATTAAACAAAAGATCAAAGCTTACTGTTACATCACATTGAAACCCTGGTTCCCACATGATCATCGAAGCAACATTGAGCACAGTCAGTACCTAGATGAGTGACTGCTTGAGAATACCAGGTGCTGTAAGCTTGGATGTGCAGATGGTGTAATGGATAATGCTTTGGAACTGTTAATTGGAGAGCAGAGCTCCAATTCCTTATTAACTTATGCACAAACACCTTTGGGAAAGGTATAACTCCACCTCTTCTCTCTCCAGCTATGGGTTAATTAGTAAGACTTGTATCCCTAAACTATTTTTATCTAAAAAAAAAAAAATCTTTACAATCTAAAAATATGTTTGTCTTTTCACCATCCTTCTCACACCACTATTCACATATAAGTTTGTCAGGTAGATGGCCTGCTACCACCTCTGTCAATTTTGTTTTTGATATGTCCTGTGAGTGTCAAATTCTCCAAGTCTGCCAATGTGTCCAAGAAATTTCAACTATCTGATTCTTAGTATAAGTAGCCTTTTTGTTTTCATTTTCCTTAAGACTTCTTTGTTGTTTTGTACACTCCTACAATGGTATTTCCAGCATTGTTCTGTAGAACTATATTTCTGTTGCCTCAAGTCACCTCTTCATCTGTGAAGAAATTGTACAGTATTTACTGCACTATAGGAAGATTGATATTACATAGAAGTTCAATATTATTTACTTTGGTTTTGGTTTTGGTTTTTTACAAATTTTCTTAGCTTTTGGAATGCATGTTTTTCTATTTCAATGAGCCTCCAGATTTCAATGTCATAGTTTCCATCCCATGGTAAAACACTTTCCAGATATTTAAACTTAATTTCCTAACTGTTGTGGCCTTGTGAGGGCCAGAAATAAAGACACAAGAGAGGAAGTGAGTTAAATAAATATAACAGAAACAGTAATTCAAACATATACAAACGAGTGTGTTACAGCAAGAATGTTCGGTCCAACTGTCAGAGCTGACTGTTGAAAACTTCCCTCCCAAAAGGCAGTACCTGCTCCTATTTATAGCTGGGAGAGTCCATGCATGTGTGGGTAAATTACCATAACACTAAACTTTGTTGTGACAAACATTTTGTTACTGTGCTCCTCATGAGCCTTTTTTTTTTCTTTTTTGTTTTTGGTGTCTGTCAATTTGAGTAACCTTCAGGGAATTTCAAACTAAACACTTTATTTAATCTATTGGGGTAGATTATTCTCATTTCACTACCAATATCTGGTCTTTTACATTTAGTACTGTTCAGTTATTGCTAGAGCTGTTTCTATAGAGTCTGGGTCTGTACTACCAAGCCCAAGGATTGAACTCACAATTACTATCCCCTCAAATCCTTCGAATTCAAAACAAAGAATAATTTACTACTGCAAACATACAATGAGTCCCCTGCCCAGTTTTTCACCGGCCGAGCAATGGCTAGCCTACATTGTCTCATTCTTGTTCATGTTGGTATATACCTAAAACTGGGAAAGGCCTATTGCAAGCTCACAAGGAAACAAAGGATGAAAATAAATGCCACAGTGAGAAATGAAACTTCAAAGTCAAATTCTGTTTTCAATGTGTTTCTTTGTTCATTCAGGGATTCATTTACACAATGTGAGTGGGTAAGTAAGTAGGTAGGTGATACTTAGAGACCACTTTTGCTACTTTGAACATTTCCAACTAACAAATAATTTTTTTTCCCCTCAACTCTTCCTCTGACCAATTCTCTGCTGACCCCAATATCACACTGTGCAGTTGGCAACTTTAATGGGTGGCATCAAAACTACTCTGAGGGACAGTCAGTCCCCATTAACAGGCAATACAAAAATACTTGAATCCCAACTGTGACTGCTAATATAAACCTATGACTGGAAATCCTCAATGTCCAGCTTGTTGTCACTTGTTCCCGATTTTCATTTATCCCACTCCAAACAAAGCAATAATGCCACTAAGACGCAAGGGGTTACTGAATGCAAGGGAATATGAGAAAAAGGAAAACATTAACACCAACAGAACAGGAATTAAGAATACAGAAGATAACAATTGATATTGCATTTAAATTTTTGAAGATCAAATTTGACTGGGAAACAAGAAGCTGGAAGAGAGTTCCACAAGTGAGAAGTGTGAGAGAAAAGAATAGAAGCATAGAACTTATGGTTACATCTAGTCATTTCAACTGTAAAATGATGAGACCTAGCCGCCAATCTAGTACTAACTCATAAAGTCTAAATACCAGAAAGAAAAGCTCATCAGAACAATTACCATGAAAATATTTATTTATACATTGCATTATTTTATTCTCTTTTGGTCAAGTGAGTAGTTACTTTGAAGACACTATTTCACAGACTTTATTACTGGTCAAAACACTTGAAACTGAGATAAAAATCACACCATCCTCTTGTCCTATTTATAGCATCACATTACAACTAAGTTTAGAGAATTTTGGTTTATGATTGAACCATACTGGGTATGACCATAAACTACATCTGGTAGTAAGGCCTCTGATTGTGAGATTGTAGGTTTTGAGGAGTGTGGAAGCATCTGTTGTTCCCAGGTTCACCCTAACCTGGGGTGGTAGCATCTGCTAATATTCGTGCTCTGGGCAAATAGTAAACCCCCAAGCAAAAACAACACTATTAAAGTATAAAAATATATTTTTACAGTAAAATTACCAGAATATATTTTTATATATAAAAAAAATGACCAATAATACCTATTTTATAATAAAATGACCAACAATTCATTTTATCTGTAGTTGAGGCCATCAAAGTGTGTTCAAAATATTTAGATTCTGGCATTGAATAACCCATACAGGTTGATATGGCAGTAAACAAAATAAACAACAATGACTGAACCAAGAAATATTTTGGCATTCTGTTATATTCTAGAGCAAGAATAAATTCATCCAGGACTTCTTACACCCACTAACATCAATTTGACTAAATCAATGGCAACAACTAAGGTTAATTTTTTTCTATTTCTGAGCTAGATAAAGAATATATTTATGACTGTGGAAGAAACTCTTCTGCACTTGCTAGCAAAGATTTCTTCAATATATAGATATATAACTTGAAAATGCTTGATGCCTGAAACCGATAGAAATCAACACTCTATCTTGGCTATGTCCACAGTGTTTATATCAGCAAATACTCTATCCCAGATATTGAGCACTGTTCCCCCAAATAAAAAAAGTTGGGAAGATATAAAATGTGAACCTTAAATCCTGTAGTTTAAAATTGTTAGCAGAGGAGATTTTTGACAGTAGGCTAACCCTTGCCTCATCTTCTTGTTTTTGATGACGATGAACAAAAACACAAATGGATGCTTGTCTCAAAAAGCTGTTTAAAGGTCGCATTTGAGAACAGTGGAACAAGCGTATGGTTAGTTGGGGAAAAGACATTCAGGCTACCATAATAGCCTATCAAAAACATAACACCCACTCAGGAGACATTGTAGATTGTGGTACTTAATTGACAATATCTCCCCACTGTTTTTTCATTAGAATTTGAATGAAAAGAAAGTATATGCTTACTGAATTTATTTAATAAATTCAATACATTTTAAAAATACAATTTAATTTGGGTGGGGTGGGGGGGTTGGTTTGTTTTGTATGGCAAATATAGCCAGAAACCTACATTTTAACTTGGAAATTTGGAGGTTGCATTGTATACCAGCACATATGTTTTATATTTATATATATATATATATATATA